>OZ024721.1:41313449-41483887 GCA_964016875.1 Fallopia convolvulus
GTGTGGAGGCTGTGAAAGAGCCGAGTCCACTTAAAGGAAATGAAGGAATTTCAGGCCTCTTTCATCCTGAGGATACCGACATCTAGCTAGTGCATAATATAATATCGCCTACGCTAATCCATAACGAATCTCGAAAAGAGATTAAAACAAACAAGGCCACAAATCACCGGTCCTAAAGTTCAGTACTAGCGTAGTACAAATCATAATAACAATATGTCGTTATTTCTAAGTAAATGAATAAACCTAAATTCATTCATTTTAACAAACATGTAGTTCCCAACATAGAAGAATTTCCTTAACGGAAACGAAATATGTATATATAAAGGTTACAAGGGAGAATACCCACTTACCTTGAAATTTTCTTCGGGATATTATGGACTCGGAAAAAGGAAGTTTTTGGTGACGTACGAAACTTCGACCTATTTAACCGAAAGGACGATAAACAACACATATTAAAATCCTTATTTTAATTTAGTTCTACCTTTCTCTTATTTTCCTCTTCTAAGAGAAGGTAAGCCAAACTAAATTATTTGGTTTAATAATTTAGCTAGATAAAGGTTAAAATAATAATTATTTCATTATTATTTTAGGTGACACTTTGTAAGGATTTTATAACTTTAAAAATACTTAGTTTAAGAAAACTAATGCAAGACTTTAACTAGTCTAATAAAAACGTTTTTAACCCACATGCAAATATATATGTATATTTAAAAAATAATTTATATATATGATTTGCATGCATCATTTTTATGTAAGACTACTTTATTGAAAAATATGCTTATAACCAATTATTATACAAATCATGATTTACGTAGAGGAAAATTCTAGGATTGTCATGCATGTGCATAAATACCTTATAAAAATACTTTTTATTCCCACATGCAATACTTTGAATGATTTACTATAACTTATGCTTAAAATATTTCTTTTTATTTTAAGGTATAGTAAAACACTATCTTAGTAATTCTAGAACGCATGCAAGAACATAAAAATTCATTTAAACATGTCTTCCTCTTATGAAGCTTTTCTTTGATCAAAGATTTAAATAAAAGTCATAAAGTTTACATGCAAGGTGATTTTATTTAATAAAAATTCATTTAAAGTTGCATGAAGAGTATGTAAGATTTATTTAAGCATGTCTTAATATTTTTAGACTTAGTTATTTTCAACAATCATATAAAATCAACCACTTACTTCATATGAAACATGCATGAGGATTTTCTTCATAAAAACTCCTTTAACAAGACATGCAAGAACACTTTCATCTTAATAGCTTCTTAACTTATGTTTGTTAAGCTTATGTAGATTAAAATTCATCATAATATTCATTTCAAGGATTAAGAATGACATGCATGAAGATTTTTATGCATGAAAGTTATATATCTTAGTAGTTATCAAAACAAAAGCCTTTATAAACTAAAGGATTTTTGTATAAAAGAAAAAGATTCTAGGCCCTTATAAATTAAATAAAAATCAGAATCTACAAGTAAAAAATCACCTTTAAAGTGTTGGATTTAGTACAACTTATTTTATAACTTGTAGAAAATTTTCCTCTTTAACAAACTTTGCATGCATTTACAAATTGTGAAAGATATTCCAAATTTTTTTAATTAACTTTGATAATCTGATTTTTTTTTTGTAAAAATATGATCATCTAAAATAGTTTTACAGGTTTTAAAACAAGCTCAAAATAATTTAAAAGGCTAAGAAAATTGATCCTTAAAAGTGTTGGATCTTAGGAGGAAAATACCCAAGGGAGCAAAGGGGGAAGAGGGGCGGCGACTCAGCCCTGGCAGTGGCCTGGTGGCTCTGGCGGCTGCCTGCTGGTGGTGGTGGCAGCTTGTTGGTGGTGGCCGACAGTGGGGGTGTGGTGGTGGTGTGGTGGAAGAACACAAAGAAAATGCTTTTAGTGGGAGAGAAAAGGCTAGAAGAGAGGAGAGTTAGAGAGCTACAAATGGCTTTCTCTCAAGTCATTTCATCCTTTAAATAGAGCAAATGATGATAGTGGGTGAAGTAGAGATTTGGAGATCTTCTCCTAATGAAGAAATTTGACTAACAAATAATAAACTATTAGTTTAATCAAGCTAGTGGATTGTGTAGAGATTCTACATTAATGAAGCAATCCATTGTAATGAGTGGATGATCTCTTCTAAAATCTCCATGGATCTCCTTAATGATTGGTCTGACGCATTTGCAAATGGACCGAGGGTCGGTTTGAGACGCGTGTTGGAACGATCGGGTTTTCTGAAAGGAATTTCCGTTAACTGTGAATTTATTAAGTTCCGTCTTTAATAAATTCATCTACTCGAATAATTATTTTATGAGAATATTATAATCTCTTTCACTTAAGAAATTTTATGAGATTATTTTATTTAATAAAATAATTAAATATTAAGAAAGGAAATTTATTCATTTAACGGAAATTGCAGCTATTACAACGGGGTCTTAGAAAGTCGTCTAGAAAAATCCAAATTTATCCTAAAAAAATCTCGGATATTACAATGCTACCCCCTTAAAAATAGTTTCGTCCCCAAAACTAGGGAATATTGGGGTTATGAAGAAAGAGATGGAATTCACATCCACAAAACTACTAGCGGAACAAAAGAAGCTCGTAGTACCCCCTTAGCTAAGTATCTCAAGTTTATCTAGTCTTACCTTCATCACCATCCTTGACTTAGAGTACCAGAACTAGGCACTTCTTTAATACTTAGCTCCTTCATTCGATGTTCCATGATCTTATCGTATCTAAGCACTCAACAACCTTCCATTGGGTTAGTGCAAGGTCTTCATGACTAACTTAAATTCTAGAAGAATCTTATCTTTTTGAAGTGATTAGTGGAGCAAGCATCCTTTACTTTAACTATGGTTTGGAAAAGATGAACGAAACGGACAACGAATTACTATTTTGTCCTTTTGCTTTAGGAGTCATTACTTTAGTATTCCTTGGAGAGATTACCACATGTGTACTTATGTGGTTTAGATGAATCGAATGAAAAGGATTGAAAATCCAATTGGTCTTGCTAGCAAAGTAGGTAGTTGGTCAAGCGGTCTCATCCTTTAGCTTGGTCATTCCTACGGAAATTCTGGACTATCCTTCCTAGATACAATGTCGAATTGCTTATAGAATAAGCATCGTAGTTGAAAAGAGCACTAGAGTGTCTCCCGAGAACGAGTAAGAAAATGACTAATCCATTCCCTACTTCAAGAATAGAGTCATTGCGGATGAAGTCCTTTAAGACGGATATTAATTACAATTTCGAGATGGAATCGATATTTGAATATGTGAGAGCCATGCCTTCAAAAAAGAATTTCGATTTTGAACTTCTAATGAAGTTACTATTGGAACAAGCAATGGTTATATCAAAAGAGAAGATAACCATCTTTATGTTATCATATCTGAACATATTAACTATCGAGAAGTAGTTCGAGCGTCCTTCTATATCATACTTTTTATTTTTAATAAGAAAGTAATTTTTTCGTAAACAAGGTTGAATCCGAAGAATTAAGTGGTTTTATTTCACCAATGTGATCTGTACGGGGAAACTACCTCCAACATAATCCTTTAATATATGCATTCACAGAAACAAGACCTGAAATTCTACCTCAACCATGTGATCAAGATGGGAGATAGAAATTCATCCTTATTCGCCACTATGAACCATATACTTAAAATGTTTAGTTATTAAACTTATGATATTAATAGTCATAGTTTGACAACGCAACCTAATTGAAAATATTTCTTTTAGTGGTAGGAGTAATTCATATATGAAAAGATGGAATGACTTCCATAATCTATTAATCGAAACATAGCGTTGAAATAGTGCTTTCGTAAAGAAAGTACCAATGAAAATCTTCAAGACGACTATGATAGCATATCAGAATTCAAAGTATAACACTTTGCGAAAGAAGATAGTTGATAATAATATTGGAATTATTCAACTATGCTTTGATTATAACCGAGGTTGAAATTCTAATGACAACCCTACAACATATGTCACAAGCACCCTTGTTTGGACATATTTAGATTACACGGGGAAGGATAAGCTATTCTATATATTTGCTCATTGCGTCTATCCTTGAACTTCTCCATGGCTTGGTGGTTGGACTTATCCACTTATGACAGCGGAAACTTTTGGGGCTGAAGGGGAAACTTCATATTGTGCGTATTGCAATAATTGGTTAAACTTCATGGCCTTCTTCTCGGCACACTTAGTCCTTTAACCTTAGGGTATAAGAGATCATTAAGTCTCTCATCTCTCATAGCATAAGAGAGGAACGATTCATCATATTATTCTTAAACTTTTTCCCAGCTCAACATGAGATGTTTTACTTGATTATAATTCTCTTATCATTCGCTAATTCCTCTCCGAGTTGTAGAGTGGCAATATGCACCCTTTTTGCTTCAGTGCAATTAATACTTCTCAAATATTTCCACGTAGGAGAACTAGCAGTTAGTTGTGGTTGACTTTCTAGTTCCTCCATATACATCAATCATCGCATCGACTTATCCAAATGGTGGTGAAGAATGTTCATGATGCGGTTTTCACATTCACGATAACCTTATTATGGTTGGTTTATTCGGTTGACAACATTAGATATCTTGCCAAGATGTCATATGTTGACTAAGCAAGTCACATCTTCTTGTAGGTATTCCATACAAATATATTCATCATGGGTCAAAATTCTTGACCACTCCTTTATCACAAGACCATTGTTTGTCCCCTCACATACCTCTCGATAACCTGTTTCGAGATCGGACTAGGTGGAGATATGTTAGATCCTTAGTTCACTAAGCCTTCCTTGGTGTCCTCTTTGGAAATTACTATCTTCCCGTGAGTCACTGGCTCAGTAAGTTTGTCTCTATGGAAACATAAGAATTACCTTTAGCTTTACTTGACTATAATTCTCTTGCCATTTGCTAACTCCTCTCCGAGTTATAGAGCGGCAATATGCACTCTTTTTTGCTTCAATGCAATTGATAATTCTTAAATATTCCCACGTATGAGAACTAATAGTGATTGTGGTTGACTTATCAGTTCTTCCATAAACATCAAACTTCATTGACATGAATGCCTTTAGTGTCCTTGCAAAGCTAGACACATTTACTTGAGGTGAAATACGTACGACATCATTTGCAACTCTATTTGCAGTTTAGTCAGTTCCAATTATGCTTGCTTCTTTCGGTGGAACAAACGAGATTGCTTCATTCATCGCCTATATTGTCAGACTTCTCATTGCATATTTTGTCACATCATCAAATAGTATTGGAGTTCTAGGGTCCATCACACAACGATTTCCTTGCTCTTTCTTTGGAAAATTTTAATCCATCATTCGTGCCCGAACTTGAATGCTATTCAGGGGAATTCTATTGTTGGTTCCTTATGGTTTGACCATTTGAAATAAGAATCGATAAATTATTCCAAAACAATTGTCATTCATGCATGGATAGAGTAGGCACCTTGATTATCGAAGCAAAAGTTAATTCTTTATTGAAATACCTTCAAAAGATTGGTTCCATAACATAAGCTCATTTAAGGAAATAAAGATGATTATAGAAAGGTGCAAACGAACTAGGAAACCTAATAATGGAATCAAAGGTTGGAAATAATAACATCGAATATGGCCGAGGTAACTACTTCAAGTGTGACGAATCGGGACACGTGTCCACAAATTGTCTTAATAATGAAGCAACCTTATGGCCTATTAGGCCTACTGGGCAACTTAGCGAACTTAAAATCCATGTCCAAAAAGTCTTGGTTCCAATCACTTCCTCTCGATCTTCATCTATCATCGTGTTGACTTATCAAAATGGAGGCGAAGACAAAATCATGCAATGGATTTCACATAGCCTTATTATGGTTGGTTTATTCGGTTGACAAACATCAAATATCCATCCAAGATCCCAAAGGTGGACTGAGCAAGTCACATCTATTTGTAGGTACTTCAGATTAATATATTCGTCATTAGTCAAAATTCTCGACCACTCCTTTATTGATAGACCATTGTTTGTCCCCCACATACCTTTCGATAATCTGTTTCGAGATCGGATGAAGTGGAGACAAGTTAGGTCCTTGGTTGACTGAGCCTTCCTCGGTCTCCTCTTTGGAAATTTCTATCTTCTCGTGAGTCAATGCCTCAGTAAGTTTGGCTCTATGGAAACATAAGTATTACCTTTAGCTGGCATGACTTCTTCTAATTCCCAATGAGGATGAACTTATTTTCCGTTAGAACCGTTTTCTGTAAATGGCTAACGATATTCATATAGAATATCCATAATTTTATATTTGAAGAAGGAGATAGTTGAAGGAAGTTTTGAAATTGAAAACAAAAATTTCATTTTAAACACATTTATATTCTTAAAGAATTATGACAGTTTTAGAGCCTCTATTAAAAGTTCATTTTATAATGATTTTAAATTAAGAGAGAAACTTTTAAAGCAGAAAAATTTCTTTCATATATGATAAGAAATACTTCTAAACCTCGGAAGGGGAGTTTAAAGATTTTTAATTATACAACTTCTATCTCGGGTTTTGGGGAAAATAAATTCATCCTACTATTGTCTAAATAACTTTCTTTGAGTCGTAATTCTTTGATTATAGGAAAATTTTGTGAACTTATTTTTAAAATAAAGTTTATAGATAAGAAGTCGGTATGATAACTCTTTAGTAGAACATGGTTTTTAGAACTTCCAAATATGACTTTGTAAATAAAATGATTCCGGCTCTAGGAACTTATTGTCTAAGAATTTCAATTTATAAGTTACTCTTATATGAGTTTTGATTTAAAATTTCAATGAAAGTGCGTAACTTTAGAAATTTCTTAAAAGTACTTGGAAGAAGTTTTTATATTTGAAGTAGAACTAGTAGAACTTGAAACTTAGGAAAGGAATTCTAACTTACTCATTTTTCCTAAAAGATTTTTTTTTAAAGTTCTTAGAAAAAAATGTCTAACAATGAACTTTCTTTTAAAGATTTATTACTTAAGTTGTGAAAGAGAGAATTTCTAAGAAACGTTTTTAGTTTGAAAATAAAGACTTTTATTTTTGAAAATTTTCGATTTCGAAAATTTTCGGTTTAGAAAATAAAACGTTCGGCTTTGATACCTTAATTGTAACACCCCTATTTTGCAATGATTGGTATTACCGCAAGTGACCTCGGATTTTACCGTCCAAAGTCACCCAAGGCTTTAAATAATTTAATGAGAATATAATTAAAGAAGAAATGTCAAAAAGCGGAATTTTATTCATTGATAAGAACATTCGTTCATTACATTGAGAGTCGTTTTACAAATGATGTAGCAGCGAAAAATAAAGCCCATATTAAAAGGGTTGAAAAGACGTATTGAAAATACAAGTATATTTCCCCAAGACAACTCATATGATGATGATTTGCTTGGTTTAAAATGGAAGAGCTGGTGCACTATCTTTTGAATGCTTTGCTCTTTGAAAATTCCTTCCTTCCTTCAACGTCGTCTTGCCTTGACCTTCTATCCTTGCAACTCTTCTCGAACCTTCTAGACTTTGTCTTCAAAACTTCGGTGTGAACCTCCTAGAGTATGGAATTTGTTGCAAAAGGCGAGAAATACCAAGCAAAAATGCGGTAATAGTGGAATTAGTCTAAGGGGACTAAGCAAGTGAGAATGGAAATTTTCAAGGGTAGTTTGGTAATTTTATTATTTCATCAAGGAGATAGATAGGAGAGATGTACTTGAAAGTTATAAACTTTATGTGGAGGTTTAAGGATGGAAATTAGTCGATCTCGAGGAGAGATAAATTGGATCCGAAAGCGAAGGAAACTACGAGACTGTAGTTCCTTTTAGAGTACAATTAATGCTGGAAGCTTTTAATTACACAACAAATTTTTGAAAGCCTCTCGCGCTCTTTTTTCGGACCTCAACCAACCTCATCTTATTCGGTGCTCCAAATCAGGGAGGTGGCCTGAAGGCGCTTAAGTACCAAACCCACCTTGACAAGCCCGAATAAGCATTCAGATTGGAAAGACGATCGTCAAAGAACCGAGAGTTGGGTCGGTCTTCCAAGTTATACTTGATGAAACCCGAAATGAAGGATTCGCTAGAGGACAAGAAACGAGATTATTATATTCAAAAGTGCAAACACTTGCTTCTTTATTTATGATTTTCTTTACAGCGAGGTTTACAAGCCAACGAGGCTAATAGATTATTTGAGAATTACACCCTAGACCTCCTACGATTATCCGAGATCTCAACCTAACAATGTCCGAGATCCCCTAGTTGCTAGCTAGCTCTAAGTGTCACCTGCCGGTCCCTTTGAGCGAGGTTGGGTTGGCGGGGCTATGCTGCTGACTAGCGAGGTTGGGTGGCGGAATCTTCGATGTGTGGTAGAACGAGGTGTGAGAGGCTTGCGAGATGGTGTAGCGAGGTCTTTGATGTGAGCAGAAACTCTGTGAGACTTGAAGTCTTTTTGTGGACTTCACTTGTCTATAGCGAGGCCTTTTGACGATGTTTCAATCACGTCGATCTTCAACGAGCAAGATAGTTCTTGAGTTCAAGATGTTTTTCGACCCCTTTTCCACACGAGATTCTCCTCTATTTATAGAGGATTGGGGAGTCGAGTTTTGGTCATTATCCGATGTGGGACGCCCGAGATCAAGGGCTCTGATTGGCCTAGAGGCGAGGCAGTCGGTGATTGGCCCGAAGAGCGACGTTCGCTGAGTGGTCATGGTGGGCGGGCGCTAGTAGAGTCGGTTACGAGGTCGAGATCTCGCTCCGAGGTCTCGGGGGACCTCGTGGGGTAGGAACTTTGTTAAAATAAAAGGTGGGTATGGTTGTGGGCCGCATGATCATCCTCGGGGGTCCCTTTGACCTGGTTTGACCCTCATACTCCGGGCCCACCTCTCGCTTCGCTATTTTGAGCATCATCAATACTATTCCTGCCTGGTTTTAGTTTCTTTTAATGTGCATTGACACTTATCTTTGTGTCGTGATAAAACTTCATATATGTTAATGATTTTTAAGAATGTGGGGGGCCATGAATGGGTCGAGTCCACTTAAAGGAACGGAGTTCCGACACCTAGCTAAGGTGCATATGTCCCTCCTCTGAGTAGGAGCAGACATAGATCATGATCCTTAAAGTCGCGGGAAGAGAGGGCACGGTGCCATACTACTCAACATGTTATGTAGAGATGTTCGGGCCGAGCCCGCACCCCTTATTATTAAATCCATACTAATATCGAAAATAGATTTTAAACAAGCAAATGCCACACAAAGAAGCATAGCAAATCATTCTATGAATAATAATATTCGTAATAACGATAACAAGGGGATCATTATTTCTAGCAATCGATATTCCTAGATTCGTTATTTTAGCAAACAAGTTGTTCCCAACATCGAGAAATTTAACGGAAACGAATTATAATGCTTCAAGGAGAATATGCACTTGCCTCGAACTCGACTTGACCTTAACGAATAGCACGGAGTTATGGGCGACTTATGTTCTCAAAAATACGACCTAATAATCCGAGCATAGATAATTCAATGAAATACATCAATTCTCTTTATTTCATTTTTTAGTTTTAAGTTCACATAATTCCACTTAATATGAATAAGGAATTATCTAAATTATTATCCTAATAATTTAGCTTATAAAATTCAATAATAATATTTCCTATATTATTATTTCATGAAAAGGTTTTTTATAACTTTATAAAAATTATAGCTTATTTAAATGAGCATGCATTTAAATAATTTCGTAAAAATCCTAACTGGTAGCTTTATGATAATATTTATTTATTTAGCCTTAAATAAATAATATATATATATATACAAAAATAATTTTTAAAAAATAGCAACTCAATAGATAAGGGTCGGGAATTAAGATTGATACGTAATGGGCTCGGTTTTGGGCATGAATTCCATAAGGTCGAAAATCATATGCTAGTTAATTTTAATTCCCATTATCATTCTGATGGGCTTTTTATTACCTATGGGCCTATTTTTTTACTTAAGCCCAGTACCTCAAATTAATAAATTAACCCAAAAAGCAATAGAAAGGCCCAAACCTCTTAAGAGCTTCTTCCTCCTCCTTGTGTGTGACACCAACGAGCAGCAACTCCCTCCGGCAACTGGTGGTGGATGGTGATGGTTCTGGGCGATGCCGGCGAGTAGTGGCGGCATGGGGTGGTGGCCGGTGGTCGGAGATGGGTGGTTGGAGGTGTTGGCACCAAAAAACAACCCAAAAATAGCCCCAAATGTAAAAAAAAAGCCCTTTAAAATGGGGGGAAAGTCTGAAAAAATTTGGGAAAAATTTTAGAACGAAAACGGAAGAGGAGAAGAGAGTGATTGTGTGATTTCTACCCTTTGCACTTGACCCCTTTTTATAGCAAAATATAACCCCTTCATGGATCCACACCTCCATGGGACTTTGTAGACAGCCGACCCAGGGATGGGGCGAGGGCGGGGCGGAGAAGAACATAATTCCGATTGGGCGTGGCAGGAGAGCAGTGGGAAAGAGGCAAATTCAGAGATTCGGGAGAATGGAAGTCGGGAATGGCGTCGTCGAAAATGTCGCCTGAACATATGGAAATTGGGGAAGAAAGAAGATTCTTTATTAAAAAACAAAAGAAATTAAAAACTTGTGCCTAGATTGAATTGGGCTTCAATAGCTCTTGGGCCTTTTAATTTTTTAAAATAGAGATCTTCTAATCAACAAAAAATAAGAAGCTAGGGTTGTACTTTTGTGTCTTCAAGCGTGGGGGCGCAAGGCTGACTTGCTAAGCAAGCTCCCAATTCAAGTGAAGGTAGTAGTAAAGTAGGTGACCTCTCTAATTTTTTAAATTCCAATTTTATTTTTCATTTAATTTTCTATTTAAATTTTTGGTGTCATTTTCACCTATTTAGTATCTTCATTTAAATTTATTTTTAAATTTTTTTCTAGTGTATTGTGAATTAGATTTGTAAATAATTGTTTTATAAATTTTATACTATGAATTAATGTTGATGAAATTTTAATTATAGGTTTTTTAGGGATTTTATTGTTTAGATATATAGTTTTTATAATTATTATTCATTGTATTTTGAAAAGTTGTTATTTGTTTAAATTGATAGGTTATTGTTGATTATATTAAATGGAGACATTTTTCAGAAATATAGTATTGAATAACCACTAGAGAATAGCTCGATTTTTTCGAAGGACGGTTGTTCGAGTTCCGCCCCCATTCCGAATTTTTCTGGCTCCGCCACTGAGGTGATCCATGGAGATTGGCCAAATGTGTGTTTCTTGCATCCATGGTGGAGGAGGAGAGGTGAGAAGAGCAAGCTTGAATGGCCATGGAAGGAGGTGGATGAGCATGCATTGCTTGTGTGTCAAATCAATCGTTCATGGCATTTTTCTTCTAACAAGAAGGAAGAAAATAAGGAAATAAGAGGATTAAAAATCCTAAGTGGGTAGTTAAGTTACAATGGCATAGCGGAAAGGAGTGTGCGTTAATTTGTCAAATATACAAGAGGTCATGGGTTCAAGTCCCAAGAGCGTTTTTCTTTTTGGCCCATTCTCCTTATTTTTCATTTAGATTTTAATTCAAATGCGAAATTAAACCAAAATTTTATTTGTTCTTAATTATTTGAATTTCTATTTGACATTATGCTATGCTTTTACAAATTTTAATATTATATTATGAAAATCATTTGATGACATTGATATGTCTAGCCCCTAATGAATCACAATTTGGTATGTGCTTGCTAGTTATCTAGCCACTAATGGATCACAATTTGGTTTTGAATGTTGTATGTGCCTGCTAGTTATCTTTTAGCTTCAATTCATGACATTGATATGTCTAGCTTAGTTGAACTAGCCACTAATTGACAATACCCCAAATGTGATGAAAATGCATACACTAGTTTAAGCAAACTATTTGTAATGGATGACATTGAAAATGCATAACACTAGTTTAAAATCTGATAATAATTCTAACCATTACATTACAAGAGGAAATAAAAGCATTTGATTGCAAGTTGGTAGACCATTACATCACCCATAACACTTCAAAGTTTGAGTATGTCAAACAAAAGTACTCAACTTTGGATATATATATATATATATATATATATATATATATATATATATAGCTAACATTGATTATAAAAAGCTAGTAAATTGCATCACATATGCCTAGGTGAATGCCTTGTAGTGCTTGAAGGCCCACTATTGTTGGATTTCTTCCTAGGTGAACGCCTTAGCAAATCAGTCAACTGAGCCTTTCTTGTAATCACCTTCTTTTTGACTTTGCTTCCTGTAGCTGTTGATTGTTGTTGTTGAACATTTGGTTGATTGTGAGTGATCTACAATAAACCAGAGGAATGTGTTCATGTATTAATACCTGCATAAAATCAATAACAAAAGTCCAAGAATTCAAGAAGTCTACTTGCACAAAATCAGTAACAAAAGTTTGTGTTCCAATATTCATCCAACTCTCCATAAAAGCTCCACCTTGATAGTAAAAAGAGGACCTAAAGTTAAAGTTATGCAACAGTTTTTCTAAATAACTCACCAAGAGGACATAAAGTTATGCAACTGATTTTCTAAATAACTTACCATATCATAGCTAGATTGAGAAACATTTTGTGATTGTGGGGTAGGTTGGGCATTTGAAGGATCATGTGGGATGCTTCCAACTTGAGTGGTATTCTGCAAAAAAAAGATATGGTTTAGTTGATGACATAATGCTCAATATTACAACAAAGTTACAACACTTGTTTTAGATTTGCATTGTTACCTTTGTGACATACTTCCTTTTTGTAGCACCAACTTCTTTATCTCTTCCATTGGAAACTCATAATATGGTTTGTTGCACTCCCTAGCAGCAGCCCATAAAAGGTCCGTAAAAGTCTTTCCTGGCCATCTTGTTTTGAAATTATTATACATGTGTCTAACACATACTCTTTTCTCATCCATTGGAACAACTTCTAGCACCGCCTCAATTAACCTCTGCACAAAAAATACCACAAATTTATTTAGTACCAAAACACTATTAATGAATGGATGTCAAACATGAAACATGAAACTTAACCTTTTGCTTGTCAGATATGAAACAAGGGTTTCTTTGTCCAATATCTCAAATCAAGATGTTCAAGTACCATCCCCATGAAAACTTCCTCTCTGCATCAACAACAACATAAACAATGGGATATATGTTTTCTTTCCCATTCTTCCCAACAACCACTAATACCTGACTAGTATATGCACTTTTTAAATGACAACCATCCAATCATATTATTGGTCTACAACCCATTATGAACCCATGCTTACAATCTTCAAAACAGACATAGAGTCTTTAAAAGAGGGGCTTCTCTGGATTGACAAACCTTCACATAGCTAGAGCTTCCTGGATTCCATTTCTTAATAGTTGCAACATAATCTCAAACCTTACCATATTGAACAAATAACATCACCTTGTGTCATCAACATGGCTCTATATCTAGCTTTCTAAGCTTGGTGGTATGTAATGTTTATTCTGAATTCCCTTCTCACATCATTCATAATCCTTGAAACTTCCATTATAGATCATCCTTATAGAACTCCAAATACCTCTCTACTAGCCAAATTGATGTGACCTTGGTATTTTCATGTTGTCAACCACACTCATGCTTTGCAATGAATTTCTTTAATTGAAAACTACCTAGAGTGTTTACTAGCACATTCACACTTCTTTATGCAATAAGCAAACACCTTCCTCTTATCATTATGCAAGTAGTAAAAATCACCACCATTCTCTATAGAATACTATCTTAAAGCTCTTCTAAGAATTTCATTTGATCCAAATATCATCCCAGACTTCAACACAATTTTTTTCTTAAAATCCACAAGAGGGTTGAATTGAGGATACTTGGAAAATCCATCAACATCAAAGCCACTTCCACTTCTCAATTCATCAGAACCATCCAATGCTTTCTCGTCATCCACATAAGCTTCTTTACAACCTCCTTCTAGAATAATATCATCAGCCCAAAACTTGCCAACATTGTTATCAACATTTTGGAGAAATAAGTCATCATCCCCATCTTCATTGTTTGTGAACTCAAAATCTTCATCCTCATCACTATTCTCAAAAGATTCTGACCCTAGAACATCTTCACCCTTCTCACTATAAGTATATGAACATTCTAAAGCTAAAGCATCGGGTAGATTTGAGCTTTTGGATGCATGAGTGTTTTTTCTTTTGGTGAGGGTAGATAGAATAGGCACATTTGTAGAAGCCCTAGTTGGTGTCATCAATAGGGTTAAAGTGGACTGATTAATGGGCTAAGATTTTTGGCCTTGGGGTCTCAATGCAAATGGACTGGGCACATCACCTTGGACAACATACATGTGGACAACTCTATCATTCCCAACACTTTGAACCATTTCCATTACATCACTATCCCCTTTGATACGTTTGATGCCAATATGAATGGTTCTTCCAGGTGGTAAGAACCATATCTTCTTCACATTGATGAGGCCAATCTCCTCAGACAATAAGGTTTCTTTTGAGGTCATATTTGGATCAACATCTCCATATAAATGAACCTTCCCTTTTCTATAGCACAACTGATCAAGCTTTGAAATTTAAAATGTTCCCTCATAAAAGAACCTGAAATGTATATTCATACATGTACAGAGGAAAAAAATGGGACATGTCATCTTTATACACCCACTTGTCATCTTTCTACAAGGAATCTATGCACATGCTCAATGCAAGTAGAGACAAAGTGGGGACTGACAGAAGAGGCGGACCCATTTCTGAAAAAGAACAAACACCTTCAAGAAAGGCAAACCGAAAGTACTAAAGAAAAATCCCTAAACTAATTGCATATTCTATTAGGCCATAAACCCTTTCCAAAAGCTCTAAAGCACAATCAATCTATGAGCCTTTCAATTACTTACCCGCTCAGAAGAACCAAAGCCTTGAATGTCGTCAATTGCTCCTCAATCTTCAAACGAATCTCCTTAATATCTAAGACATGCAACCTCAATCTAAGTTGAACGAAACCCAACAACCCTAATTTCCTTAGTTGATTCTCCTTGGTCTCTTCATTGACCCAACAACGCAGTTGATTCTCCTCAGTCGATTCTCCTTGTGAAGTTAGGGCTCTAAATCGAAGAGAGTTGGGTTTTCTCATGAGTGTTTTCAAAGCAGATGGTCAATCGCTAGTGAGATGGCTTTCAATTTTGTCCACATAAGCTAAAAAAACAAAAAAATAATTTAAGTTTAAGTGTCATGTCATTATTATGCAAACGGAGTTGAACGGCAAGTGAGGAAGGATGGTTCAAATCTAACGGAGGGTCAAGTAAGGGTGGCTTTCCATAATTTTGCATTATAGGGGTGGTTAAGTGAAATATCGACAATTATACGGGTGGTTTTAAGCTATTCGAAATTTTAATTTACTTCTCAAGAGTATGTTGCGACGGTACGAGCAAGAAAATACCATATCACTGGCTTTTAGTGGCATGCAGAGGTAATCCCATATGGTTCTAATTTTTCATAATAGAAATTCATCCATAAAGGGAAAAAAGTTTTTGACTCAATACTCTAATGATGTGTTGTCCCATGAGCACAAAAAATTGCTTTTAAATGGATATCGTTGAAGTACCCGCATACAAAAGATTCTATTCTGGTGATGCAACATGTGGAAAACGTTTTTATCGGCAAAATACATATACATATACCTCACATTTGACCAATTGGTCAACAACTCCTTCACAATTTTCACTTTGATCTTCCTCTATTAAAATTCAATTTTCACTTTGTTTCTATTTGTTTTCAACATGACGATGATCAGCCGGAGGTTCCTCAGCAACTTCCGGAGGTTCCTCATGCTCATCAACTTCCGGAGGTTCCTCAAGCTCAACAACTTCCGGTGGTTCCTCAACCTGCACTTAAGGAAACGCTTCAGACAAACATTGCTGAGAAGAAAAATATATGAGTTGAAATAATCGTGATACCAAGTGATCCCAAAAAGGAGAGTCGGGAGAGGAAAGCAAGGGATGCACAATTGAAGGCGAAAAGAAAGTCAAAGAAGCGTTGGAATAAAGGCTAGGTATATTCTTTTGAACGTTGTATGCTCTCTTCATTATGGATTGTATTATTATTGATTATCTTGTTTTATTACAGAAACGGGAGCACTTGGAAGAATAATAGGCACTCTTTTTCCCATAGGTTTTTAATGAGGCCTAAACATTGTCTAAACTATTCTGTTTGTTTCTTTGATTTGGATTAACCGGTTTGTTCTGGTATTATATTTGGTCTGTAATAAATGCTTTATTGTTCTAAACTTTTCCTGGTTTGATTTGACCTACATTGCATTATTGTTGACATTTACTGATCTTTGTTCTATGTCCTCGGCTAGATCACTATCACAGTAGCCAATCAATTCTTCTTTGAGTTGCCCTTTCTTGTAGACATAACCTAGATTTAAGGTCCCTTTGACATACCTTAAAATCTGTTTCACTGCAGTTAGATGTATTGTTGTTGGAGCCTCCATATATCTATTCATTACTCCAATAGAATAAGCAAGATCAAGTCTTGAGTTCACCAGATATCTCAAAATCCCTATTACCCTCATGTATAAGGTTTCATCTACTAGTGGTTCGCCATTTCCTAACTTGCTCATCTTAGTTCTAGGCTCCATGGGAATTTGACAAGAATTGCATTCTCCCATTCCTAGCTTATCCAAGATTTTCTTTGCATATCCTAACTGACACAAAGAAATTGAACTAGCATCTTGTTTGACCTCTATGCCAAGGTAGTAACTTAGAAGACCAAGATCACTCATCTCAAATTTTTCTTATATTTCAGTTTTGAAACCTTTGACGATGTTCTTGCTTGATCCTATCAAAATGAGGTCATCTACATACACTCCCACAATCATGACATCTTCTTCATGATCTCTTTTGTACAAAGTTTGTTCTTATGGGCACCTCGTGAAGCCAAGTGAATACAATGACTTGTCTAGCTTGAAGTTCCATGCTAGAAAGGTGCTTGTTTTAACCCATACAAGGCTTTATGGAGTCTTAGCACTTTGTATGGATTCTTCTTGTCTACAAAACCTTTGGGCTAAGCAACATACACCTCTTCTTCAAGTTCTCCATTCAAAAATGTTGTTTTCACATCCATGTGATGTACTTCTCAGTCCCTTTGAGCTGCATAAGCTAGCAATAACCTGATTGTTTCCAATCTTACCACTGGTGCAAATACTTCATTGTAATTAATGCCACGCGTTTGCACATACCCTTTTGCCATGAATCTTGCTTTATGCTTGACAATTTCACCATTTGGATTTTTCTTCAGCTTAAAAATCCACTTTAATCCGATTGCCTTGTGATCTTTTGGCAAGTTCACAAGTTCCCATGTGTCATTACTTCTTATAGAAAGGATTTCATGTTCCATTGCTTGTCTCTAACTCTTATCCTTTGAAGCTTCTTCATAGGAATTGGGCTCCTCTATGGACCGGAAAAAAAGGCCAACTTCAACATCAAGTTCTCTCGTGGGACCATAGATGTCTTTGAGTGATCTGTACTTCTGGTGAGCTCCTAACCTTGAGGTTGATGCACTTGAACTATGAGAACTGGTTGGTGTGGATGGAATTGACTTAGTTTCTGACTCTCCTCCAGACTGTGCAACATAACCTGGATTATCATTCAGATTTTCCGTTGCTTGCCTATCCTCCTTGTAACATACAATAAAGCTACTTCTTGAGCCTTGTTCCACTTCCTGTGTGTTCTTTTGCCAAGACCAACTCTTTCCCTCTTCAAAAACTACGTCACTACTGATCACAACCTTATTCTTCTTTGGATTCAATAGCATGTATGCTTTGAACCCTTCTTCATAGCCAAGCAAAATCACTTGAATGCTCATGTCTACAAGTTTTAGAAGATGTGGTGATATATCTTTGGTGTATGCTAGGCAACCAAACACACATAGATGATGGACCTTAGGAACTCTTTCATGCCAGGCCTGATAAGGTGTCATCCCTTCCACACTTGTTGTGGGTGATCTGTTTAGGATGTACACAACAGTCTTTACAACCTCTCCCCAATACTTTGCAAGTAGATTCTTGCTTTTGATCATGCTTTTGGCCATTTCAATTACAGTTTGATTTCGTCTCTCAATCACACCATTTTGTTGGGGTGAATATGGTGCAGTGAGAAACCTCTTCAACCCTTCTTCCTCACAAAACTTGTTGAACTCAATGGATGTGAACTCTCCCCCTCTATTTGTTCTAAACCCCTTCACTTTCTGCTCATTTTCCACCTCTACACTTTTCTTGAATTTTTGAAAGTAATAAATGCTTCATCTTTACTTTTCAACATTGACACCCACATAAACCGTGGGAAATCAACAACTAATAACATAAAGTATTTATTACCTCCACATGTAGTTGGTGAGATTGGACCACATAGATCTCCATGAATGAGCTCAAACGGTTTCTTAGCTCTGGAAGTTGCCTTTTGAGGGAAAGATGTCATGTGTTGTTTGCCCACAACACATCCATCACACATATGATTCACTTGATCAATCTTTGGTAGCCCTTCAGTCATACCTTTTCTTGCCATTTTGCTCAAAGAGTTGAAATTCAGATGACCAAACCTTGCATGCCATAACCATGCTTCATCTTTTATTTTGGTCATTAGGCACACTTGATTAGCCAAATGAAAATTTGCCACATACAGTCGGTTTGACTGTCTCTTGACTTTATCATTCAATTTCTGTCATATGTCATACATCTTCAAGTAGTCTCCTTCTATGACAGTTTTATTTCCACCTTCATCAAGTTGTCCAAGACTCACAATATTTCTTTTGAGCTTTGGAATGTAATACACACCTGATAGAGTCAAATGCTCTCCACTTATGCATTTGAACAACAAAGACACTTGTCCACATATGTCAACAATAGATCCATCTCCAAATTTTACCTTTCATGTGATGGATTTATCAATCTCAGTGAAACATGTATTGTCTCTAGACATGTGATTGTTGTCTCCTGTATCCAAATACCACACACTCCCCTCTTGAGCAATCAGTTTTTCTCTTGTTAACATAGCCACATCAAGTTCCATTTCTTGTGAACTAATTAATTCACAAGTCTCCATTACCAACAGTGTTGATTCATCCTCTTTAGACATGTGTGATTCTTCTTTTTTTCCCTTTTGAGGGACACTTAGATGCAAAGTGCCCCATCTGTCCACAACCGTAACACTTAATTTTGCTCTTATCGAACTTCCTCTTTGGTTGTTGAGATTTTTCTTCATTGTCATGGTTTGAATCACCACCACCCTTGCCTCTGCCTCTCCCATGTCCACGACCTTTGCCACCTCTATTGTTGGTTTGATCTCCAGGCTTCCTTGAAGATTTAGCATCTTCCCTAGGCTTCAATTCAACACGTGTGAGCAGGACAATTTCTTTTGGCTTGGTTCCAAAACCAACCAATCTTTCTTCATGGGCTTTAAGTGATCCAATCACCTCATTTGTAGTCTTGTTCTTCAAATCTCCAAACTTCTTAATTGTTGAAGTAATCTGAAGAAACTTTGAGGATGTAGATCTCAATAGCTTTTTTAATTGTTCTTCTTCCACTTTGTTTCCAAGGTCTCTCAACTTGTTCACGACAATTGTGAGCTTTATAGAGTAGTCATGTATGGTTTTTGACTCACTCATCTTAAGTGTATTAAACTCACGCTAGAGGGTTTGTGTTCTTACCTCTTTTACTTTGTCGACTCCAAGATTCATGTTGCAAACTTCTTTTGTTGTCTTCTTGGCTCCCAATTGGAGAAAGACATCCTCACTTATGCCTTGATAGATGGCTGCCAATGCCATCTTGTCTCTCCTGTTGTGAACTGGTTTGTCGGCTTCCATAGCATCCCATACTCCTTGAGCCATCATGTAAACCTCCATTTTGATGTCCCATGCTACTTAGTTGCTTTTTTGTCAACATGGGGTACTTGAGTGTCACAGATTCTTCTTTGTCATTGATATATGCACTCCATCTCCTTCTGGGGTGTTGTTTCCTATGGTTACTGGTGGAGTATTGCTTCTTCTTTGATCTCTTTCTCTATGTTGTCTTTGTCTCGAGCTCCCAATCTCAAGATAGGACATCATGTCTTGATGGATTTTTGCTCACTAGGCTCTGATACTAAATGTTACAATCTCAACTTGTAATTTTGAGAATTTTGACAGTTTTGTTTGATCAAGAATAGAGAGGTTTTGTTTTGATTGGCGTGGAGTTGTAACTGGCTACCATCACCCTTTTTTCATTTATATCATAGCAATAAAACAAAAGCTACAATTGAGGAACTAAATTTGCACGAAATCAGAAAACTACCTCCTACAAACTAGTGCACTACTTGCACTTACATTATGACTAAGCTAAGAAAAGAAATAACTACAATTCTAACTGATTTGAATATCAATTCCCTTGACACTACGTGTACTAGAGCTTTGATTTCATGAACATAACAAACTTAGTCTAAAAAGCAACAACAAGCTTAAACATGACACACTTAGATTAGCAAACAACAACACTTATTGTGAGCTTAGTTTTTTTTATGTGTTGAGAGTTGTGATTTCAGGCATTTGACATTTTGAGTATTAGTAGGGGGATTAATTGAGGCCTTGGGAGATTTATTGTTGCACAAAGTAGGGCTAGATTGGTAACTAGATCCTTTCACGGTAAGATTGGACATGTAGATGCAAAGCCACAAGTGATGCACATTTTAACAGTCCAAAGGGAGTAATCATGGTTGAAAAAGGAAATGTTTATGATTGCTGGTACTGGAAATCTTTCCACACGAAAGATCAAATACACATGTAAGATTAGATCATTAGTTGCCAATTACTTCCAAGGCGGATTCTTCTTTCACGCTTCCCAAGTTGGTTTCTCTTGAAAGCCGATTTCTAAAGGTTTTCTGTCAAATGTCAAAAGGAGAATGGTTAATTATTAGGGAAACCAACTTTAGTAGATGATCATTTTGATGTTGATTTTGACCTAAAGGTAAATTATACGTTAATCCAAGGAAGATCTTACTTAAAGGTTGCTTTCACGCTCATGAACAAGGACTAAATTGAAGATATTATAATCAAAAACCAGTGTATAATTTCACTCCCTCTCAAATCAGACAAGAGGCTTCAGCCTGGCCCAATTGAAAGACACCCTCAAGATGCCTGAAGATGAACAATTAACTGCAATCAGCAAAAACAACCACAGTCTTAGGTCCTCTACCATAAGCCCGACGCAAATGTCACAAACAACTTTTCAAAGACAAAACCTGTAAAAGATGAGATCAGCTAGCTCAAAAGACGCTTCTCTTCCAAGCAAGCACTAATCCTCCAAAAGGCAGGAGTTTGCAGAATTCTATGGATCTGCAGAGAGCCAAGTAAGATCCAAGAGTCGCAAAGAGGTCAAAGCATGGACACTGAAGAAAAGTAGGGAAGTATTTTTCAAAGCATTTGTTGTTACATGAACAATCAACTATGAAGATCCTAAGTTTGATCCGTATAATTCGCGTGCTAAGTATGGGTCTAATATTCCATATCGCTTCTGAACGGTTGTGTGATACTGATTTAAATTGAGGGTGTACGAGGGCAGTAAAAATGTTATGGTATATGATGAACATGGTGATGTTCGAGATGAAGTTTCTTCTTCTCCGTAATTATGAAGTTACAGATATGCAACATGAATGTTTTCTTCGTGACTATTTGACTAGGACTTAGACAGAGAGAAGATAAGGCAAGCAGTATCTGAAAGCACACTTAGTCACTGTTACACCCCATTGTAATGCCACATATGCAGTGTATTGCATCGTGGGGAGGACTCTCAAATGGAAATATACAAGCAGACAATTCCTTTGTACAACAAGATAACAAGATATACATTCCCATGTTGAATAACTTGCAAAAAAAAAAGAGAAATAGAGCTCCGACATTAAAAAATAAAAAAAAGCAATTATGTGATGGTAACACAAAAAATGAACAAAAATAGAAATTCTATTATATCTTAGAATAACTTGCAAAGATGTACATCTCATGAAATTCATACCTACCATCGAAATGAACCAAAGTGATGTTGTGAATCGTAACTGGGATTGGCAGTTCACAATCAAGTGGAGTGTTCAATGATTTGCTTTCACTGCACCATAAAAATAATTCTCGTCTAAGCCCTCAAAGAAACAATATCTGGCCAATGCAGCGTAAGAAAATCGTATAGAATTTTATTTTGCAAACTCCATGAATGATTGTTGTTAATTGCAGAAATCGTGATCTCCAAGATGTGTGATGATGTACCTGATAAAAACGAGCGAATACATATACAAACACTTCACCTTTGACCAATTGGTCATTTTAACATCTCACATTTGGAAATGTTCGATTGAATACCTAAACAATACATATTGCGACCTATTGAACACTTGTTTAGTCAAAAAATTTATTGTGCATTGCACGCGCGCCATGTCAAATTGCCACATCATATATTTATGCCACAACAACCACTTATTGCTTGTTCAGATTGCCACATCATATATTTTGTTTATTATAATATATTATTATTATACAACATTTTTCTCCCATCTTCTCTGTCTTTTAATTATACAAATCCACTTCCCAATTCTTTTGCATTCTTCTCCTACAATTGACATCACGGGCAACCTCCATCATTCCTCCACAACACACCCACCATACTTCTTAAGTTCATATGGTTGTGACAACATCATGTTTATGTTTGGTCGTCAGAGCACCGAGAATCGATGTTGGAATGCGAACAAAGAGATTGATGCCTTTAATGATAAAACTCAAATTGTGATGATTGAGGTGGGAGAATAAGGGGTTTTGATAGATTTGGTGGTGAGGAGTCCAAATCTAACCTCAATTTGAAGATTGATTTATTAAGGGGTAGAGAGAATTTTAAGATTTGGCGGTGGATAGTGTCGAAGATCTGGAAATTTTGTTACAAGAAATTGAATCGTTGAGGTGGAAGCCCTATTTCAATGGCTACTAATATGTTATTTGCCATTACAAAGTGATTGCTCTTGATTCTTGTTCCCTGTGAATTAATTTTGATGGTTGAATCATTTGCAACGTCCAACGAAGATCCTTTTAGACTTGCGACTAACCAAGTCGGTCGCCTTCGTGATGGCATGGGGAGTAGTCGTCGGAGCAGAATGATGGGATTTTTCGTGGTTAGAAGCTCGAATGACGACTCTTCTCCAATTGCTTCACCGTCGCTTGGATATGAGGCCTCGACGGCAGCGGTAAAATAAGAGAATCCGCCAAATGAAACGCCTAAGGGCCTGCCATCGCTCATCTCCTCTCAATGTCAAAAGGCTCTTCGTGGCATCGGTAGAAAACAACTCAGAATTAAAATACGTTCTGGAAATTTTTGTTACAGATTTGTACGGATACTAAGTGAAAAATGAGGAGGAGAAGGTTGCATAAAGCTTCAGCCGGCTGACACGTATGAATGTGACCTCTAAAAGAGACACACGTCAATAAAATGTAGTTGAACCTAAAAATTGTTTTTGCGATTTATGGGAGTCCATACTCAGTGAATATAAATCATCATCAATTATTTCACACAAAACTTAGGCCTTGTTTCATTTTCTACCAAAAACCACTTTCTATCCAAAATCTACTTTTAATACTCTTGAAACCTGTACATCTCTCTCTACTTTTTACGTTTTTTCAATACACTAAAAATCACTTTTCACCCAAAAATCACTTTCCACTCATAAGTGAAACACACCCTAAGTAGTTGGTCAATATACATATTCATACATATTATATATTTCATATATGAATTTAGTATGCATATGCAAATGCCGATGTATCCGATTTATTATTCTGTGAACTGTACAAGCCCGATCTGCCTCGGGTTTCCTGTATATAGACTCTTATGGTCTCTTTATCAAAGAAATCTGAATATCTCCTGTATATTGACTCTTATGGTCTCTTTATCAAAGAAATTCGAATATCTCCTTATATTGACTCTTATGGTCACTTTATCAAAGAAATCCGAAGATCTCCTGTATGACCCGTAGGTCTTGTATGATACGTAGATCTTGTATGACCCGTAGGTCCTGTAATATAAATTCATGGCAAGACAGTCACAAGTCCTTTTAATCTCATTGCAATATGCTATTCAATTAATTTCATCTTATAGTCATATATCATATGCCATTTGCTACCATACTTGTCGTGCAAACAACTCTAGAACTTTCAAAATTACCACATATAACACATATATCCATATAACCCATATAGCACATATATCCATATAGCTCATATAGAACATATATCCATATAACTCATATAGCAAATATATCCATAAAGCACATAGGGTTTAATCTTTGGTTTATACTCACTTGTTTAAGACAGATACTATATTTCCCCCTCTTGTCTCTGACCACGATTTATGATTTGTGTGCTCCTATATATATAACCCAAAGCAAATTAGTCTATTTACTCTTATAAACTCTAATCCTAAATGCAATGAAATGCCAACATACATTATAACTTCTTGTATATAATTCAAAATCCTTTAAAACTTGACAACGATAAACTATATATATATAGAAGAACATTATTCTAGTTCAAATCCTTCTGTAAAACTTGATCAATATCATTACAAAACGAAACCCTAAAATTACTCTTAAATTTTTTACCGAATATAAATTCAAAATCGAAAACACCCTTTGAGAACTATAAATCGACTGATTTCTAAATCAAAATCAATTGTAAATCCAGATTTGGAAAAATCAGTGAAATCCAAATAAAGCATTAACTAATTAAAACTTACCAAACCACTATTGTATTTCGAGATTAAAACATAATAGAAAAAATCTTGTACCAAAACGAGATCAAAATAACAAAACCAAAACCTTGTTGTTGTTCTTCTTCTTCTTTTCTTTTCCTCTCTTTATGTTCTCTCGTTTTTTTTATTTGATAACTTAAGTTTAGTAATGATCAAAGATCAATATACATATCATGTAGATGTCGGCAACATCAGGAAGTCGGCAAATACTTTATAAAAAGTACAATTTTCATCCTGAAATCCCCTTGATTACAAATTTTACCCTAAAATAATTATTAGTTAATTTTAAGTTAATTTTTTTAAAATATAATAAATTTAATTTGAAAATAAAACTACTTTTAAAAATTCACTATATGTCATGCCAATATGCTATGCATATGCTACTTATATTATATGAATGTAGAATGGCATATGCACTTTGGTTGGGATGTTACAATAACTCCTCTTTCAGGTGGAGGGTGAGATTGAGAAGAAAGGGGTTGAATGGCACCGCCGATAGATTAACCATGAGACACGAGCCCACCTTGAGGGGAATTGGGACCATCAACTGCATCACCCTCACGCTTAGGGGGGAAGAAGTTGTTCATGATCTTCAAAAAACATCAAATGAAAGAAGAGCCACAACATATTAAAATGTGAATTGACGGGATTACGGGGCTTAATTTGTCTTGCTCTTGTTGAGGGCGAAGAGAACTTGGATTTTCACTTCAGGTGGGTGTCATAGTTAATCAGATTTGTGATCGAGCCATTGTCGAGGGCGGCGGGTTGCGACCATGGTGAGGCTAGGGTAAGGAGGGGCGAGGTGAGGAGAGAGGCTTGTGCGCGTGAGGCAAGTTCTCCAGAAGTTTTTTTTGGGGTTATTAGAACTTCATGTGTGTGAATGATTGTATAGAATATTTGAAAAACAACTTAAAAAGAATAACAAATATATCATTACCCAAAAAAATGGAGAATAATATCGCGTTCGGACAATAAAAAAAGTCTCTTAATTGATACTTGTTTTTTCATGTTTGCTTCAAATATCAACTTGTCTTACTATCAATTTTATCCACCTTTGGTAAAATTTACTAGATGTGTCATTAATTCAAATTTAAAAAAATAAATAAATGATGATTCTATATATATTTCATATACTTCAATTGTGTACTATATTTTAAAAAGGGGCCTTCATTATAGTGCACCCACCATTTTACATAATAGTGCACCCATTTTCCATATAAATAAAATTTACATGAAAATTACATCCCCACCCACATCCATTTCTACTCTCTCACCACTCTCTTCTTCCATTCCTCCACCTCTCCAACTCTTCATTTACCCAAAATCTCAAAATTCTCCACTAAAATCACTACAAGGAGGCATCAAAGCAACATTTCAAGAGCAACCACCATTATCAAGGTAACTTTTGTTGTAAACATTGCATTTTTTAGAGAAAATTCAGATTTGAATTTAACAAGTTAGGGTTTTTGATTTGTTTTGGGATTTTTGAATGAAATGGGGGGAATTAAGGAGTTTTAATGTTCAAATGTATGTACAAATGGCAATTAATTGGTGGAAATGGGGGATATGGGCTCGCACAGCCGCACGACCTTGAATCCCGATGGCCGCGCACCTTCGGTCTCGAGGTTTAAGACGACGTTCGGCCGTAACGGTCGAACGTCGTCTGGCCGTTACGGCCCAACCACATCTGGCCGTAACGGCCAGAGCACTTCTGGCCGTAACGGCCAGACACGTTATTTTGCCTCATATTTTGCTTATAATTCTGTATTTTGCTTAGGAATCTGTATTTTGCCTGATATCTGTATCGACCCCTTTTGCTTGTATTGACCATTCTGATTAACTGTTTTAGATGGGAGATAGGTCGAATCGTCATCGTCGCCGAGATGCATTGAGAGAGGTTGTGTCGCAGCCAGATCCTCAGATAGAGGGACTGGACGACATAGATGACGAGCCGGCGGATCAGGTGCAGGCTTCGGCTCCCTCGGTCCAGGCGCAGGCTCCGGCTCCTCCGGTCCAGGAGGTTACTCGTGATTACACTGCTACATATACTAGGCAGCGTAGACGGTGCACTTCACAGCCAGTTATTATTCATAGTGCCGAGCCGGAGGATGAGGCAGTAGAGGATCCGACGTCGACGCACGGGAGTCAGGCTCGACGGTCGAGGACTGCGAGTCAGTCTTCACGGTCTCGCGCTAGAGGCCGAGGTCGGACTCAGGCCGAGGCTACAGGCGGTGGAGTTGATGCGACTCCAGCTGGTCCTTCGTCTAGCCAGGGACATAGGAGACGCGCCGGTGGGATGAACATTTATCCATTTCTGACCGGTCCTGTACCCGGTGGCCCGCAGATACCGGAGTTGCTACTTAGATTTGAGGAGCATGTCGCCCACCACATCTATGCTGGCCGGGTACGTTATTTATCTGTACACTTTTATTAACCTCCTTTTATACGTTTGATCTTATTTGGATTATTATTGCATAGGAGCGGGTTGGGTTTAGGATTCATGGACGTACTTCCCAGCTATCTAGATGGGTGCCGACTGGGGAGGGCGGTTGGGTTAACATAGTTAGGCATACTGGACTTGCTCATCTACAGGACCTCATGTATAGCCGCATTCATACTCCGTTGATTGTGGCATTTCTCGAGCGATGGCAGCCAGAGACGAGCTCGTTCCATATGCCTTGGGGAGAGATGACGATCACGCTGCATGATGTGGCACTTATCCTCGGTTTGAGGATTGATGGAGATGCAGTTATTCTTCCGCCTAATGAGCGGAATTTGAAGCAGGGAGAGTTGAGGGAGCTGCAGAGATCACAGTTTCTTGGGATGTTTGGGTTAGATGAGGAGTGGTTCAACAACAATTATGATAAGGGAGGGTTCACACATTCAGCTTTGAAGGACGTATGCGAGAAGCGGATTCGTGAGCGGGCTGTTCCGAAGATTCCAGCAGCGGGTTTTCTGATGTTTCTGCTGGCGTCCACATTATTTCCAGACAGGTCACAACATCGGATTCCTCTTTCATATATCGCCCTAGTGCGAGATGTCATGGCGATGGATGACATGTCATGGGGTTCAGCCGTGCTGGCTTATTTGTATCGAGGGCTCGGTGAGTACACACGATCGGGCGCCCGTCAGATGGGTCTTTGTACCACACTCTTACAGGTAAGTGATTGTTTGTACTATGTCAATTATGTACATTAAGGAAGTTTATAATTCTCTTATTATTTCTATGTAGGCTTGGATCTTCTTGTACTTTCCAGCCTTTCGCCCTGCTGACGATCCGGATTGGGGAGGTCGTGCACCGTGGGCCGCGAGATGGGGCGATGGTGGATCACTTGATGCTACACGCAACTTCAGAGCGGAGCTAGATCATATGACTGCGACAGCTGTAAGTACATAGAAAATGCAACTTATAAATATTGTTTTGTTTAGGTTATAATCTATATTAAAACTGTTATGCTTTAGGTTGATTGGTCGCCATACGGAGTGTTAGATTTCAGTGACACTCTAGCCGCTTCACGTTTCCACGGCGTGATATCTGTTCTTGATATCTCAGAGCCGTACATGCCTGATCGAGTCGCTAGGCAGTACCACCGTGTGCAGCAGATACCACGTCCGCCTATCCTGCCTCGCACTGCGACACGACCAGCAGGCGTACGGAGTTACGTAGTGGAGTATGATGCGTCTCTGTGGGTTTGGGATGCACAGAACTTCCACTCCATTACTTTAGATCTCATGGGACCTCCAGTGACGGATGACCCATCGGCTTCTTCCTCAGATTATATGTCGTGGTATGAGCCTCGTACTCATATGTACGTGAGTCCACATATTGGAGAGCAGATCTATTTACAGCGCATGCAGCGTGTTGTGGGTTATCTTACACCATTCGCTATGACCGAGGATCGAGATCTGCGCGAGGCCATCAGGAGGTCTATGATTGATCTAGGAGGACAGTGGCCCCCGCCAGAGGCCGGCCAGGGGAGTGGTCATGGACGCCACGATGATGATGATGATGATACTACCCTTTGATTTTTATGTTGTTTTTACTATGATTGTTATGACTTATCTTGTATTTTCGTACTTGACGTTTGGATATTTTCACACTTGGTTCAACTAGATTTTGTACTCTTTTTTTATTTTTAGAAATTGGTCAATTGACTATCTTTTTCTTATGATTGAGTGAAGAAATGGGTAAAGGTAGAATGACAAGTGTTGTTGTTTAAATGCTTTCATCCAAAAGGAGAAAGGCTTTCATTTAATTTCTCACCTAACTCAAGAGTAAAGAAAAGCTTCAAATTCATGCTTTCACCCTAAAAATTCTAAGTAGTCTTCCTACTCTTTAGTTTTTCAAAATGACAAATGAGGAAGACAACCGTTTACCGTTTCCATATTTCTTCAAGATCATTCTACTCCCCAACCTCTAGTCAAATGTTTAGAAGCATAATATCATTGTTAAAATGTCCAGAATATTCCACTAAATTTTTTAAGTAGTTTTTTAGCTTACATCCAACCGTACCGGCCAGAGGCTCTGCAGCCGTACCGGCCAGTGGCTCTCCAGCCGTACCGGCCAGAGGCGCTCCGGCCGTAACGGCTGGAGGCGCTCTGGCCGTAACGGCCAGAAGCGCTCCAGCCGTTACGGACAGATAGTTACAGAAACCAGTTTACAGAAAAACAGACAGTTTACAGAACAGTTTACAGAACAGAAAAAATACACAGTTTACAGCTTACACCAGACAGTTTGTCATCCTATTGAGTTGTCAAATCAAGCCTAACATGATTGCCATCACCTTTGAACAAGTTCATACGGTTTTGGATTTCATGTAGTAGAAATAGTGCACTATTATCACAATGAAGCTTCCATTGTGAACAAATATGCGGCAATGGCGAGTCGTCCGAGAAAGACACCTACAATAGTACGACATTGTATAAGTATGAAGGTCTTTAAACGAATATACATGGATGCTTTAATAAATTTCTCTTACCGATATATAATGAGCTTCCTTTGGCAAGAAGCAAATTGAAATTACCCCATTGTCCAACTTGCCGGTCCTCGAAACTAATGGAAGGTAAGTTTGATTAATAGTCTTCCCCACACATGTCAAAGCACAACTGAATGCCGTTGCAACCAAGGAGCCCATCTCAGGAAGTGTAAACCAATAATCGATGGGGGCGAATCCATTATCAAAGAAATTAAGTCTTTGCCTCATTCTTTCAACTGTATGCTCATAGAAACTACCCCTGAACCACCCTTCATGCTCATTGAGCGTATTAATCATGCTTTGACGCACTTGCCTCCAATTTTCTTGAGTGATGCCAAGAGAGTGTGCAACAACTCTATAACCACAATTTCCGTCCGGCGCAATGTATGAAAAACCAGTGAAGTATGGCCTCATACACAAAGGGAGCTCATCCATGTATGGGAAAAGTGCTCTGCGGGTGGGAGGTGTCAGGGGTGTTGGTGGAGTCTGGGGCACCCTCGAAGTATACGGTGTCAGGGGTGTTGGTGGAGTCTGGGGCACCCTCGAAATAGTTGGTGAATTGGGGGTTCTCGGGTGTGTTGGTGGCTTGCCTCTAGGTTTCTTTGGCGGTGTTTCATTTAACTCCTTATCAACATGCTCCCAATCACTAAGAAATCTTTTGTTAAGGCTATTCTTGGGCCGCCCCCTATGCTTCTTCTTCTCAGTTGCCGGTTCTCACGCAGTGGTCATCTCGGGGTAGACTATACCATATACAGCATTGGCACAATCATGTTGTAGATCGGCAGATATTTGTGGGAATGTGTTCTTGTAGAAGTCATCCATCAAACATTTTGCAACTCTGCCCTTGCACCCTTCAACATCCTCGTTCTGTACTACTCTCTCTATGTCAAGGGTCCTCCAAAAAACGTGCACTGCAGTAAGAGGAATGGGAACCTCTAGAGTCACATACCGTGCAATAGTATGGAAACAAGGCAAACCGTGTGTCACCGGTCTAGTACATGCACACCTCATGTCAAAAGACACACCTTCACCCTTACGATACTCTTCTATCAGAAACTCCATGCACTTGTCAGAAACAGCGTACTTCAAGTGCTTAAAAACATCAACTGCGGCCAAATGAGACCGCGTCTTTAGACGACATGCATTGAAGGAGGCCCTTATGTTATTCACTTGGATATCTAGTGATGTATGGAATAGGCTAAATGTTGTATCTAAACAGTTGTTTGCAGTCTCAATCCAGTGTTTCAAGGATGAGTGTTGTGCTTCTACCCTGCAATTCAGAATAATTATTAGCTCCCAAATGTTTAAAGGATGAGACCATATACCGTGCTGTCTTTTAGGGAATAGATGTGCATACCTGTTTGTTGTATTACACTCAAATGTCAATACTGTGTCTGTCCAAGCAAAAACAAATCTTGTCCTGTACGGATCAAGCCATTGTTTTCTGACATATTGCAGAAGACGCGACCACATAGACCATTTTGTTTCTAGCCTTGCCAACTCCCTTTCATAGCCATCTATTGTCGTTTCCTTAAACAATACCCAAAAATCATTCGAAAAGTATTTTGCACTTGTTGCATTCATCATTAGACTCTTTGCTCTAGCTTCAATATTCTTCTCAATGTGTCGCCTACAAAGAAGGCGCTTCGATCTCGGAAACATCTTATCCAATGGCTTCATCAAAGCCAGCTCACGATCTGTCACCAAACAGGTAGGCTCAATCTGCGCGAATGCACAAAGCTTTTGAAGTTGTTCCACGGCCCAAGCAAAGTTTTCCTCCCTCTCAAAGGCCAAGAAAGCTCCGGCTACAGTGTAATTCAGCCATGTTGAGGTAAATCCAACAATTTCTAAGAAAGGCATACCGTACCTGTAGATTTAGGAAAGGATTAGGTGTGGGATTTTAATTCTGCTTAAACCAGCCGTAATGGTCATGTTCAACAGAATCTAAATTCGATTCATAATAAGTGCAAAAAAACTTAAAAACGAAGTGTATGACTTACTTGTTTGTAGCGTATGTGCAGTCGAGTACTAAGACGTAGGGAAATGCCTTAAGAAGTGATATCGAATCAGGACCGGCGAAGAAGACGTCACTAATCCGATTGCTTTTATCATCTAATCTGTGCTCCATGAAGTAGTTGCTCTCCTTAGCTCGGAGGAAGAACTCTTGAACAACAGTTCGCCCTTCCTAACCAGCCTTCTTTAAACCATATCTTGCTGTGTAGATCTGTTTCTTACTCGTGAAGTTCATTGGGAAATCTTTCAATGCCACTGCAATCTGGGTCGGGGTACAATTGCTTGATGACATCGACTCCACCAACTTCAACTTTTGGCCGGTGAGTCTTCCAGCGAGTGCATGCTCATGCAAACTGGAATTTATCCTGTGGTTGTGAATTCCATGCACAACCTCAATCCTCCACGATCCTCTTGGACCTTCAATACAAGTCACTGCAAACTTGCAACCACATTTCTTGGACTTAATGGTCTCTTGGACCTCCTTTACTTCCCTTCTCTTCGGGGTGTAAACCCCTTCCCTCTCGCATACCAACCATGTCTTGCCAAGCTGACCAAATAATGTAGACTTCTTTGTCCGCCCAGTTCGAATGCACATGTTATTTTCAATACCTGTTGTCTTAACCCACTCCATGGCCTCCTCTCTACTACCAAATATCATATCTGTGGTAAATAACTCTGTATAGTCATTGGACTCTTGCACCACCTCCTCCACGGGTTCCAAAAACCGTGGCATGCCGCTCAAAGATGGAAGCCCACGCCTCGCCAATGACTCCATCTGTGTATAATCAGTACTGTACTGATCGGTATTCATCTGAGCATACGCACTGTCGTACTGATCGGGACACATCTGAGAGTATCCACCCCAATCACCTGTAGCTGGCATCTGACTTGGATGCATTGACGGATATCCACTACTATACCAATCTGCAACAAACGGAATCGGTTCTGACTGCACCTGGGGACATCCATAAACAGAATTGTTGTATGCGGGATCACTCTGTCCATCTTCGATCCTCAATGCATCAAGCCCAATGTACACTTCATTATCTTCCTACAAGGATTAAAACAAAGCTTAAATAAGATTCTGTAAAAACTAGCCGTAACGGCCAGAGTGTGCCAAAGCAGTGCCGGTTGGAGCACGTCCAGCCGTTACGGCTGGAGCACCTCCTGGCCGTAACGGCCCGGCACACTCCGGCCGGTACGGCTGGACGCTATCTGGCCGTAACGGCCAGGCAGTTTCTTCCTTTCAAAAATTGAATCTTTTTGTTCAAGAACACTTCGAAGTTCTAAGACAAAAGTTACAATCTTTTGTCAACAAAGTAACAATTTTTAACCTAGTTTTTTACTAATAATTATATACATTTGCATATTCAATACATGCAAGATTAAATACACTCTTTTTTTTCTACTTTAAAACTATCTAGTGATAAATATGTAGTTTTACACAATTTTTTCCTTCCAAATATAGTAGAGTGAAGTAGAGTGGTGGAAGAAAGCAACTTGGAACAAATAAATAATACATACCTCATTATGGTTGATGTTCAAGGCTTGATCTTCTAAATCCATGAAATAATCTCCTTTGTTGTTCATGGTTGAAGATTGAAACCCATGGAGAAGTGTTGTGGGTTTGGATAAGTGTTGTGGGTTTTGTAAGATGAATGGAAGTGGTTGAGGGCTACGGCTATGGGGTATTAAAAAGGCTACGGCGGAAAAGAGTTACGGTAGTTGAGTGCATTTAATTCGTCGATTTCAATAAACATCCAGCCGTTACGGCTGGAGTACATCCAGTCGTTACGGCCCGAGGGACTCCAGCCGTAACGGCCAGAGGGACTCCAGCCGTAACGGCTAGAGAGCTTCCAGCCGTTACGGCTGGAGTCCCTCGGGCCGTAACGGCTGGGGTCCCTCCGGCCGTAACGGCTGGAGGGTGCGCTATTATGAACAAAGTTCTGTCCCATTTAATGTTCTGATAACAGTATACCATTTAATGTTCTGATGACACTATTATGAGTTTTTCTTGTGACAAGACCCATGCATGTACATCACATTGAGGGTAGACCAATTTTCAACCATAAAAGAAGACTTCCATCCATCCAACTTCAAACCCAAACCAGAATCTAAATTCTCCATCCATGGCTCCTAGGAAAGCAGCATGTTCCTCGCGAACCTACGCCATTACTCCACGCTTCATCAACATCTCCATCGTTCTCGTGCAAGGTGCTAAGGAGAGCAGATCGGAATGGACCATGGTACCCGAGGGCACCCTACGAAACTTGGTCATATCTTGGAGCCAATCTGGTGTGGGAGTACCACCAGGATATTGCCGCTTTTTCGTGAACGACAACGATATAACAGATCGTATGATAGCCAAAGAAACGGCCGCACAGCTTCGCCTATTTGATGGTGCTGAGATTCGGGCAGTTGATAATATTACGCCTGAGGATTAATGTTGTTTGTTGTTTTTTCATGTTTCGGCTTTAGAAGCAAGTGTTGTTTGTCATTTCGTGATTCAGTAAGTCATATTTCGATGTTTTTTCATGTAGAAGCAAGTGTTGTTTGTAAGTTCATGGTTTGGAAGCAATGAAGTTGTTTGTTGTTTTTAAACTTGAGTTTGGTCATCTAATAGCGCACGAAAAATGGTAAGTTAAACATGATACATTTGTTAGGGCTTTAACAATCCACCCAAAGATCCAAAATGGAATCATATAGAGATATACAACAATATATAAAGTATATAATACATACATAAATAAACTAACTTAAAACCTTAAACCAAAATTCCAGTCGTTCTAACGGCTGGGCACCCTCCGGCCGTTACGGCTGGATCGTATCGGGCCGTAACGGCTGGGCACCCTCCGGCCGTAACGACCGGAGGGTGCGCTATTATGAAAAAAAAAGGGTGCGCTATTCGGAAATGCCGTTTAAAAATTGCATACATACCCAATGTCCTTGACGGGTTGAAGATGAGTGAGCCAAACGCCCAAACGAAAGTCAGGTCTAAAGTGTTGACTTTTTATTTTTGAATACAAAATGAAAGAAATCATAAAATGGGTTGGGCTGGCCTGTCATTGATGAGGGAAGCTTGTTGCGCACCCTTCTTGTGAAACGACGGCGTTTCAATCCTACGTCAGCGTTCCATTGTGATCCGCTTCGTGCAGACTGCCTATTCTTTCCTTTTTCCACTGTCGTCTCGTCTTGCACAATGTACCAAACTCTCTTCTCTCCACCCCCCAGTCCCTCTAAAAGGGAGGAGGTGAGAGAAGGCGGTGCACACATGGCAGAACAATTGTCCGCTCCCAAAACCCTAGCAAATGCATATCCATAAATACCCCTCTCCTCTTCTCCCTCACTGTACATTCTCGCTTCGCCTTGTTCTGCACTTCTTGAGCTTTTAACCTACAATTCTGACTGCAGAACAAAGTCCAGCCTTCTTCTCCAAGCAACCATTTACAACTCCTTCTCCCCCAATATTCTTCGATTCCATTCTTACTTCATCGGCGTTCTCACCGGTATGTCATTCTCTTTCTTGATTCTTCTTTCGCTTTTCTTTCCCCCATCTTCTTACTCTGATTAATAGGTTCTTTCTTCTCTAATTTGCTTTTCGACAAATGATTAAAATGGACTTGAGATTAATTCTAAGGCTACGTTTTATGATTCTTGTGGCGCCGATCGTTCTCGGATACTTGTTCGAGAACTGGTTCGGCTTTGATCTTCGTTCCTTTGCTAAATTCAGCTTGTTTGTGACGTTTGCAATGGTTCTTCTATGTCTTTTTCGAGTTATCAGCAGTTGGTTGCACTTTATGCTTCCAATCAAGCGAGTTAGTGAAGGCGAGGTTATTAAAGAAGCGTCTGGAGCTCCTTCGTTTCTCAAGAAACATCGCTTTGTAGAAAAACCGATCGCTCCTTCAGAGGCTACTGAAACCACGACGTACGGCATGGCAACCACTGGTTCCAGCAGCAGTCAAAGTGATTTCGGCATCCGGAACATCAATAGCAACAACGGCAATGTGCCGATCACCATGGGCGATGTTAACCCGTCCGACATTGACGAGGATCTCCACAGTCGCCAACTCGCTGTGTATGGCCGGGAGACTATGAGGCGTCTTTTTGCCTCGAACGTTTTCATATCTGGAATGCAAGGCCTTGGCGCCGAGATTGGTAATGTGTTATTACTGACATTATGATCCTCTTGTTACTTTTTAGCTGATCGATTCATTAGCGGTTCTTCAGGCATAATCTGCGTTGCTGTCATAACTTTTGCAATAATTTCTCGATTTGAAACCTGAGCTTTTCTTCAGATTGTACATGTTATTTTGAAGAGTTGATACATTCTGTAACATCATTCTTTGTACATGCTGTTCATACTTGTCCTTATATCTTGTAGCATATTTGTTGAATGCTATGAACTTGTGTTTGTGTATTTGTTCCAATAGAAAACATTTTCTATTGTTCTTTGAAAATTGAGTACTGATTCTTTATATGAAGCTTGTGTCTGATGAAAACTCTTTTCTTCAGATTGTGTATCACGTATCATATCAAAGAGATTTCTTTGGTGGATCACTAAAGAGTTCACAGCTATGGCAACCTGTCTTGAATAAATCTTGTAACAACATTCTTTGCAAATCTTGTTAAAACTATAAAATGCAATCAAGTTATCTTGTGTCTGTGCATTTTCTTAAACAAAAAACACTCACAGTTATTTCATGAAAATGCCATAACTGAGATGGATGGATGCATGCCATTTTCATTTCATTGAGAGAAGGTGGCACTAGCACTCCTTCAAGATTCCTTAAGATCACCACTACCACAAATCATTGTTGATCCATGATGTTTATATTTAGGTTAATAACGTTCTAGGCTAAATTGCTAATGCTATGAATCCTTTAATTTTCATGCTAAGTAAAACATGGTCTTGGATGGATTCTTAGTCAGCATAATTGAGTGTAGCGCCTTTTTTTTTCAGCAAAAAACCTAATCCTTGCTGGTGTGAAGTCTGTGACCTTGCATGATGAAGGGACAGTAGAACTATGGGATTTGTCTAGCAATTTTGTGCTCTCTGAAAGTGATCTAGGAAAGAATAGAGCCCTTGCTTGTGTTCAGAAGCTGCAAGAGCTCAACAATGCTGTTCTTGTGTCTGCCATGACAGACAAGTTGATCAAAGAAAAACTTTCTGAATTCCAGGTACTCCTATGCCTTTCCAGCTTTAGTTCAATTAACAAGCTGCAGTTGCCTCATAATTCCTGCTATTTCAACATTTATGAATGTTCATTGTGCACACTATTTGTCTAACATCCATGCATCATGTAGTCATTCTGCTGCTTTCCATGTGCTTTGCTTTACAGTGCAAATAGGCTTTATTGATTTATTGCTTTATGGCATCTTCTTTACTTTTATTAGTTTAGTTAATTACTTCAGACTTTCTTTTTCACTATTTCATCGTGTTAATTGATGTTGGCATTATGAGTTTGAGTTTAGATATTCATGTCAAATTGCATATTTCAGCTTCTACTAATGTTGTCACTTATGTGATATACCTGTGCAGGCTGTTGTGTTCACTGATATCAGCTTAGAGAAAGCCATTGAATTCAACGATTACTGCCACAATCACCAACCACCCATTGCTTTTGTCAAGACTGAAGTTAGGGGCCTTTTTGGTAATGTGTTTTGTGACTTTGGTCCTGAGTTCACAGTTTATGATGTGGATGGCGAGGAACCTCACACTGGTATAATTGCATCCATCAGCAATGATAACCCCACCATTGTGTCCTGTGTTGAAGATGAGAGGCTTGAATTTCAGGACGGGGATCTTGTTGTGTTTTCTGAAGTTCAAGGAATGACTGAATTAAATGATGGGAAACCTAGAAAGATAAAAAGTTCAAGGCCTTACTCTTTTACTCTTGAGGAGGACACAACAAATTATGGCATCTATCAGAAGGGTGGAATTGTCACACAGGTTAAGCAGCCTAAGATTCTAAACTTTAAGCCCTTGAAAGAAGCACTCAAGGATCCTGGTGACTTTCTTTTGAGTGATTTTTCTAAATTTGATCGCCCATGTCTATTACATCTAGCTTTTCAAGCTTTGGACAGATTTGTGTGTGAGTTGGGGCGTTATCCTGTTGCTGGTTCAGAGGAAGATGCTCAGAAGCTGATTTCTATAACAGCTACTATAAATGAGACATCAGAAGATGGGAGAATTGAATCCATCAACCCTGACCTCTTGAGGCACTTTGCTTTTGGGGCTAGTGCAATTCTAAATCCCATGGCTGCCATGTTTGGAGGTATTGCTGGTCAAGAAGTTGTCAAGGCTTGCTCTGGAAAATTTCATCCTTTATTTCAGGTAACTTTACCTTTGCATGCCGGACTAATCTTGTATGTATTGATCTATGTTTGCAATTTATTCTGCTATTTCTAACATAAATCCTCAAATACTCCATGTTCTCACCTGGTGTTACTTATTTCACGGATGCAGCTCTTTTATTTTGATTCTGTTGAATCATTACCTGCTCAGCAGCAGCTAGACCCCAGTGATTTTGCACCTTTGGGCAGTCGTTATGATGCTCAAATTTCGGTATTTGGTTCCAAGCTCCAAAAGAAGTTGGAAGATGCTATTGTATTTGTTGTGGGTTCTGGTGCTTTAGGTTGTGAATTCTTGAAAAATTTAGCTTTGATGGGTGTTTCTTGTGGTAACCAAGGGAAGCTGACAGTAACTGATGATGATGTGATTGAAAAAAGCAATCTAAGCAGGCAGTTCTTATTCCGTGATTGGAACATTGGTCAGGCAAAATCAACTGTTGCAGCTTCTGCTGCAGCATCTATAAATCCTAGACTTCGTGTTGTAGCTCTGCAGAACCGTGTTGGCTCTGAGACAGAAAATGTATTTGATGATAACTATTGGGAGAAATTGAGTGTTGTCATCAATGCGCTTGACAATGTGAATGCTAGGCTCTATGTGGATCAGAGATGTCTGTATTTCCAGAAACCACTGCTTGAATCAGGAACCTTAGGTGCCAAGTGTAATACTCAGATGGTGATTCCACATATGACAGAAAACTATGGCGCCTCAAGGGACCCGCCTGAGAAGCAAGCACCTATGTGTACAGTGCATTCATTCCCACATAACATTGACCACTGCTTGACATGGGCTCGATCTGAATTTGAAGGTTTACTTGAGAAGACACCAACTGAAGTGAATGCATTTCTCACAAATTCTGCTGAATACACGTCATCCATGAGGAAAGCTGGTGATGCTCAGTCCAGAGACAACTTGGAGCGGGTTCTTGAATGTCTTGACAAGGAAAGATGTGAGACATTCCAGGACTGCATCACTTGGGCCAGGCTAAAGTACGTTCAATTAACTCTATTGTACTCTTTAATTTATTTATGTATTTTTATACATAATTTTCCATTACTTATATTGTGCTTTCATTTCGTGAAGGTTTGAAGACTATTTTGTTAACCGAGTGAAACAATTGACATACACCTTCCCTGAAGATGCTACAACAAGTAATGGTTTGCCATTCTGGTCAGCTCCAAAACGTTTTCCTCGTCCTCTACAGTTCTCTTCTTCTGATCCTTCCCATCTTCACTTCATACTGTCTGCTTCTATATTGCGTGCTGAAACATTTGGAATCCCAGTTCCTGACTGGGCTAAACAACCTAAATTGTTGGCTGAGGCCATTGACAAAGTTATAGTGCCAGAATTTCAACCAAAGGAAGGTGCAAATATTGTGACTGATGAGAAAGCTACTAGTCTCTCCTCGTCCTCTGTCGATGATGGTGGTGTCATAAATGAACTGATTAGCAGGCTGGAACACTGCCAAAAATCCCTTCCACAAGATTTCAAAATGAATCCAATCCATTTTGAGAAGGTTTGTGTTTGTTTTGCCTTTTCCTTTTTCGTGAGCTTTATTTTTGTTATTATTGAGTTTTGGATACAGTAGCTAGTAGCTACAGTGCATTCTTACACTTGCCATGATCATCTTCCCTTGTCCTCTCAATGCACCATAATTCACATGGCACTCTGCTGTATCAACATTTCTTCTGACATATTAATTTTTGGGTAAAACCTGCAGGACGACGACACTAACTACCACATGGACTTGATAGCTGCACTTGCCAACATGAGGGCAAGAAACTACAGCATTCCCGAAGTCGACAAGCTGAAAGCCAAGTTCATTGCTGGAAGGATCGTCCCAGCTATTGCAACTACAACTGCCATGGCCACGGGACTAGTCTGCCTGGAGCTTTACAAGGTTCTTGACGGGGCCCACAAGGTAGAGGACTACAGAAACACGTTTGCTAATCTGGCTCTCCCTCTCTTCTCCATGGCAGAGCCCGTACCTCCAAAGGTATGCAAGCACCGTGACATGAACTGGACTATTTGGGACAGGTGGGTCATGAGAGGCAATCCAACTCTCAAGGAGCTTATTAATTGGCTGAGGGAGAAAGGCTTGAAACCGTACAGCATTTCTTGTGGAAACACTTTGCTTTACAACAGCTTGTTCCCCAGGCACAAGGATAGGATGGACAAGAAGGTTGTGGATTTGGTTAAGGATGTTGCTAAAGTCGAAGTCCCTCCTTACCGTCGACATGTAGACGTGGTTGTTGCCTGTGAAGACGAGCACGGCAACGACGTTGATGTGCCTCTCGTGTCTGCATACTTTGCTTAGGGGATTCTTCTATATCCTTGAGCTGCTGGATATTGAGTTGTTTTTAGTTGGGATATAAAAATGCAAATCCTCATCATCCCTTGAAAACTCTTCAATTGGTACAGAAAAAATGAGCCATGTGTATGTTTGATCTCTTCAATGGTATAGACTTGTTTTTTTTCAGTGTTTGTGTTGGTGGTTGATTAGTGATTTTACTTGATTAAGCCAGACTTATTACGTGGCTACTGGCTACCGTTATTAATTAGTTGATAGGTTTCCTCTACTTTTAAGCTCTACCTCTATAGGCTGGGCTTTCTTTCAGAGCTGGGCCCAAAAATTGGTTCAGCCCGTTCCTCGCTAGGAAAAAGTATAAAGATTCTTTCTTAACCAATTTAGACCAATCTCCGAATTGTCAACACAGCTGGAGCGTGGAGCGCGGAGCGTGGAAATGGTCAATGACTCAAGCAGTCAAGCCGCCGCTTTATTTGTTTGGCTTATATATTCGCAGCCTGGGGTCCTGGGGAGTATATGAATTGTACATAGGATGATAGGAATAAATATTTCATATTTTAAAATCTGCTTTCAAGAAATAAAGAAAGAAAAAAGATGACTGAACTCTAGTCATTTTCTCCTGTAACCACGTGGCTAGAGAACAATTCAATTTCCCAAAAACGACGAAAGTAAAAAAACAAAACATCCATTTGCCAAAAAAAAAAAAAAAAAGCACAAGTTCAACTAGCACCACCGTCCGATCAATACAAGCGCGTTTGGGTTTGCGAAGTTTTGCCATCAACAGTCTTTATCCGCGGGAAAATACAATCCTACTACTTACAGCAAAAGTGGGGAATCGCCAATCGCCACAAGCAATTGCCCCGCATCTTCGTTTTCAGAGCATTGGTTGGGTCATTAACCTAGACTTTGGCAAACCCTCTCCTGGTCCCTCACACCAATATACCCTCTCTTTGATTCCCATGTGTTTGATTTGATGATTTCTCCCCTTCTTGTTACACCATTATTATTGCTCGTGTTTCGGGATGTAAATCCAAAGCCAATTACTCGCAGCTCTGCACGATGCCTCTTCTCTTCAAACTCTTATTCTTGTTTCTCTCGTTTCTGTTTCACGGTGACGTTATTCTCTGCTCGGGACTCGACGACCACGGTAACTGATTTGGTTTTCTCTAGGTTGAGTAGAGCTGGCGGATTAAACTGTATTTTCGGTGGAACTTGCAGGTTTGGCGCTCTCTAGTTGGAATGGAGCCGGAGAAGACGCTGATCCGTGTTCCTCGTGCGGAGTTGTAGCTCTGTATGTGTTCTCTATTCTTCAATCTTATAGTTCGTACTGACTTCCGCCTCCGTAATTTTCTTTTTGAATGTTGAAAATCACTGTACAGCTAGGGCAAAGTTCTCTATTTCTCCGATTTTCCCTTTTTTTCCTGCTAAATTTTGCTTAGCTTGTTAGGTTCTACTGTTCAAGTGCTAACCTAACCTAACTAGATACAATCGGAGCCATAGAAGAAAGTAAGTTTCAGTAGCTCGTAAAAAAAACGATTTTGTAAGAACTTATCATAAGTAAGCTGAATTCAACGTATGATATGGATATAGAAGTTCTAGTCCTGTATATAAACTAAAAAGGAAGCAGAATTCATCCTATCATCCTGCCACAGAATTTGAAGATTTTTGTAGTGTTAATATATGTAATACTCCGTATTGTCTAAATGTTGCTTCTAATTGTGACCTTGGGAAATTTCGATGTTGAATCTCTCCTCTTATCATGGGCTTTGCTGAACACATGTTCATGATCGTGACTACATCTTCTTCCCTGTATAACCAGCTGATTAGTGCAGAAATATAAAATGATTAAATCACATAAAATCTATGTAGGAACATAATGAAACAAATTAGATTGCAAATTTATGGGCTAAAAATGCAAAGCTTAGTGGTATTTGTCACAACCACTTTCCCTTTTACCTAGGTTATTAATAAAGTAAAATTGCTACATCTTTGTTACAGCAAGACGAACTACTTGTTATGAATTTGAATCCACCCCCTCCCCCATCCATATTTGATTTATGTTTCTCTTCTTTCCCCTGCAGGAACATGGACCACTCAGTAAATCCTGTTCAGAGGCGGTTACTACGGGCACCAAATGTATCAAAAACCAGTGGAAAAAGAACCTCAAAGCCTCCTACATTATCAATAGCACCTAGACTCCCTCCACTGCCTCCTTCAAAGAGAACACCAGTTTCATCACGGTCTCCTCCTATTAAGATACACCCTCATTCATCCCCAGAGAGATCACCAGCTCCATCACAGTCTCGATCACGTAAACTTCATCCACCTGCTCCTGCTCGCACAATGAAGAACTCTACAGCCTCCGCACCATCAGTGTCATCCCATTCTTCTTTGGAACCTTCCCGTGCGGAGAAAGAGGCCAAAAGCCATGTGGTTGTAGTCGTGTTGTGTGTTGCAATAGGCTCTTTGGTTATTATTGCACTAGCGACTGCCATTGTTATCTTCTGTCGAAATAGTAGGATGGTTACTGTGAAACCTTGGGCCACAGACTTGAGCGGGCAGCTGCAGAAAGCATTTGTCTCAGGTATTGCTTCTTTCTTTTCTGTTATATATATATAGAAATGCAATGGACATGAAACATACTTGCATTCACCATGGCTTTAAAGGTGACAATTAGGATCAAATTTGTTTAAACTTCTTCTCTTCAGTTTCTTATAATTGCTTAATTTTCCCCTGTGATTTTTTTTTTTTTTTTTTTGCATCTTTCCACATCTGACATTTGCTACGAGGTTTTTGCTCATGCTGTACAAATTGTTATGCCTTTTGTACATGTAATTTTCTTCTTCTTCCCCGAGTGTTACTGTAATTCTTGAATGTGCTGTGACATGTTTCCAATGTGAATTTGCTCTCTAGGGGTTCCAAAGCTCAAGCGGTCAGAACTTGAAACCGCTTGTGAAGATTTTAGCAATATAATTGGCACCTTGACAGACAGCACAGTTTACAAGGGAACCCTTTCAAATGGAGTTGAAATAGCAGTCGTGTCAAGCATGGTCAAATCAACTTCCGAGTGGTCAAAGGATCTTCAAACCCAGTTTAGGAAGAAGGTGTAGTTTTGAACAAACATGATCAAACTATTTTTTCACTTTAAAATTCATCTCTATTTAACATTACTCTTTTCCTTTTGCCATCTTTGCAGATAGAAACATTGTCAAAAGTGAACCACAAGAACTTTGTCAACATTCTTGGTTACTGTGAAGAGGAGAAGCCCTTCACTAGAATGATGGTCTTCGAGTATGCTCCTAATGGCACATTGTTTGAACATCTGCACAGTAAGTATCCCATTCTGTCAGAGGATGTACTTGAGTAATTCAAACACATCCTTGCAGTATGTATAGCTTCACGTTTATTTTCTGCTTGTGAATAAGCTCATCTTATTTCCTATCCTCAAGATACAAAAACGTTGATTCAATTGCCTTTTCTTGATGTCGGTTGCAGTACAAGAATCGGAACGCTTAGACTGGAAGATGAGACTGCGGGTAATTATGGGCATGGCATATTGCCTTGATCACATGCATCAGTTGGACCCACCTATACCTCACAGAGATCTTCATTCTTCCTCAGTCCATCTCTCGGAAGATTACGCCGCCAAAGTCTCAGATTTCAGTTTCTGGACAGAGGCAACATCAAAAAAGATGCATTCGTCTTCCATGCGTTCGCCTTCCATGCACCTACTGGAATCATCAATGGCAGACATAGAATGCAACGTCTACAGCTTCGGAGTTCTCCTATTTGAGATCATCACTGGAAAGATCCCCTATGCAGATGATGGTGATGTTCATGACTGTGTTTGGGAGTATTTAGGAGACGAAGAGCTCCCAAGAGATGCAATTGATCCAACATTGAATGCATTTCAAGAGGAAGAGATGCAGAAGCTGTTTGAGATTATAAAGGATTGTGTTAACCCTGATATTATAGAGAAACCTAAGATGAGAGACATCGTTTTGAGATTAAAGGAGATTACTTTAATGGAACCTGACGGAGTGGTGCCAAGGATATCGCCTCTTTGGTGGGCAGAGCTTGAAATTATGACCACTTAATAAATGTTAACCACGTAAGTTTGGTTCACTCCTGTGTGATTTACTCTTTTGGTTTTGGTTGATCAATGATGTTGCTTTGCAACAATCGACCACGTTTTGCTTGTGATTTCTCAAGGTGGAGATATTATTAATTGTGCATATTTATATGTATATACCTAGCTATCCGTGAGAAGAGTAAACTTAGACTTTCTTCCTGTGTTCATTTTTCTCAGTTCGTGCAATGGTGGAGGGGAATCAAAATAATGCAGATAGAGAAGTAGAACAAAGTGCAAAGCGTGGTCAAGTTCATGACCGTACATTTCCACGAAGATTATGCCTATTTAGTACCTAAAATTTGGTTGTCCAGTTTAGCATGCAAGATGTGTGCTATTTTACAAAGGATTCGCCAAGAAAATTGCAGAATTGAACATAACTTAGTTTTGACGATGTTTCTATAACTCAAATCCTATGAAGGGTTGCATAGTTTCCAGGACTTGAGATACAACAAGCTCTCAAACTGCTCACCTCTTGGCACTTGCACTTGGGAATCGTCACGCTAAAGGGTTTAAAACTTTACATTTGACTTGCATTGCCAGCACTGATGGAAAGTACATGATTGAGGAGATTATTTGAATACAAGTACTTGTTTAGGTTGGCTTCCTACTTTCCCAAGCGCCTTGTCTAATGCAGTATTGAAGTTTTCAAAAGGAACAAGTTCCATTCTGCAGCCAGAAAAAAGACAGCAGATTCTGAGCACGCCATTAGCATTATATCATCAAGTTAAATATTATGAGAGTTAAGATCAACTAAAAAGAGAGCTTACTCATAATTCAATTTCCCATCCCGCATGAGGGCCAGGAGGTGATCAATCATGACTCTACACTCCTGAACCTTATCCATGCTCATCCATTTTTGCAACCAAAAACCCTTCAGAGAAAGGTCCTGCAAAACAAAATCATGAAAAATGACATTAAAGTTTCTTAGGCAGTAAACCTAAACGACACTTCAATGAATGACAGGAACATCACAGCTTACCTTAAAAATGAAGGCTGATGTTGGGACAGTAATTGGTTTCTTAGACATTCCACCATAAGTTACCATAGTTCCTCCATTCCTGAAAGGTTCAGAAACCATTATTCAGAGAGTCATAAACTTAACATATTAAGTTCACAGCATTGAGTTATGCTCATACCTCAAAAACTTGAGAACTAATGATGCTGCAGTGCCGCCAACACAATTAAATCCAAGTGCAGGTTCAGGCAAATTAATCTAAAAGGTGCAGAGATAAGAAAGAAATGGACAATTGGTTACAAGATAAAAATAGCATATTCTATAAACCCAAATAATAATAAACACAAAATACTCTACGCATTAATTACCAAAAGACTCTTGATATTCTTCACTTCAAGCTGGCTTTCAGTAAATACTTCATCTGCACCGAGATTTTTAAGGAATTCCTTCGCTTCATCCGCCCCAGCCCTGACACAGAATCCAGAGATCATGCTAATTAACACTTCTCACAATGGTATTCTGTACTTGCAGAGATGTAGTCATAAATAAAGAATGCTCCAAAATCCTGTAAATGATTGCAGTATTTATGTAATACCCATATTGCAGAAACCAAGATACTGCGTATACAAAGATCCAATCAACAAAAACAATAAATGTAACCTAAAAATTTGGATTAAGATTTTAACAAACACCTGTCCCTGATTATATTAATGCTATGGACACCTTGATGTCGGGCAAGCTGAATAATACACTGTCCAACAATGCTTGTTGCCCCATTTTGCACAACAGAATCTCCTGCCCATAACTCAAACTTGTTAATCCAAATAGGTAGCTCAAAGTCCTCAGATTCCTACATGATTATGATAGATAAAAGAAAGGGTAAAGAACTGAACCTGGATTCAATTTGACAAAATCATTTAGCATTCTGAAAGCAGTCAAAGGATTAACAGTTACTGTGGCTGCATACTCCAGCGGTGTACCTCTATCTATCTTGTGCCACACACTATGATCCTTTACAATATAAGATTGCCATGTCCCTGGTGGAATAATCAAAGAATTGAAAATTTTAACAGCGCGCCAAAACGACCGGGTTCAACCATTTTTCAGCTCAACCAGACACGATATATTCACTGTATAGCACAAGCTTGCTGCTGATATTTGCTTGTTTGTTCATTTCTCCTATTATAATTAAATCAAATGGACATACAAGCCAGAATCCTGAAGTCAGAGCTAACCAGAAAAAAAAAACACAAATGCAGTAAACTTACACCTATCAATATAGGCAAGTAACACAAGTGAGATGTTCAATCTAATATAAGATTTGCAATTTGGTGATTGAAACCAGCTGAATAGTGTTTAGTGAGCGTGAGAGAGCAATCGGAATGAACAGAGCATGAGCATTGGCCAACTATTACTTATAGTGGAATTGCACAAGCACCACAGCATATCTACAGATTCAAGAGTAACAACTAAAGAGAAATTACCGAAAGAGGGGGGAGATGGTATAACCCAATCACCAGGAGAGAGGTTCTTGACTGAAGATCCTACAGATTGTACCTCCCCAACCCCTTCGTATCCTCCGATTGCCGGCACCGGCGGCCTCACAGGGTATACACCTACACCGTAATAAACTCCAGCTTACAATCAAATTAGTCGAAAACAAACCCTAGGTATATGATCGACTCAGATGTTAATATATAGATTAGAAATTGACCTTCAATTCGATTAATGTCGGAGGGATTGATAGGAGCAGCCAGCATTTTAACACAAACGTCATTCTCCTTGACCTCTACTGGTGGAACCTCTACCATTCTGCAATCCAGCAAGTATCGTCAACGAGAGAGACAGGAAAAGAATGATTAAGAATGCAATGAGTTGATGAGAACCTGGTGACTTGATCGGGAGAACCTTGTTGGTCGTACGCCACCGCCATGGACGGCGGCGACATGATCGCCGAGAAAGCTCGAACATGGCGGTTTCCGATTTCGTTGAAGCGAAAAGAGAAACCCAACGATGGAAGGCGAAGCGACGTCGTTCCGGCGAGTGACTTCAAAGTTCCCACCCTTATTGCTGCCATTTCTCGACTAGTCTTGAGAAGTGGAATAGGCAATCCCAATTTTCCCGATCAATCCAGTTTTTGCCGTTAGGGCAATTGGGTAAATAATTGGAATCTCGCAGACCCTTAAACGACGCCGTAGGATTACTCCAGAGTCCAGATGGCTACGGTAACGTCGTTTTGGATCTCGATTGGTCAGAAGGTAGGCAGTAAGTAAGTAGGCTTGAGCTCACATGCTGTGTCCGTTGAGATTCCTGTTTTTTTTTTTTTTTTTTTTTGATCCGGTAAGATTTAGGATAGCCCAAGTGGTACTTGGACTAGCCTAGAGCACCCTTGAACGGGTGAGAACTGATACAGTTCTAGAGAAATTAAAGTTTTTGGTTTCGTCACCGGTGGGTGTCGAACCTGTGACCTCGGGGTTCTTTCCCCAAGGCCTAACCGGCCAAACTGGGCTCCTCACCCCCCGTTGAGATTCCCGTTGCTAACCTCAAGTTTCTGGTTTTTATCCTTAAAAAAAACTTATTTGGATAATGTCCTAAAGGACCTAAACTTATTTTTTTTTTATTTTGGGAAATTCCGCGTGGTGACCTCAAGGTTTTGTAAATTCCGCGTGGTAGACAAAGTTTTTTGGAATTCCGCATGGTGACCTCGAGCTATTGCAAATTCTTTGAGATAGCCTCGAATTATTATAAAAGTTAAAATTATTTAAAATTTATCCCTATTTTCTTACTTAATTGCATAAATCACCTTTTTTATATTTTTTTATAAAAACTACCCAATTTATTAGTTTTAGAAAAAAATTAAAAAAAATTAAAATTTATAAATAAATAATGACACTACATATTATTATTTTAAAAAATACACCGTTTTTATTTTTTTAAATCAACCTTATAGAATTTCTATCACCATTTTTATATTTATTATTTATCTTATCCAATTTAATATTGAAGATTTATAAAATTATTTTTACTGTCTAATTCCTATTTATCTAATTCGTTTAATTTTCATACATACTATTTAATTTCTCTTCTATTAAATTCCTCTTTATCTATTTAATTTTCATACATACTATTTATCAAATTTACAATTAAATATTTTTATAATATTTTTTCTTATTTATCTATTTATTCTTAATTTTTCTTTTTCTATCCGTGAATTTACTTTTGAGTGTAAATTTATATCTTCTAAGTATTATTTGTGGTATTTCTAATCTAAAAAACAATCTCATTTTTCTAAAAAAAATATATTTATGAATATCCTATTTATAATTAAAAAAATCAAATTTAAGTCCGAGTCATGTTTGAAAAGGTTGATTTTTTTTTATAAATTTGCATGCGCTTTTGATAATATAAAAATGGTGATAGAAATTCTAAAAGGTGAATGTTTTTAAGATCTTTAATCATCGGATGTTTTGACAAAGACTAGAGCTTGTAAACAATGATTGATAGAGCATATAAGTATAGGTCTTAGAGCATGTTTTTATTCCCGTTTTAAGCATGTTTAGCTAGAATTTTACTTTAAGTTGTAGTTTAGGTTTATTTCAGTTTAGTTCGGAATCTACGCGTTTGTGTGCCTCATTTCAGATTGAAAGGTGAAATTTGGTTTGTGTGAGGCCAAGGACCAGATCTCGGGACGTGTGGTGAGCATTGAAGAGAAGAACCGAAGGAAAAATCACGAGTTAAGAAGAAGAGCCAAACCGCAAGTCATGCATTGGAGTCTTGTTTTGACACCTCTATCTTGCAATACTTGGTTTGGGAGCTACAGTGGTCGGATGAAGCTGAATTTGGTATCATTGGAAAGCTTACTCGAAGAGCTACAATTCATATTTTTACTTCGAGTCCAAATTCCAACTCTAAGGGGGTCAAAACAGCATCTAAAGTGTCACTAAAGTTGCTGCAAGCAAAGCGCGGGCAGGACAGGTCAGAGCGCGCTCTGGGAGGACATGACCGTGCTCTGGCGCGTTTGTACGACGCCGACTCGGGCCTCGGGTGATCTTATGGGCCGACTTTAGTTTATGTTTTTGGATATTTTTAGAGATAATATAAATACTTTCCTTAGGGTTATTTGGATATTATTATGCTATCTTTTGTTTAGACTTTATGCTATTGAAGAGTTTGGAGATTTGTGGGAGACAAAACCCTAGTTTTGCAATTGAAGATCAATTTGACTTTTGTAAGTTTTATTTTTCTTCAATGACAATGTCTAGCTAATTTCTCATGTCCAACTAGTTAGTTGAAGTTGTATGCATGATTGTTTGTGAGATTGAATTATTTCTATTTGTCTTGACTAGATTGAATCTCTCTGTGCTTAATCGATTAAATTCACTTATGATTATAATAGCTTGATCACCTATTTTACTTCTAGGTTGAATTACAACTAGAATAATTAAATAGACGGTGGAATTTGATTATTCATGGATGAATCCTTTGATTAAACTTATAGACGGTGGAATAAGGTTAATCAAAGGCGGAGAATTTAATCACAAGACTTCATGAATAGACGGTGGAATTCATGATTATTGTTTCTATTGAATGCTTTGAACTTAATTGCATGATCAATCTGACATAGAAGGTTTTCTAGGTTAATTGGTTAAAAGGTTGTTAAAGACGGTGTATATTAACAACCACCTTAAGCTTGAATTCATAAATTCACAATAGATTAGTCAAGGGAAATTGAAATAAGAATAATCAAGGATCAAATCTCATGTATGCAACGGATACGAAACTAGTTGGACGCTTTTCTCCATATTTGAATCTTAAATCACTTGCTTTGTTTTAGTTAGTTTTAATTACTTAGATTTTTAGTTTACAACCATAAAATCCCCCTTTCTATTTAGTAATATTACTTAAATCCAAATAATTCGAGTCTCTGTGGGTTCGACCCTTACTTCCACTTTGCTAAGGTTAGGAAGTTAGGAATTTTCTTTGTCAGTACTTTTATAACGACGTAAAAGTGCTCGTCAATGATCTCCACATTCCATAACTTTACCCTAAGAAAAAGATCCAGCATTCCAAGACAACATTTTCCCTACAACAATTACACAACTTAGCTACACTTTTTCATGTAGAGAAGACAAGCACAAGTAAGAAACCAATTAAAAGGTAGGCCTGAAACAACAATAAGCATTTGCTTAGAGCACCGATGCAACATTGTATAATACCAATAAGGAATTGCTCACCTAATGGTTGGACAAGCTCCTTAGATATTGATGCCACAGGAGATCCCCAAAACCAAAATGTCAACAGAATATAAGTAAAAACTTTTGAAGAAAGTCATCAACAGAATCGAACAAGGGGATCTTATATAGAGTCACCAATACTTCCTGAATCGATCTTGTCAAGCCTGGAGTAGAACCAGCTTTGATAGCATGAGATCTCTTCAGACTGTTAATCAAGCTACTCTTGCCAACATTGGGTAATCCTACAATTCCCACTGCGATTGTCTTCTTGATCTGCAAACAGAAAAGTCAAAACATTAAATATCAATAATATTGAAGGGAGTTTAGAAAATAATAGATGGTATTGACACGTCAAATTATTATAGCATACATCGTGACTCCTTGAGTAGTTTTTCAGTAGCTTAATAAGTGTTTCAGCTCCAAGACAATCACTAGTCTGCAGAATATTGCTTGTGGTGGCAGCCTTGGAAGACTTCCACCCCAAGTTTGATCTTTGTTGCTGAGTGTTGCACTTAAAGGCAACAGAAGGTAATTCTTCACGGAGGTACTTGAGCCATTTTTCAACAGCTTCACGAGGTACAAGATCTGGAATACAAAAATAAGTCTCATGAGAAATGGATGAGGGAGTGGGGGTTCTAGTATTCTCTACAAACATTCTAAGACTTTCTAATCAACATAAGATAGCATAACAACAAGGAAATAGTATTTTTCATCATTATTATGGGGAGGATTATTAGCCTCAGTTAAAAATAAATGCAACCCATAGTTGAGCTTGTTTAATTTGATTACCTTTATTAAATTTATGCTAGTAGTATCCTTGTTCAATAGAAACAGGTTTCATAGGTCACAATGGAGGTTTGCAGCAAGTACTTACCAATTTTGTTCAACACTAAAACAAGTCTCTTGTCAGGATTGGATGTAACCATCTTTTCCATGTCAACACATATGAGAAGCTGAGGAGAGCAAAAATTAATGCTCATGAAGTGCCACTTTAATATAGGGGTTGGTAAATTTTATAAAGAGATGTCTAGCAAAAATTAATGCTCATGAAAGGAGCACTGTGTTTATAATCTATCTTCCTCTTAAGATATAAATTGGATATATCATATGATTCATGAGTTCTGTTTATGTTTTCCTTGTTAGAATGTAAATACCGAACTAGAGAAAAAAGGCCTAACATACCTCCCCATCATTAACAGTAATGACATGATGAGTGAAATGAACACCATCACAAGATGCTCCTCCTCTGCCTACGTGAATTTACAAAAAACTATTAGATGAAACGATCCATGAATTAGCCAATAACTATGGTATCCACTAGAGTATCTGTATAGCAGCATCCAGAAAGCAATGTAACCTCAACTAGATTTATAAAGCATAGGAAAATAGAAACAAGTGCAAAGAATGCACTACACTACAGTGCAAAGAATGCTAATACTTCACATAAACACATTAATTCCCATCAGATAGGTGCTCAAGCCAAACATATCACACATATTGTGTTATAACAATGTATTACAAAATGTCACATTGAAAGCATTCTTCCAAATCCCAACTAATACATCTCCTCATAACTCAACAATGCCATATCAACATAACAAAGCATTACACTAGTTCTATACAAAAAAAACCATGACACCAATTAAACCAGTTCTTGTCACATATGTAGAATCATCTAGATCCACTGCCCTCGCCGCGCTCATATGTAGAATCCCGATACGGCCTGCTCATAGGAGGTGGAAGTGGTGGACGGTCGTCCCCTAATATGCTCAGCATGTCCTGCAAATACAGCCTAGCCGGATGATCAGCGGGCATCCCTCCCAAAGCATCCAACGCGTATCCAACGGCTTGCTGCTGTCGCTGCATAAATTAAGGCATTTTTTAGGTATAATACCATACTAAAACGATTACTAATTGAATGAAATTATTGTCTAAACTTTAAATTACCATGATAGCATCCACTACAACATCCGGGTGGGTGTGTGGCTCGCGCGGACGGTCCTGGCGCTCTGACCTAGGATCGACGTATGGATGTGTGACTCCATCGAACCAATCCCAGTAGGCGAGGTCCGCCTGATAAGCATACCGAGCCAAAGGGTGCTGCTCAAGGTCAATGAGGTGGTCGTACCGCTGGTTCCAGTAGAGCTGATCGTCGGTAAAACCCACCTCATACTTGCGCCAAGACGTGCCACGAACCTTTGTATCCGGCACAATGGGCTCAACAGGTATGCACTGGACCCGGAAGTACTGACGCAACCACCTATCGGGCATGTAAACCTCTCGTGTGCCAAAGCACTCAAGCACCCCTCGAAACCTGGAAATCCGGTAACGCTCTAAATCGAAATCAATGTCTCTCCACGGATGCCACTTTATCTGCAAAAAAAAAAGTCAAATATAACAACAAGCTCTACATTTTGTACATTTCCTACTATCCACATATTGTTGGTCTATTTTTTACCTCATTAGCGCGGACCTTGTCTAATACTTTCCGAATCTCCTCCAGTCGCTCAGGCTTCTTCGGAGGCGAGCGCGTCTCCACTCTAGCTCGGGCACCCGCGCGAGTATCGACCAAAAGATCTACCCTCAGTATCGGATGCCCTCTAAAATGCTGTAGGTACTCCCATATCCAAGTATATACAAAAATTATAATTACTTGATTACGTAGAAACAAATCATAAACAAATACAAGTACATATAAACTAATTCTCTTACCCTGAGAAGGAGAATACAACCCGCAACGCCCTTGCTATCTCGTCGAGATGCAACACCCATCTCGCGGAACAGGTTCGCCAAAACCGCAGCACCCCATGCATATCCACTCGTGCGGTCGAGGTCTATGAGACAGTGCAAGTACTGTATGCTGATATAGTTCGTGCTCTTGTTGCAAAAAAGCCCTAAACCGATGACCCACAACAAATATGCAGCATATATCAAATGACTGGCCACCCCATCTACAATCATCCGCATCACATGTGCCTTAAGCTTGTCACTCGGAATGCCACCGGATGAATATCTGCGAAAGGTCAGCGCATCAATCGAGAACATATCCATGACCCACGCCTGAAACTCCGTGTCCTCAAACTGCTTGACTAGATGCTCCCCGTCGATCGGAATCCCTAAAATGCGCTCCACGTCATGCAACGTGATCGAAATCTCGCCCCATGGAAAATGAAAGTTGTTGGTCTCGGGGTACCAACGCTCTATGAAGGCTGAAATGATGGCGCGGTGCAATCCGCGGTAATCAAGAGCCCCAACTTGCCTCAACCCGCTACGCCCTGCAATCTCCCACCATGTACCCGGCGCATCAACTTTATGCTCCTCTATATGAGTCCAATCCAACGGCCGTGAGTATGCCTTATACAGCTTCCTCCACTGTCACAATTAATAAAATAATTTCGATTAGTTCATTTATGTGCATACACAGAAACATTAAAAAAAACTTCGTAAATAAGCTCACCAATACGTCGTCAACAGCTGGGGCAGGAGGATCGACTGCGACGGGAGGGGCCAGAGCAGCTGCGGGAGGGTCCGGAGCAACTGCGGGAGGGGCCGGAGCAGCTGGGGCAGGAGGGGCCGGAGCAGCTGGGGCAGGAGGGGCCGGAGCATCTCGAGGAGTCCACCTCCATATCGACTCCGCAGTATGAGTGGGGTAGTGTCGAAGGAGGACAACCAAACGTGGTCCTCTTGGCTGTCACATGGGTACGTCGGCAACAGGAGGGACCGGAGCGGGAGGAGGGTCAACAATGGGAGGATCCGGGGCAACTGGAGGCTGAACAACAGCAGGCGGATGAAGTGAAGGCTCAGAAACTGTAGTTTGTATGATGGGAGGGGACGAGATATGAGGGGTCTGAGAAGGTGAAACCGAGGCAAGTGCAGGAGTCATATCGATGTCCCTCGAAAGATCCTCTCCGGTCCCAATCGGAGTCTTTAAACTAACTGAATCAATGTGCTCAGACTCTAGTCGAGGGGTGGGCTGCTGGGTAGGGGTAGGGGAAGACGGACCGACGTCCTCTGCCTGATCAGTCACAACGACGTCCGTCGGAATCTCCTCAGTAGTCTCAACCGGAGCAGACAGACCAACGTCCTGCTCTGTCTGAATATCCACAACATCATGCGATGCCTCGTCCCGCCGTAGCTCAGATATCAACGTATCAGCCCCTAATCTCCTAGCCCTCTTTTTCGGCGGAGGGGCCTCAGCACGATCAGACTGTACTATACGTCGTGCCTTCGCATTCCTAGTCCTCTTCTTCTTAGGCACAACAGGTGTAGTCGCGTCGGGAGTACGCAACTCCCGACTCAACTTCTGAAACGCCTGTTTAGAATTTTCATTATTTGTTTTACTTACTCCTTCATAAAATTCTTACTTTGTGCCTTACCTTCAATTGCTATATTTTGAAATCACTTTTTATACGTCATTTTGCAATTACATTTTCTTGATTGTGTATTAACTATTTTTATACTTATTACTTCTTTCATTTGTATTTACCATTTAATTTAATTTTTTTAAATACATATTAGCTTAACATCCATAAATAAAGACATGTAACTAACTTACTATAACGAATTGAAAATATTAAACTTAATTCATATACTAAAAATAATACAATAACTGATATATGCAATTGTACACAATTCAAATTTCATATTATTAATACAAATTACGGAATACGCACCTCATGAGCCGGAGAATCCCCACCAACAATCCTCGAAACATCATCGCCAGCTCTATCACTACCCTCAACAACCATACCAACATCTGCATCCCTCGCTTGGTCCACCATAACTACGTCCACCCCTGTTCAATAAAAATAAATTAATTCATATTCTTACTATAAAACTTACAAGAAACATATAGTCAATAAGAACATGAATTTGAATGGATTATGGAAAACAAATTAATTCACCTCTGTTCAATTTTTTTATGTGTGCCAAAAAGCTATATATGTATATTCATTAGTGTTTTTTTGTAGTTTTCTCACCTTCATTCCACTTTGGTAACTGATTTTCCTTTAACATCCTAATCAGTCTTGAATCAAACACTTCAACCTTCTTCTTATTTGACATTTTGTTCCACTCATATTTTTTTTTCTTATTTTTATTCTGCTATATATTTTGTTTTGACTACCTAGTTGCTAGTTAAATACTCTAGACAATCCTCCTGTAAACATGGCAATGCAGATTTGGGACTCTTGCTTATAGTGGGGATCAAGTGAGCATATGAGCAGAGATTAAATTGAAAAGAAGCACAAATTGAAGAGAGAAATATATATAGGTCTGTCTAATAATAGCAATATATAGACTTCAGCTGTTCTGCAAGCACAGTTCAGACATCAACATGTTAGTTTGAGAGCAAACACAAGCATGTACAAAATCAATGCATCATAAGAATATCAAAACAAACACAAGCTAGTAGACTATGACTTCGTTCTGTACAAAATACCCTTAGCCTGACCAAATGGTTATGATGTATGCTACCAATTATCCCAACTTCAGCCCTGAACTCCTTTTTCCCTTGACCAACACCTTCTAATTGCTTCACGGCTATCCTTGTCCCATCTTGTAAAACTCCTTGGTAAACCGAGCCAAATCCTCCTTGACCGAGCTTCACAGCAAAGTTGTTTGTTGCAGTTTCAAGATCTCTGTAACTGTACCGAACTGGCATGCCCGAAAGACTTCCCAAAAAGTTATCCACTTCTGAACCATCATGAGGAGATTCCACATTCCCCATTTTACCCTCCTTTTTCGCCATGTGGTACTTGTATCCTCCATAAAGCATGGAGAAGATTATAATTACTGTCACAACAGATATGATTGCAACAATAGCGGTATGCTTGTTACTACCGTTGTCTCCTCCAACATTGTCGATGGTTGAAACTTTAACATAAGCAGCATAATTGGAGCTACTATCACCCTTAAAGATCCCAACATTATCAAACAGAAAACAATTCCCAGTTTCATTGTTGAAAAACATAGCAAGGCACGAGCAATTACCAGAACAAGAAGCCTTGCATTTGTTCAAATCAGTTTTGGAAGTAGGAGAGACGTAATCAAGTGCAAAGTAACTGAGATCATCTCCAGCATATATCATCTCATTAGAGGCATTTGATCCATTATCATCACAAAGAGAAGAAGCGATTCTAGAGTCGCAATTACGAGAAAGCAAACCAGAGGAACACTGACAAGTGTTGCTAGAGCAACTATAATAAGCTCCACAATGACCCGAAGTTTCACATGAGTCACTAGGAATCTTTGTTTGAGAAGCAACACTCGTTCCCCGATTTTCAAGGCTGGAGAAAGAAATAGAGCCATCATTTCCAAGAACTGCAATCCAAGTGGAATTTAGACTAGCATCATTGGAGAAGATAAATTGCAGCAAAAACTTTTTATTTCTATCATAAAACTTCCATGAATCCCCATCAATTAGCGCTTGTGATATCGAACCACCATCACTATTAATTACCCTCCTAGGATCTTTACTCTAAGCCCAGTAAGGTTGGGGTGTGCTGAAATCAAGAAAGAGCTGCAAATCACCAGACTTCAACTGAAGGAAGTAGCTCAAATTATGGGTATCCGGATTGCTAGAGAGGTTCATACCTTCAGTAAACACTTGGTTCGACAAAAGGGTGTCGGTTGGATACCTGAAACTCTCCCAAACTATGACTTTATCATCACCAAGCATGACCAAATTGCCTGAATCCAGCAATTGAACTGTGGAAACCGCCTTCCCATCGGTATCAGGAGACCAGATGATTTTCCCACCACTTTGTAAAGACACATTTCCATGGCTGTCAAAGGCAAAAGCATCAGAATTCTGAACTGGGTTGCCTCTGTTGGCTGTCCAAATCTGCCTATTACTTCCTATATGAATGATGACTAACAGAAACAAGGTGACATCTTTGGTGGGTTGAAAGCCAAATGCAAAATTGGAGCTATTTGAGATGAGAAATAGCCCATTGTTGTCAACCCAAGTCATTTCAACAGCTTCAAATCCTCTAGGCATAGTAGTTACCTTCTGAATGCTAGCTTTACAGGGTTGAAATAGAAGAAGAACAAATAGAAGAATTTCCTCCCTATAAACTTGGCAACAGGTCCAAAAAGACACAAAAATGTCTTATCCACCTAAGGTATCTAGAGGAACAAGGATGACATTAAAATGAAGCACCACCTTTTATCATCAAGACTAAATTTCAGGTCCGAGACACCACAACAATTCAACATTCAATTATGTTTTCTAGCTTGCATAAAGACTAAATTGTACTATGAAGACAATAACTAGAAAGGAGTTTCCCTTACACCTCTACAAATGATTGATTAACATACAACCCTAAGTGTGAAATCATAGCACAAAAGATGCACACTATACACTAGTTTTATTGTAAGGGGTGCATCTTTTGTGATGATCAAATAACTAAGCACATTTGTTGGATCATAAATTATACAATGAAGATCAATCTCATAGTACGAGCAAGACGAGAGAAAATTAGCATGAGCAAGACTGACCAAACAAACTTCATTGATAGAGAGAACAGAGTCTGTTACATTCCAAAAATCAACTCAGTAAATTACAAATGAAGCCTATTTACACACACTAGTCATAACTAGATATAGCAGATCCGAGTTATCAATTATGCATCCCAAACGAATACATTGAGGAAGATGAAAAAATCAGCTTAATAGGGGCCATCAATTTCAACATTGTCAAATAACAAATGGGGAAATTTGGTGAGATTAGGTGGACCAAGTGAACAATTTCAGATTACAGTGGAGCTGTGAAGTGGGTTGGATTAATTTGAACATGAAAACGATGGTTCATAGCCAGATTCTTACAAGATTTGTCAACCAAATAACACTAATTTTGCAAAATCACCCGATTTTCCATCAACCCTAATTCAAACTTCATATCCCAAATCACCCAATATAACCTAGATTGAACTAGAATTCCCCCAATTCCATCAAATTCAATATTAAACCTTATCTGACATTGTTATTTACCTGGTGAATGGCCGTCTCTCTCACCATCAGCCTCCACACCAGCACGCTGCACATCGACGCCGGCGTCTTCATCTGTCAAATCACGACCTCTGCCACCACCAGTAATACCCCCACGTACACGCACCATTTCCGATTGATTATGAAGCAACTGTGTTCCTAAATGAATACAATTTCGCCTCTGGTTTCACACTTGGGACGGAGAAGGTAGAGAGGAAGGAGATGATATCCGCTTTAAAAAGCGTTCAATTTAAATCGTCCATCACGCTTCATGAAGCTTTACGCTTCGTGAAGCGTATGACCGGGTATGACCCCGCGGGAGGGCACCCTTTAGGTCATACGCTTCATGAAGCGTATAATTCCGTGTGCGCCGAGGCTTTTTTTCGTGTGTATAAAGATTTCCCGTTTAGAGAACCTTTGAAGACTAATTTACCCTTATTTTGGGTTTTTATTCACATGCATGTAAAAAAAAGCCTTCTGATTCAACAATGAACAACTACTATATATGGAGTATATAAGATTTTCACCCAAAAGCCCTAGAAACCCTTGCTCACGTCTTTTTCATTGTCGTCCCGCGAACCTAAAAAGCCTCCATCCAAAGCTCAAATCTTTGATCAATCGGTTGTGTCACGATGAATGAGACGGCGATCAAATCTTTGAACACGACCCTCTCCATCGCCGGACGCCTGTCATCAGACGAGACCACGTCATCCAAAAACCTGGTTTTCTCACCGCTTTCGCTAAACGTTGCCATAGGGAAAATCGGCGCCGGCGCCAGCGGTCCAAGCCGTAGCCAAGTTCTGTCCTTTCTGAAGTCAGATTCAATTGACCAGGTCAACAAGCTCTCGTTGGATCTCATCTCCGTCGTCTCAACCGACGCCAGCCCCGCCGGAGGCCCCAAAGTCTCCTTCGCTAATGGCCTCTGGATCCAGCAGGGACTCTCTCTCAAGCATTCTTTCGAACAGGTTCTGCGCAACGTTTACATGGTTTCCTCCTACACAGTTGACTTCAGAAATCAAGTAAGAAGAAACTAATTAATTGAGAGTCATTCAATGATACAGTGTTTGATAATTACGTGCTGAGTTAGTGATTTTTATTTGTTGTTGGTTTTAATTGAACTTTTTAGGCAAGAGAAGCCCGCTGTCAAGTGAATTCATGGGTTGAAAAGGAGACCCATGGCTTGATTTGCCAAATACTTAATCCTAACTTAGTTGACAGCACAACCAGAATGATCATGGCCAATGCTCTCTATTTCAAGGGAGCATGGCGTCACGTGTTCGACGAGTCAGCAACAAAAGAGGAAGAATTTCATCTTCTTGGCGGAAATTCCGTGAGAGTGAAATTCATGACAAGGACCGACGACGACGGGGAGCTTATCCGCAAATACGACGGCTTCAAAGCTCTGCGCCTTCCATACCAGCAGGGAGCAGAATGCAAGCGCCAATTTTCAATGTACATCCTCCTTCCTGATTCAAAAGGCGGGCTACCTGGGCTGTACGAGAAACTAGGCTCGGATCCCAGCCTCTTATGCCGCCCCAAGTACCGAGTTGGTGCCAGCCTCGTTCAAGTTCCGAGGTTCAAGATTTCATTTGGGTTTTCAGCGTCTGAAGTCTTGAAGCAGTTGGGGGTCACATTGCCCTTCCAAGCTGGAGGAGTGAGTGAGATGGTGGATTGCCCCGACGGGGTGAGTGATGATAATGTGTTGAGGGTAAACCATAAGTCTGTGATTGAGGTGAATGAACAAGGGACCGAAGTGGCTGCCGTTACCTCTGATGATGATATGGGGTTTTCCCTGTATGAAGAAGAGCGTCCACCCAGGGAAGAGTTCGTGGCTGACCACCCATTCATCTTTTTGATTCAGGAAGATATGAGTGGTCAACTGCTCTTCTTTGGCCATCTTCTCAATCCTGATCCTGACCTCCAGGAGGAAGAATGATCATATATGCATTTGGCTTGTTGGGTTTTTTTTTCCTATGATGATGAGACTGAATTATTGATTTATTTGATCCACACACTAGCTAGCTAGATTAGAAGCGACGTACGGTGTATGGAGACTTATTCTTATGCTTATTATTATTATCATTCTTATTCTGATGTTAACTAGCTTTTTACTAAATTATATATATGCATGTGTCCATGTGGTAAACAATTAAGAAATCTCTAATGCTAAGTGTCAAGAATTAAATCATGCTTAAATCCTTGTGACATAAAAAAGAGGCATGACACAAATCTATAAAATAGGAAGACACCAGGTTCGAGATTAAAAGCGGCTTTTTCGGGTTAGATATCCAGGTTGGAGAATTGGGCTTGATTCATCCATATTTGAGATCCCTTTCTTCGATTCTCTTCTTCGACATCTCTTATTCTTTGTGTTTTAAGTTGTTTTCTCTTTTTTGTGACTTGTGTTTACTTGTTTTTGGATTTGTGTAGCTATTCTTGTAACCTTTTCGAAAACTTAATTAGTGGATTTTGAGTTGGTCTCTCCGAAATGAGACTCATGATGTGCAAGGGATAAGCTTTCGGAACTGTACCTTGAAGAACACTCATAATGGGGTGAGAATTAAAACATGGCCAGGGAAGGTTGACACAGTGGCTTCAAATATACTCTTTGAGGACGTTGTGATGGATTCTGTTGAGAACCCCATCATCATTGATACAACATATAGCAACCATCATCAAAGAACGATACGGTGCACTCTTGATTAATTTCTCTTGCACATATTATGCATGCACATGTACGTGGAATCCGTATCTAGCTAACTAATTTGATGTATATACTTGTTGTACCCCGGATGTAGGATCTTTTGTATCCGAATCGGGTCACAAGCTTGTTGTGTTCCTTTGCTTTCGATTTCTTAATTTCTGTTCTTTGCTTTACTTGTTCTCGTTCTTGTTAAATTAGAAGTTAGGGTTATGAGTTTATCACTAAGGAAACTTGGTATGTGTTCTTGGCTAACCTTTTGAATCAGTTAGGGTTTGTGCTATTTATATGATGCCTCTTAAACTCCGTATAATATAAAGAACATATATATACAACTATACAAGAACCAAATAAATCCACTCTAATGCTTCGAACTCAACTATAACAAAATGTCTCGGATTGTTAAAATTCTTCACCTTGGTGGCTATGAAAAAGATCTTCTAAACCACATCCAAGTTAATTACTATATTAGATTATCATATTCTCTTCTTTTACATGATATTTAAAAGGCAAAATACTCGATCACACTATTGCTTAAATAACTATATCCCTGTGTTTTGTAACAACAATAGTTGTCGTACACACCAGTGGCTACGACCCTCAATGTATATAAAAGCGTAGGTCATTTGATTAACTTTAATGACCTGTCATAATTTTTATATATCTATGTACATCAATTTACTGAATACAAAAAAATACATATATACCCTATGTTTGTGGTCGACGTAAATATATTATTGTTTTGGACAAGAAATAAATAAATAATCACTTTTTGTTGCTTTTGAAGAGTAGATAGCCATATATATTCGACTTTCTTCGATTGGCCAAAGATATTGGACAAGAAATGTACATCGGTTCCTCGAGTTGTTGCGCGCTTTGTAACGACGTGGAAAAGTCATACGAGCATCTTTTTCGAGATTACCCATGGTTAGCACGATTTGGTTAGATTTGAACGCTACTGATGTTTGTTTGGATTTTTTTCAGGTTTCTTATGCTAGCTGGTTGAGATATAACATTTTTATTTATTTATTTTATTTTTTTTTTATGGGCAAGGACACTAAGGACGCTCTGGATTGGCGCGATTTATTCGCCATAACACTTTAGTGGATATGGAGGTGGAGAAATCTTGAGTTTTTGGAGAAGATGTGGAGGTTCCTAGGAAGCCGACTTTCATTTTAGAACGTGCTATTAAGTATATCCAGGTTAAGGGTAAGTCCTCTATCACTCAGATTTCTACTAGAAAATGTTAGCAAGGAATGTCTTGGAAGGTGTCTGAGTTGGATTGGGTTAAGTTGAATTTTCTGATGGGGCGGTTAAAGACAAAGTATTGCGACGGCGGGAGGCGTTCTTCAAAACAATGACAGTCAATGGATGAACGACTTCTTCCACAACATTGGAACTTGTACAGTCCCGATGGCGGAACTTTAGGGAGTCCGGAATGGCCTCAAGTTAGCTTGGAATAACGGTTGCAAGCATGTGATGTTGGAGTCAGACTCCCAACTTATTATAAATCTTTTGAATTCTAGAGTTAATAAGTGTCACCTATTATTTAGCCTGATATCTCAATGTCAATGCTTTATTAGTAGGAATTGTAATGTCCGATTCTAGCATGTGTATCGAGAGGCGAATACAATTGATCGACGATCGCCTCGTGTCTTTTGCTTTTTCTTTTCCGATTGGTTTGCATCGTCGGGGAGAGCAAATCTTCTATTCCACTTTTATATTCCAATTACTTAAATAAATTTTAAATTAAATTTTAATTTTTTTATAAAATTAAATTTATATTTCAAACACATATATACATATGTTTTAGGTTAAAATGATATAATACAATTTTAAAATTTAAAAGGGTATTATTTTGTATGAAATCATTGTCTTAATTTTTTTAAAATTTTATAATATTATTTTTAAGATAAAAATTTGCATATAATTGTATATAGTTGTTTAGAAAATAAATATAATTTTTAATTTTTTTTAAAATATTAGTTTGATATTTAAAATTTAAGTGGAACATAGAGGTGAATCGCCGAAAGTGGAACAGAAGATTTGTGTCGTCAGGCTATCCCTCACTTGATGAACATTTAGCCATTTTTCTTATTAATAAGACGCTCCTTGAGAGATCGAAAAGTGCCGCCTCTCCTTTCTACCAAAAAAGGAAGGACAAATGATACGCTATACGCTACAATGATATTAGGATAATTAATTATATTTGTTATCTTTTCAATATTGTCCTTCCTTTTATTTAACGATTTGATTTTATCTTTTAATATTTCAACAATTAGGGTTTCTTGTTAGGTAGATATTAGAATATTATAAATACTCGTTTAAGTTGTCATCAAATTGATCAATAAATCAATGAAAATCAAGTTATTTGCCTTAATTTTCCTTAGCTCTCTTTTATTTTTACGTTCTTGATATTTGAGTCCACCTCGGACCCGTCTCGCCACCTTGACCAACAAGGTTCCTTGAGACTCGTGTCCACCTCGGACCGTTCTCGTCCCCTTGACCAACAAGGGTCCGATACGAATCCACATCGGGTCCGTATCAATTGGTGTTTTCGATACGAATCCACATCGGTCCGTATCAACAAATAATCAATTTCTTTATAATATCCCTTTTGCTTTATATATTAACGGCAAAAATTATTCAAATTATGTCATCCAAAAATGAAGGACAAGTATAAAAAAATCATTTTTCCTGCGTGCCACAGCAACCACTAAATGCCACGTCATTTAATATCGTGTATTGAATACGAGAAGACAACGACATTCATTGTATGAGCAGGATCATAATGACCAAAGAGCCCTCGTCCATGATACGTGGCGATCTGTGAGTGAGCTATATGCCGTGTAGCTTACTCTGTACTTTTTTTTTGATGGAAGCTTACTCCTAATAATTTATTAGTCAAATACTAAAAAAAAAAAACTCCGTCCCATTAAAAAATCATACTATTAATATAAAAAGTAAATGGTTTTAAATATATATTTTAAATATTTTTTAATCATTTAAAAATATTTAAAAATTATCAACGGAAATAAATATAAATCTCATCATTATTTTTTTTTTATTTTCATTTGTTGAGTTTTTGTTAATTTTGATATTTCAATAACGAATTTTCTAATCTATGCCCATATGGCATAGGTTAAACTCCTCAAAATAGCAAGATTTTATAAATTTGTATTTATTTAGGGCCTTGTTTCACTTGTGTGTAAAAAGGAATTTTTTTGGTGAAAAATGATTTTTAGTGTCTTAAAAAAATAAAAAGTAGAGAAAAGTGCACGAATTTCAAAAGTATTAAAAGTAGTTTTTGAGTAAAAAGGGCTTTTGGCTGAAAAATGAAACAAGGCTATAGGGACTTTTGATAGATTCAAGCCATAGAAAGCTCTAAAAGGTTGAATTAAAGGAAAAGAGAGAGGTAAGAGAAGAAGGTAGTTAGAGAAAAGGAATTCTGTATATTTCTCGATAAACCCAAACAAGCTAGCTCCTACCCCTTAAAAGGTATTTGAGCTCTTTACACCATTCACCCCTTTATTTTCTAGTATTTACAACAATTTTCCCAAACTTCCTATTATGGGTATATAACAAATGCTTCCCCCCATAAAACTTTGTCCTCAAAGTTTAACGTACAAGAGTGCTTTACAAATGGAAATGAGGAAACTGGTGTAATAAATGTGCTGCAGCTTCCCATGTGCACTCATCCTCAGACAAATTTTTCCATTTAACCAACCATTCCGTCACAGGCTCCCCATTTTTCAGGTAATGTACTCTAGTATCTTTAACAGCCTCTGGGGCTACTTCAATTTCCCCATCATCTGTAGCCAGAGGTGGGTCTGATAGGGGAACCACTGAATCTCCAACCGTCTTCTTCAGTTGCGATACATGAAATACGGGGTGTATCTTGGACAGAGATGGCAACTTCAACTTGTAAGCAACCTGACCAATCTTCTCTATGATTTGATATGGTCCATAAAACTTAGCAGAAAGCTTCAAGTTTCTTCTTAATGCAACAGAGGATTGCCTATATGGTTGTAATTTCATAAACACCCAGTCACCAATAGCAAATTCTCTCTCAGTCCTGCGCTTATCTGCATATTGTTTCATCCTTACTTGCGCCTTTTCCAAATTCTCCTTACATTGTTGCATAATCTGTTCCCTGCTTTTACACCAATCCTCTACTGAAGCATTAGTGACATTACCATGCTGCAATCCAAGCAATGGAGGAGAATATCCATATAAAACCTGAAAAGGGGACATTCCCAATGATGTGTGTAAATTCGTGTTGTACCACCATTCAGCCAAAAACAACCATTGAGCCCATTGTTGAGGTTTTCCTGATGGCATGCACCTCAAATAACATTCCACACACTGATTTACTCTTTCCGTATGTCCATCACTCTGAGGATGATAGGCTGTGCTATAATGCAAGGAAGTCCCTAACGTCTTGAACATCTCTTGCCAAAAATTGCTCAAGAAAATTCTGTCTCGATCAGTCACAATCACAGAAGGCATACCATGCAGCTTGTAAATGTTCAACATGAACTCTTGAGCAACTTTTGAAGCAGAAAATGGATGATTCAATGGGATGAAATGGGCATATTTTGATAAACGATCCACCATAACTAAGATAGCATTTTTTCCCTGGGACTTTGGTAGTCCTTCAATAAAATCCATACTCACCTCCTTCCAAGCTCGTTCTGGAATTGCTAGAGGCTGCAACAACCCTGGACTAGCCACATGCTCAGCCTTATTCCTTTAACATACGTCACATTCTTTAACAAATTCTTCCACATATTTTTTGAGTCCAGGCCAATAAAACAGTGATTTCACCCTTTTGTATGTTGCTAATATTCCTGAATGACCCCCTAAAGGTTCGGAATGCATGGCCTGTAACAGCTGTAACTTCAGTTCTCTATTATTGCCCACATACAACCGATGCTTATACCTCAACACACCTTGCTTCAGTTGATACTTAAAATGCTGATCCAAAACTGATTTTGTTATCAACTCCTGAGCTTCCTTGTCGTCTTCATAGCTTCTAACAAGTTGCTTGACCCAAGCTGATTCAGAGGTACTTATAGCCTGACATGCAGCCCCTTGTCCTTCAAACCTCCTGGATAATGCATCAGCTACCTTATTTTCCTGCCCTTTTTTATAGGCAATGGAATAAGACAGCCCTAGCAACTTCCTCACAACCTTTCTCTGCAAATGTGTAGTTAATTGCTGTTCTAAAAGATGTTTTAATGCCTTATGATCAGTTCTAATATAAAAATGCTCAGGTTCTAAGTAATGACGCCACTTATCCACATCCAACAAAATCGCCAACAATTCCTTCTCATACGTAGACAAGAGCAAATGCTGACCATGTAAAGCACGACTAATATAAGCTAAAGGCCTGCCTTTTTGCATCAAAACAGCGCCTATACCTGTGTCACATGCATCAGTCTCTATCTCAAACGGTAAAGAGAAATCAGTTAAACCCAGAATAGGAGCAGTGCTTAACATTTATTTCAATTTTTCAAATGCCACAGTTGCTTCCTCAGTCAACTTGAAAGAATCTTTCTTCAACAACTCAGTTAAGGGTCGACTTATAGAACCATACCCTTGTATGAACCTTCGGTAATAGCCTGTTAAACCCAGAAATCCCCTTAATTCTTTAATGCTTCTAGGAATCTTCCAAGAAACCATAGCTTCCACCTTACTTTTATCAGTTGCTACCCCATCTCCTGAAATAATGTGACCCAGATATTCAATCCTTGATTGAGCAAACATACACTTTGATCTCTTAGCAAAGAACCTATGCTTCCTCATCAATTCCAACACTGTCATCAGCTGTTGTAAGTGATCATTCAGATTCAGACTATAGACTAAAATGTCATCAAAAAATACAAGCACGAACTTCCTTAGAAAGGGGCCAAACACTTCGTTCATCAAAGATTGAAAAGTAGCTGGCGCATTTGTTAGCCCAAAAGGCATAACTTTGAACTCGAAATGCCCATGATGGGTTCTAAACGCAGTCTTATGCACATCTTCCTCTGCCATTCTGACTTGGTGGTACCCAGCCCTTAGATCCAATTTAGAAAAAATAGTTGCACCATGTAATTCATCCAAAAGCTCTTCTATGTGCGGTATTGGAAATTTGTCCTTAACTGTGAGATCATTTAATTGTCTATAATCTACACAGAATCTCCAACTCCCATCTTTTTTTTTTGACTAGCAAGGTAGGTGAAGCAAAGGGACTATGGCTTGGCCTGATTGTGGAATTTTTCAGCATCTCCATTACTTGCTTCTCAATTTCATTTTTTTGCAAATACGGATACCGATAAGGCTTGGAGCATACTGGTTTGGCATCAGCTTTGAGATTAATGTGATGTTCACGTCCTCTCACAGGAGGCAAACCTGAAGGTTCCATAAACACATCCTCATATTGATTCAACAACCAGGTGACTCTCTCAGGTATCAACTCTTCTGTCTCTTCCATCACAAAACACTGAGCAATCTGAGTTATGAACAGAGAAGTCTTCTTTCTTAACAACTTCTGCAGCTTATTACCATTCATCATCCTCACTGTAGCTGGTTCCTTAAACCCACTCAACTCTACCTTTTGTCCTTCTTTGACAAAAGATAACTTGAGTTGTTTAAAATCAAAGGTAAGAGGACTGAATTCTCTCAACCAATCAACCCCTAACACCATATCACACCCTCCTAATTTCAGAATTCTGATGTCAAAACAAAATTTATTTCCTTGCATACTCCACTCAAACTTCTTACAAACTTGATGAGAGTACATTTTATTACCATTTGCAACCGCCACTGACATTACACTTGACTCCTCAATATCAAATCCAGTATCTCGAGTAATCCTAGGATCCAAAAAACTATGAGTACTCCCGCTGTCGACCAGAATCACAATGGATTTTTGTTTAACTCTACCCTGGATTTTGATAGTATTGAGCGGATTACTTCCTGTCAAAGTGTGGACATACACTTCACTTTCTTCCTCTTCCACTCCACCAGATGCAAAATCATCAAAACTTCCCTCACAGAATTCCTCATCTTGACCTTGTTCTAACTCAGTCACTGTCAAACTATGCAAAGTCTGATTTTTACACTTATGACCCACGAAATACTTGTCCCCACACTTATAACACATCCCTGGAGTCTTTTTCTGATCCCCTCCACTGCTCAAAGGTGTTTTGGGTAGGCTAAGATTTGTGGAATTTGGAGTATTTGTGGTCAGATGAGATGCTTTGGAGTTGAAACGGTTTGTAGGGAAATTATTCTTGAAGTTGCTGGAGTTTTGGAATGAATTCCCAGACTTCCAAGAATTCTTACTCAATTTTACGATAGCTTGCACAGCTCCTTGATGCAATTTAGATTGTTCATAGGCTTGGGCTAAGGTATTGGGATGGCTCAAGGTTACTAAAGATTTAATTTCTTCTTTCAAGCCACTGACATAGCTTGAAACGAAGTATGATTCAGTCAAATGTGGATTGTAATTCAACATTCCTGCTCTCAATTCCTCAAACTTTTCAGTATAATCATCCACATCATCTGTCTTAAGCAATTTATTGAATTCCCCAACAATTTCTGATGCCAGGCGTTCTCCAAACCTGTTACACACAGCTTCACTCAATTCCTCCCAACTAATCCCCGGATTCTGCATCAACAGACCCTGAACCCACACATCTGCCTTTTCATTCATATGCATCATAGCTATCTCTACTTTCTGATCATTCAATATCTCAAAAATCTTAAAGTACTTCTCTGACTTCCTAATCCAGCTTCTTGGATTTGTACCATTGAAATAGGGAAATTCCAATTTGGGAAAACGAAGGTTACCTCTACTCCAAGATCCCGATGTGAGACTTCAGTTCGGATCTTGATTTTGTTCCCCGATGCCAACTCCTCCGATCTGTCCCAAATTAGTTGTTTGTTGACCATACGTTCTTGGTCCATCGCCATGACGAGGATTACTCGGTCCCATTGATGACACCGGTCTTCCAATTCCCGAATTGACTTCGATTTCTACTCGATCTTCCCCTTCCGAAGTCGACTTGGACTTCTCCATGTGTAACATCGGCGACTTCACTCTCTCTTCTGATCTTTCGAGGGTTTGCTCCATGTTTCTCACCATCTTGGAAATGGAATTAAAGCGTTCTTCAGTAATTGCTGCCAAATTACTGAATTTCTCCTCGTTGTACTTTTTCATTTCGTCCACGCTCAACTGCAAATTCTCCATTTTGTTCTTGTTTTCCTCTAATCGTTGATTCGTGCCTTCGATAAAATTTGCCGTCGAATCCGTGAACCGATTAAGCACCGCCAATTGCGCCTCCACTCTTTTCAGATTTTCTTCTAACGAACGCATGCGTGTTCCGTCATCCATAGCTGAGATCGCAGGCTCTGATACCAATTTGTAGGGACTTTTGATAGATTCAAGCCATAGAAAGCTCTAAAAGGTTGAATTAAAGGAAAAGAGAGAGGTAAGAGAAGAAGGTAGTTAGAGAAAAGGAATTCTGTATATTTCTCGATAAACCCAGACAAGCTAGCTCCTACCCCTTAAAAGGTATTTGAGCTCTTTACACCATTCACCCCTTTATTTTATAGTATTTACAACAATTTTCCCAAACTTCCTATTATGGGTATATAACAAAGGCCCTAATGGAGTTTTACTGCCCTCTAGTTTTTTGAAAAATGAGCAACCAGCTCATTACAAAGCAAACATTAGTGTCTTAACCTTGATGAGCAACCTTTAGTTTTTAATTAGATTTTATAAAATGGTTCACTAGTTTTCTAATAGAGTTTTACTTTCCTCTATTAGTATATTTAACCTATACCTTTAGGGCACAGGTTAGAAAAACCGTTTTAATATTGGTAAGACAACATTTGTTATTATTGAATCAAAGCATCTTTTCATTATAAATATACTCCCACCAAATTTAATGACAAATCACCATTGATTCATAAAATATAAATAATAACACACCAACTATATTTCAAACCTTAATAATATACATATCCTGAAGAAGTAATTAAAAATAAACGGTTATTTATGAGAGGAAAAATAGTAATACGTGTGGTCTCAATATTTGATTCTAATTAAATGGAAAATTTTCCACATTAAAGAAGAGTGAGAATATTACATATACAAAAATTGATAGGAGTTAGGGGGTCTATAAAAAACCGAAACTGAAAAATCGAACCGAAAATTCGAAAAACCGATTAGTTTTTTTAGGTTAACCAAACCGACTTTTTTTCAAATTTCAGTTTGGTTAACAGAACCGAAAATATTTTCAGTTTATCGATTAGGTTTCGGTTCACGACTTTACATATAACGGTTAACCGAAAAACCCAAAAAATATATATTCAAATATTAGTTATCTTTGATTTATTTAGTGGCTAAACTCTATAATTTTCAAGGTGTTAATGTAGTTTGAGTCTTTCCTTCTTCAATTTTAACAATTTACACACTATTTTTCCACGTCACATTGTATAAGAGTCGCTTATTAAATCTGATGGGATAAAAATTAATACACACAATATTTGATTTCACACAATATAGTATATACTCTCGATATTTGTTTACAACAACCAAAACAATATGATATAAGTACATATTTAAAATAAAAGTCTTGCTTGATCACTTTTTTTGTTCAAATTTAATTATTTTAGTCTTAATTATTTAAAGTATAATTACATAAACGGTTATTGGTTAACCGAGAAAACTGAACCGAGAAATTAGTTAACCGGTTCATGATTTGAACTAACCGAAATCATGGTTAACCGAAATCACGGTTAACCGGGTTTGGACACCCTAATAGGAGTAGCATGAAAAATCACTATACTAAAAAGTAATATTCCATTATAGGCAAAAGAAATTAATTGATCATGTTGGTAAAAAAAAAAAAAATTTAAACAAAAGAGTATTTTAAAATGCACTGTACAAGGGAACCGAGGCCCAGCAATATCTGCCTCTTCTCTTCGTCTCTCGTATTTTCGCTTCTCTATCCCCCATCAACCTGGGCGAAAAAGGAAAAAAAGGGTTCATCGGGCGTGTGTGTTGTGTTACATGAGTTTCTGGGGGAACTCCTCTTCCTGTAATGTTCGTGTGGTGTTTGTTTAGGGTTTAATCTCCCCTTCAACTTGCTTTTGAACAGGAAGAGAGAGAGAGAGAGAGAGAGAGAGAGAGAGAGAGAGAGAGAGAGAGAAAGAGAGAGCGCTGACGAGGTAAAAGAGTAGGGGAGGATGGGTTGTTTTCTGTGCTCTGGAAGCTCGAGTAAGAAGAAGCGATCGCGGACTGTTAACGGAAATAATCACCAAAATTCAGAGGACCGAAAGCAATCCACCCATGGTAATAATCATTTCATCAATTTCTTTTCTTCAATTTCGGAATTTTGAAATTATTCCGGTTGGAAAAGTTGAATTTTTCGTCCTTCATTTTCTAGGTTTCGTGGGTTTAATTTAGTGTCAATCAATTGAATTGAAAATGGTCCCATGTCACCCACTTCCGTGATTGATCATGCAATTTTCCATTTCGGCTTCTCCTTTTCGGTTTACTATTGGATTCTCTTCGCTGATGAATCTCTAGGACCCTACACGATGTTGGCTCCTTGCTCAATCAAACTGTGATGAGCCTGGTTAAATAAAGGAGTGTGTGTAAAATGGAAAATTGCAATTAATCGTAAGCAATGGGGGTTTGGAAGATTTCTCCATCTTTATTTCCTGCTCATGTTTGTGTTTATCCGGACCAAATTATTGGTGGTACATGCTCTGTTGTTCTTGTTGCTAGCCCTAATTGATAGATTTAATTCAGCTGTCCCAAGTCTTTTGGCTGCTTTAAGCTCTCCATAATGATGTTGATTGTAGTTTACTTCTGGTCTCCTTTCGTACTCCTATGATGCATGTGATTTAATCTCCTTTCATATCTTCCACAGAGCATGTGCTTTTCTGTTTTCCATGCCTAATTCTAACATGGTTGTCCCGTTTGCAGATGTATCAAACGCCAACAATCACTTGGAGGCAAAGAAGGAGGTGTCTATATTTAAGGAAGAGAATAAGGAGGTAAATCCATCATCGGATCTGAGTGTGAGGGATGGCAGTTCACAAAGCAGCCCAAGTCACCACAAAGCACAGACGTTTACGTATCAGGAATTGGTTGATGCAACGGATAATTTTAGACCTGACTGTTTCTTGGGCCAGGGAGGTTTTGGCAAGGTTTACAAGGGGATATTGCAAAAGACCAATCAGGTAGAGTAGACTTTTGTTGTTATTCCATCAGTTTCTATGTGTGGCTTCTGACTTTTCTCATCGTGATATATTTGTCTTTATCTTGCTGAGATTTTGACTTTCTTGAATTGTTCTGTGCTTTATAATAACAGGTTGTCGCTATCAAGCAACTTGATCGAAATGGATTGCAAGGAGTGAGAGAGTTTGTTGTTGAAGTTCTGACACTAAGTCTTGCTGACCATCAAAACCTTGTAAAATTGATTGGTTATTGTGCAGAAGGGGAACAAAGACTTTTGGTCTATGAGTTCATGCCTTTAGGCTCCTTGGAAAAGCATTTACATGGTGAGCCTTGAATGCTTTGCCAAGAATTATTGAGGCCAACCCTCAATGAATCCAATATATGTCATAATAATAGTTCATTTTTATTCTTTCTGATCTGAAATCAATGCTTCCAAACAGATCTCAAGCCTAATCAGACGCCGTTAGACTGGAATACAAGAATGAAAATAGCTGCAGGGGCAGCTATGGGTTTGGAGTATTTGCATGACAAGATGAAGCCTCCAGTTATATACCGTGATCTCAAGTGTTCGAATATTCTGTTGGGAGAGAATTTCCATCCAAAGCTGTCTGATTTTGGTTTGGCCAAAGTTGGTCCTGAAGGTGACAAGACCTATGTCTCCACTAGGGTGATGGGCACATATGGGTATTGTGCACCGGACTATGCTATGACTGGCCAGCTTACATTCAAATCAGATATTTACAGCTTCGGGGTTGTTCTGTTGGAGCTCTTAACGGGAAGGAAGGCAATTGATGATACAAGAGCTCCTCGGGAGCAAAATCTGGTTGCATGGGTAAGATTACATCTTCTTGTGATAGCTTTCCAATTGAGATGTGTTGTGGTATGCATTGTCTCCATTTAATGATGTTAATGAATTCCTGCTCCGTGTTCTCATTTCAATTTTTGCTCAAAATCTCTCTTTTTGTGGATTGAATGAAGCTAATAGTTTAAAGCTGGTTTTCAGTTTTCCACATTCATTTGTGTTGTCTTTCTGCTTCTTTGGAAAGTTTGGACCTGATTCAGGCCTTTGTATTTAGAATTTGATATCTGAAACTTGGTTCGCATTGAAGTTCAGTGGTGGGAAGGTCAGATTAGGTTTTTGGTGAATATGAAGAAAGTTTACTCGATGTCATTTCTTTACTTGATGAATCCCTTTTCTTTGGAAATACCTTTTCATGAATGCAATCCTTCCAAGGAGTCTTGGGTGGAAAAGGACTGTTTAAAACTGACAATATATTCAAACTAGTTTTTGTAATCGAACCGATTCATAGTTTTCAAATGAAGTGGTTCCAAGAAAGCCACAATTTTTTCTTCTTCACCTTACATTTGCCCTAAATCTGTCGTTGCAGGCGCGGCCATTGTTCAAAGACCGGAGAAAATTCTCACAGATGGCTGACCCGGCTCTAAAAGGGCAGTATCCAACTAGAGGCCTATACCAGGCTCTTGCAATTGCAGCCATGTGTGTTCAAGAGCAACCGAATTTGCGTCCTCTCATAGCTGATGTTGTAACAGCTCTAAACTACCTTTCTGCTCAAAATTATGATCCTCAGAACTACAGTAGCAGGAGGAATTCCTCAATCCCTGATGATTGGAGCGAAAATGCAGAACGTAGCTCAAGAGAGAATAAAGTTGAAGGCTAAGCTTTGAAACCCAGTGTTGATTATTTTGTTGGAAACCTTTTTTAGGCATTTTTTTTAGTTTTGAGATTGTTGATAGCCCTTGTTATCGATTTTTGAATTGGTTTGTGGTAGATGACAGAGGGGTTATATCTACACTTCTCCATGTGGGATGTACATTGAGCTGTGGAAGTGGAATTTTTGTATGTAATGTGCCTACTTCATGTATCTAGCCTTACACTTACACATATGCTATAGTAAAAAGAAGATGATGGAAGCCATGCTTGTGTGTCTTTTGAATACGGTTGATGCTCGACGGTGTTTGGACTCTGTTCTCTATATGTGACTGCCATTTTGTTGTGTAAAGATTGTATTTGGTGCCTGTTTTGGATACGTAATGCATGTACTTTATAACCTGAATTGTAAAGCCAAAAAAAATTAAGTTTTTCTAAAATCTAATGATTCTGATATACTATAGTAATGTAGATACAATTAAATTAAACATTGAATTTTTAATTTTAATAATAAAAAATTACTGAAGTGACCTTGATTTTTTAATGATATTTTCTTTGGCAAAGCCAATCAAAACGATATAATATGACTAATTGCAATTAAAAAATGCAAGCATATTCTTAAAAAAGTCAAGATTTTGTTCCCAAACAGAAAGCGCGTATGGGGTGTAGCCGTGTAGGCCTTGTTGCCAACTGTCTAATACAAATAAATCAATATTCAATACATATTTCTGCTACATTTTGTTCATAATCACTTTGTTACACAATCCATATGACCATGGCTCTGTTCGGCAATGTCAAAAAAATTTCAAATACCCCCAAATCAATTACATCAAATGTACCTCCTCCAACCTTATATTTTTTGCAAAATATCAACTACTATCAACTCTATCAACTCCACAAACTCAAATCAACTACATCAACTACCCATTGCTGAACGGAGCCCATATCAGAAGGAAAACAGAGAGAGAGAGAGAAGTGGAAGAAAGGAGAATTGTATTATTGATGCACAAGTCTCCTACAAGGCTTTTTATATGTAAGCTGTGTACACACATTACAGAGAAACAGAAATTACAAGAGATATTTTTTATTGCTCCATAATACTCATCACACTTAGTTTTTGATTAAAGTTTACCAACTCAAAATAAGCGATGATGATATCATTCAGTCGTAGGTTTGAATTTCGCTCATCCGTTTTATAATGCTAATTGCCTCCTACTACACCAAAAAAGAAAAAAAAAATGTATCACATATAGATTGGAACTAATTTTCCATTTCCATCATCAATTCATGTTTTGGGAAGTTGAAATATTTTTTGTTTTCAGCTCATGATAATATGGAATATTATCCGGTCAAATATTTTTCTTTGGTCAAATAATCTATGTGGTTGGTGATGAAGGCACTACTATTAATATACCGACCAAATATAATTAATACTACCTCCGTTTCGCAATGTAAGTCGTTTTTAATTTTGCACAGGAATTAAGATAAACTTAAAATGAAAAAGATGATAATTTAATACTTGTTTTATCACATGCACTATTAACTCTTTAACCACTAGAATCACTTGAGTTAATAAATATTGTTGGAAGGTTAAGTAAATTAAATAGGGTAATAACCTATTTTAGAAAGTTTTACATTAAATAAGGCAAGGAATGACTTACATTATGAAACACCTTTTAGAGTTAGAAACGACTTACATTGCGAAACGGAGGGAGTACCAAATTAATTGCAGGATACAGACAATGTTGTGGACTTAGAAATTGATCAAAAGCTTCAACCCAAAAAAAAATTAAATTAAATTAAAGGCTTGTTCAACAAACTAGTTGATATAGTTGATTTGCGTTGATGTTGAAATCCTTACAAAATACTCCGTATCAGCTTTGTCAATTATGGAATGAATGTTCATTAACACTAGTCGATGGTGTTGAAATTTGACAAAAAAATATAAGGTGGAGGGGATATTATGGTGTAGATTTAGAGGCGGTTGATATCATTTATCCTTTTTAAGCCCCTCTTTTTCCTAATAAAATTTCATGATGAAATAAATATGTCCTTAGCGGTCATTTCACTAAAACATACGGAGTATTAGTTTATCTAGAAAACTAAGAATATAATTTCTGCTACTAATTTCAACATCGTCGTCATTAATACCATAAGCACCATCAACTACAACATTAATCAACTACAATATTAATAAACGGACCTAATAATTAACCAAAATCTTAAATGGAGTATGGTCATGCTCACCTATACATTTTTATTTTATTTTCCACCGTAAATAAAACCTCCTCTTCATCATAATCATGAATAATTGTTCATCAATTTTTAATAACGACAATAACCACTCCTCATCATAACTTGATCATAAACTCATCTGTGTTTTTTACGGTTATATAGCATCTACCCGATTAAACTCAAAAACGTTAAACGTAACCCCAAACCAACAATTATATATTTGAACCTAGAAATTTTGGATTTATAATCACGAAAATCACCAAAGACTCATAATCAAAATGATCCCAGATGTCGAATTGGATTCATAGATCCCACATGCACTCCTACAAGGATGAAATCTGCCAAGTAATTTAATAGTTTTAGATACATTTTAAACTTTAAAGTTTTCGACAGCCACAGTTTTCTGACTCCTCCGTAAGCCTTTCGATTAAAGTTGTGTACGTCACTGCTTACCAAAGCGTCCCCATGGTCTTTAAAACCAAATAACACGGTAAATTCCTCTTATTTAGATAATTTTAGACAACATACATCTTTAGAGAATTACTAGTTGAATTCCTATATCATGTATGAGTTTTGATTAAAAATATGTTATATAAATAAACTATTTTTTAAATTCACATAATTTAAAAATATTTTAAAGTTTAACATTTGAAATATCTACATATTAAAAATGTTAAGTATTTGTTATTTCAATTTCAATAAGTATAAAAAAATTAGTTAAAATATCTTGGGACTCAAATTATTGATAAAAATAAAAATTCAAAAATACGAAAAATAACACATAAGCGAATTGAATAATAGGTTGACATGTGGCCAAAAGGCTTCTTCTTTAGTATATAGATAGAAGATAGATTATGACTAAAAAATTGCTTATCTCATTAGATTAGAAATAATATATACAATTCTTTTTTTTTTGTTGAAGAATCTACTATATATATAAAAGTAATAAGGTTTGAAGCCACCACATTGCGCCACATCAGCTTTGTCCACATGTCGCTTCTAGAATACGCCACATCGGATTTTGCCACATGTCGTCCTTTCCTTAAGCCATGTCATGTACTTTTTGACACGTCATATACCACATCGTATTATTTTCACGCCGTCACTTACATGTCATATTTAACTATAATAATAAAAAATACTTTACTTATAAAAATATTTTATATAAATAGATAATTATAGGCCTATATATTTTGAAAAATCTATGCTTTTTTTAATCAAAATATTTCCTTATGAGAAGTTTGGTCAAAATACTTTACTTTTATTGCAACTCACAATTTGAAAATTTACCATAACAATTTATGAGCATTGTATATATTATTCTCATTATTTGAAAATTTACCATAACATTTTATGAGCATTGTATATATTATTTTCATTATTTGACTTAATAATCTAAATTTAATTTGTTTTATTTGATTTTAAAAAACAAAATAATTTTTATACATATTACGATCAACAAATTACTTACATTAAATTTTATATTATATTTTTGTTTATAGTATATCTAAAAAATATCGAGTCATCGTCGTGCATGGCATGACGGGGACAACTAGTAATCTACTATATATATAAAAGCAATAAGGTTTGGAGCCTCCTCATTGCGCCACCTCATCATTTTCCACATGTCGTCCCGAAAATGTGCCACCTTGGATTTTGCCACGTGTTATCTTTTTATGAAGCCATGTCATATCATTTTTTACACGTCATATACTTCTTTATATTATTTTTATCCCGTCATTTACGTGTCATGTTTAACTATAATTATAAATAAAAAAATAATATAATAATAATATTAATTGAAAACCATTTACAAACTCTCTTCCTCCTTCTTTGCCATCTTTATCGGAAATTTCCATAGAACTTATAACACCATCAATGGCCGCCTCTACGACCACCTATGGCTTTCTTGCCGATCACCTTGCACAGTGTTATTGATGCCACTCATGATCGATGCTACTCACCATCATTGGTCTCGAGTTTGACTTCACTAATTTCTTCTTCTAGATCTGATCCACTATAATGACAGATCTTAATCTTCACTTTCATCCTCTTCACATTCTATTCGCCAAAGTAATGAAACTTTTATCATGTTCTCTACAATTACTATACTCAGTTGATGTCATTGATGAGTTTGTCGATTCATATTCTCTATCGAAGTCATTGAAGAGGCTGACGAATTAGTTAATTTTTAGATTTTTTTGGCAATATATAGATTTAACCTAATCAAAATTAGTTCCTACTGAAATTTAATTGGCTACGAATTATGATTTTGTATTATGAATTATGAATTATTTTGGCAATATATAGATTTTGGAATGTTGATTCATTCCCATCATTTTGAAAAGAAAATTGTACGGAGTATTAGTTAATATGGTTAATTTTTATATCTTTCTATACATGAATTATTATTTGGTAGATTATGCTGATGAAACCCGAAATAAACCGTTCGCTAAAAGACAAGAAACGGGATTATTATATTCGATTGTGCGAACACTTGCTTCTTTATTTATGATTTTCTTTACAACGAGGTTGCAATATTACGAGGTTACAAACCAACGAGGTTACAAACACTTAGAAATTTACACCCTAGACCTCCTACGATTATCCGAGATCTCGACCTAACAATGTTCGAGATCTCCTAATTGCTAGACAATTCTAAGTATTGCTTGTTTGACCTTTTGAGCGAGGTTGATCTAGCGGGACGGTGTTGACGACTTGCGAGATCGGGCAGCGAAGTCTTTGTTGTGAATGAGAGTGAGGTGTAGGCGGCTTGCAAGATGGTGTAGCGAGATCTTTGGTGTGAGTAGAAAATTTGTGAGACTTGAAGTCTTTTTGTGGACTTCACTTGTCTATAGCGAGGCCTTTTGATGATGTTTCGATCACGTCGATCTTCAACGAGCAAGATATTTCTTGAGTTCAAGATGTTTTTCGACCCCTTTTCCATACGAGATTCTCCTCTATTTATAGAGGATCGGGGAGTCGAGTTCTGATCATCGTCCGATGTGGGACGCCCGAGATCAAGGGCTCTGATTGGTCTAGAGGCGAGGCAACTTGTGATTGGCTTGGGAGAGTGGCGCTAGCTGAGTGGTTCTGGTGGGCGGGCGTGTTGGTAGAGTCGGTTACGAGGTGTAGACCTCGTTCCAAGGTTTCGGAGGACCTCGCGGGGGTAGGAGTTTTGTTAAAATAAAAGGTGGGGATGGTTGTGGGCCCCAGGATCATCCTCGGGAGGCCCGTCGGGTCTGTATGTTCTTCGTACCCTGGGCCCACTTCTTGCTTTACCATTTTGAGCATCATCACAACCCCATGGCCTGGGGATCTCGACCCGAGGGCCGCAGGGCATAAGATCTCAAAGGTTACGGGGTGAGAGGCTCTGAGAGGTGGGGAGGCATTTTGCGAGGTTTCATGGGTTCCGAGGTTCTTGGGGGGCATCTGGCGAAGCCCTCTTTTCGCGAGGTTCTACACTTAGCTTCTTTTTTTTTTGTTTGCAAGGGTGAAGCTTTTCTGGGCTTGCTCTTCATATCTTGCTTAATGGGCCGTTCAGGAGGGACATGCCCAATAAGCCTCTCTGGGCAGGGAAGGCCCAAGCCTGCTCTTTATAAGAGTACATTTCACATGCTTCCCTTTCATCTTCTCTCTCAGCATTTTCGCCCTTTTTTTTCGCCTTTTCGGTTTCTTGCTAGTGGTTCTCCAGACGGTCTCCGACGAGCCTTCGCCTCTTGCCAGTCTGCACCACCGCCCTTTCTTCGCCGGTTTTTAACAAGTAAGTTCTCGACCCCCTTCTTCCTGTTTTTCGGTGTTTTTTGCTTTTGATCTTCCCTTCTTGTTCTGTGCCCTGGAGGGGCGATGGCGCACCGCCTGGCGTTTCGTTCCGGCGTCACGGCAGCGAAACGGCGGTGGTGATGTTGGCGTGAATGTCTGCGCGCTTTCTCCGCCATCTTTCGTTGCTCTTTTCCCCCTTTTTTTGCTCAGCTTTGTGCCCTAGCGGGCAAAGGTCGTTTCTTGGTGTTTCGCGCCGGCGTCATGGTGGCGGGATGGTGGGGGTGAGGGTGGCGACCGCCATGCACTCGAACCCCTCGCTTTCCAACCGACGGCCAGGTCTCTGTGCTTTCTTTCGGCGGTTTTGAATTTTGAGACCCTCGAAAACCCAAACGTCTCGACGGCTGATTGATGGGACGTTAGGGTCTCCGCCGCTGCTTTCCACCGCTGGCCTCCATTTCTCCTTCTCTTTCCTCCTTTTGGCGCTTCGACTTCTCTATCGCCGTCCTATCTTGTCAGAGTAGCCCCTAGGGTGCCACGTGGCTTCTCGTCTCTTACGACCTCGAATTCTCTTTCTTCCAGACGCTGTCATGACCTCGTCTTGTTCTCCCTTTTGTTGTCGTAACCTCGCGTTCTCTTCCCTTCGAGGTCATGACCTCGCGTTGTTTTTCCTTGGTTATTTTGCCCGATGTCTCAACGCTTCTTTCTTTTCCAGGTGCTAGCCTTCCGCGACCTGGACATCGTTCTTTTCATGCCTAGAGAGCCTCTGCGAGCCCTCCGCCCGGCTTCGCTTTCAGAGTTCAAGAGGGTTTTTACGAGGAGGTTTCGGAGTCCGCGGGAAGCGTAGAACTTAGCGACTCCCAGAACCCGTTGTCCCCTTCGCTGGTTTTCAACGAGCCTTCTTCAAGCGACTCTGAGGCTTCTATCAATTCGCGCTTCTCCCATCTTCGAACGTTGTCGGGTGTTGAAATGGCTTCATCTTCCACACCAGACGAGGTTGTTACTGAGGTTGAGGTGCGGCCGGATGCGGGAACGACCTCGGCACCGCCTCCCTACGTGCCCCCGAGCTTCCCTGCGGCGTACATTACTGACGCCGTGTCTCGCGTTCCGCCTGTCCTCGAAGAGCGGATTCCCATGACCCCGGGTACCCCTGAGGCCTATCTGTCCGAGGGAATGGCCACCGAACTCAAGCTTGAGGATCTCGTGAAGATTGCCAAAGACTTCGCCTGGCCCGAGGGAGTTGAGTTGGCACTTCCCGAAGAGGGGGGCCGGCCCTTGGCGTCCTACGAGAGGTGTGTGGTCGTGCACCTCTTCAGTCTTCAAGCGGGTTTCAGGCTGCCTCTGGCCCAGCATATTGTCGACTACCTGTGGGCCATGCAGATATGTCCTGCACAGTTGTTCCCGAACGCTTGGCGGCTGCTGGGCGTCTACACGATTCGAAGTCGTGAACTCGGGGACGGGCCAAATCGTGATAACTTAAAATCACCACGGCCCAATCGAACGTCGGGCCGTGGAAACCGAATTGGTTTTTGGTCCGAGATCCCACCGGGAGATATGTCAATTTTCCCGTGGTGCCGGGCACCTTTGTTCGGTGCGTGTGCCCGCATACGGTTGACGAGCTCAAAGCCCTCAAGGCCCGATACACCACAGCGAGTCAGGCACCGTACCAAGTGTATCTCTCTCAGGACCGGCTTGAGCGGGCCGGCCTGAATCTCAGCCTCCCCCCTAGCGAGGGCAGAGAGGGTATTCAATCTCTTTCCTGATTGTTTCTTCCTTTTGTTGCTGGGAAGCGAGGTTATGAACCTCGCTAATTCTTTTTTTTGTCTAACTTTTATGCCTTTTTTGTTTTGACAGTGGACCTACTTGGCGCTCTTACCACGAAGTCACAGGGCAAAAGGCCTGTGACTTCTTCCTCCAACGCTCCGAGACCTCAAGGCCACCATGGAGTCGTCATAAAGGAGCCGACCTCACAAGCAAGGCCCCTTGCCTCGCAGCCGAAGGCCCCAGTCCCGACGTTGAAGGCGCCTGAGGCGAAGAAGATCGAGGGGGCATCGACGAAGGGGACGCAGCGATGGTATGTCTTGTTCTTTCGTGTGTTTTTTTCTTGATTGGCTTTATTATTTTTGTTCTTGTTTTAACGTGCTCTTCTATTGCTTCAGAATACCTTCTTCGCGAACTACAACTGCGGTCGCGTCGGCCTCCTCCATAGGAATATGGATAGGATGGAGGCGAGGCTCCAAGAGCGGGACGCCGAGATTGAGAAGAGGGGAAAAAGCCTCGCAGAGGCCGAGAGACGTGTTCACGCCGCAAAGATCGCGGCAGCGGACGAGGCCAAGGCCACCGCGAGGGCCAGGGAGGAGTTGAGGAAGGCGAAGGAGGAGGCCAAGAATTTGAAGGAAGAGAACGGGGACTTCAAGGGCGAAGTCGCAAAGCTCAAGGGACAACTATCCGCGGAGCACCAATTTTTTAGAGAAAAGGAGGCGGAGCTTCAGAAAGCTGAGGAGGAGATTACCAGGCTCCAACGGCGTGTTGTTGAGCTTAGCGAGGAGGTGGAGGCGGAGGGGCCTAGGTATGTGAAGTCCGAGGCTTTTAAGTCTGAGATGGTGGAAAGTGTGAGGAAGATGTTCCACCAGTCCGTCCGGATGGGGGTCAAGCAGGCGGTCGCGAAGTACGGGCATATCGACCCCCGCATTAAGTTCTTCATCCCCAACTACGAGGAGACTATGGGGGAACTTGACGGGGAAGAGCCTGAGGGAGAGTGCGAATTCTTTCTCAACGAGGACGGCACTGTGGCCAGCGAGGCGCCTACCGTGGCAGACTTCGCTCAGGGAGACCCGGAAGTCGCCGCTACAGATCCTTAGCCTGCGGTAGATGTGCCAAAGTCCCAGCCGTCCACGACACCTCCTCCTGCCCCGGAATCTCTCAAAGGCCCCGTCGTTGAAGCCCCGAAGATTTGAAGGATGCTGACTTGTCTCTTTTTATTTTTGTTGTTTTGTTGGTGGCCCTGCGGGGCTTGTAATTTAAACATCTCGGCACATGTGCCCCACCTTTTATATCATTTTCCTTATCTCATGATTGCTTGTTTGTTCTAGCTTACTTGTATATGCTCGCACATGTTTACCCAACCCCATGGTCCGAGTGTCACAACTACTGTGGTACTTGGGCCACATCGGGTGTTTCTAATTCTGCATCGAGATTATGAGCTTTGCTTAGATCTTCACAAGAATTCGCTGAGGTCCCGAGCCTCGCTTGGACTTCGCACAATGATTACGCCGAGGTCTTGAGCCCCACTCGGACCTCGCATATTTTGTTCGAGTTTCTCCAATTCCAAGCGGGAAGCGAGGGATGGATTTATTGGGATTCTCCAACACCAAGCGGGAAGCGAGGTTTGGACTTAACGAGATTCTCCAACCCCAAGCGGGAAGCGAGGGATGGATTTATCGAGATTCTCCAACACCAAGCGGGAAGCGAGGTTTGGATTTAAACGAGATTCTCCAACCCCAAGCGGGAAGCGAGGGATGGACTTATCGAGATTCTCCAACACCAAGCGGGAAGCGAGGTTTAGACTCAACGAGATTCTCCAACACCAAGCAGGAAGCGAGGTTTGGACTTAACGAGATTTCTCCAGCCCCAAGCAGGAAGCGAGGGATGGACTTAACGAGATTCTCCAACCCCAAGCGGGAAGGGAGGGATGGATTTATCGAGATTCTCCAACACCAAGCGGGAAGCGAGGTTTGGATTTAAACTAGATTCTCCAACCCCAAGCGGGAAGCGAGGGATGGTCTTAACGAGATTCTCCAACCCCAAGCGGGAAGCGAGGGATGGATTTATCGAGATTCTCCAACACCAAGCGGGAAGCGAGGTTTGGACTCGAGGGATGGACTTATCGAGATTCTCCAACACCAAGTGGGAAGCGAGGTTTGGACTCAATGAGATTCTCCAACACCAAGCGGGAAGCGAGGTTTGGACTTAATGAGATTCTCCAACCCCAAGCGGGAAGCGAGGGATGGATTTATCGAGATTCTCCAACCCCAAGCGGGAAGCGAGGGATGGATTTATCGAGATTCTCCAACACCAAGCGGGAAGCGAGGTTTGGATTTAAACGAGATTCTCCAACCCCAAGCGGGAAGCGAGGGATGGACTTAACGAGATTCTCCAACCCCAAGCGGGAAGCGAGGGATGGATTCAATGAGATTCTCCAACCCCAAGCGGCAAGCAAGGGATGGATTCGAAACCCGAAGTTTTTATTTTTGAGAGAAATTTTGAAAATTCCACAACCCTTTATTCACAAAAAGAGGTAACGGAGTTCAGAGAGTTTACACAAAATATTTCTTTAATCGGTCGACGTTCCATGTCTTGCTGAGGGTACGCCCCTCGTTGTCTTTGAGCTTAAAAGCTCCGGGAGCGACCTCCTCGCCGAGGATGTATGGCCCCTCCCAGTTGGGGTCTAGTTTGCCACCTTCGGTTCTCCTCAGGACGAGATTGCCTGTGGCCAAGAACCGAGGTCTCACCTTCTTGTTGTGGTAGACGGCCACGCGACACTTGTATTCCCTGGAGCGGAGGTCGGCTACTTCGCGTAGCTCATCACGGAAGAGCAACTCGACCCTGAGATTGGCCTACTTCTCTTTTTCATCGAAATCAAACACCCTTGCTGACGGGACCAGGGTTTCTACCGGGACTAGGGCCTCCGCCCCGTAGGTTAGGGCGAAAGGCGTTTCTCCGGTCGCGCGACGCGCGTTGGTGCGGTACGTCCATAGGACGAGTGGGAGAAGCTCTGCCCAACGACCTTGTGCCATGCCCAACCGTTTCTTTAGATCGGACAGGATGCGGGCGTTGACGTTCTCTACCTGGCCGTTGGACTGAGGATGGGCCACGGAGGAGAACTTGAGGGCTATGCCCAGGTCTGAGCAGAATGTCCGAGTCTCTTCACAATTAAATTGGGGGCCATGGTCGGTCATGATGGTCATGGGAACGCCGAAGCGGCAGACAAGGTTCTTCCACAGAAAGTCGCAGACCTTAGTCCCCATGATCTTCGCCATTGCTTGAGCCTCAACCCACTTTGTGAAGTAGTCGACAATGACCAGGATATACCGCACTTGACCAGCGGCCTTGGGGAAGGGGTCGAGGATGTCCATCCCCCACATCGTGAAGGGGCATGGCGCGTGGATGGAGCGACGCTGCGAGGTCGGGGCGTGCAAGATGTTACCGTGCTTTTGACATCCGTCACATCGCTGGACATAGTCCCTTGCGTCTTGCCGGAGGGTGGGCCAGAAGTACCTCAAGTGGGCGATCTTATGCGAAAGGGTTCGCCATCCTGGGTGGCCGCCACAGACCCCTTCATGGGCCTCATAAAGGATGTGCTCCGTAGATTCGGTTGGGACACACAATAGGTTGGGCTCAGCATAGCCTCGGCGATAAAGGCAGCCTCCTACGACGCAATATCGTGCCGCCTGCATTTTCAGCTTCCTGGCCTGTGCGGGGTCCTCTAGGAGGACTCCGCTCTCCACATACCGTGTTATCGGGATCCTCCAATCCCCCGCGGTGACAGATAGAACCTCGCTGTTCATGCTCCGAAAGAGTTTTCGTTCTACCATCACGCGGTTCCCCACTTCAAGGGGGAGGGCGGATCCTAACCTCGCAAGTGCATCTGCTTTGGTGTTCGAGGTTCGCGGGATGGACTCAACCGCGAAGGTTTCCAGGCACGATACCAAGGGGAAGTTATTGGTGGCATCGAAGGCGAAGTTAAGTGAGTACTCCGTCTCGATCGAGGGCCCAACGAGGAATACGCCAGCCCCACCCCCGGCGTCGCATCGTGAGCCGTCAACGAACACCTTCCATTCTTCCGAGCTTGTTTCTGTCTCAGGGAAGGTGACCTCCACCATGAAGTCAGCGAGGGCCAGTCCCTTCATGGCGGTCCTTGGGAGGTAGCTGATGTCGAACTCGGAGAGCTCGACTGCCCACTTCGTCATTTGCCCGGAGAGGGCGGGCTGGTGGAGGATTTGTCGAAGTGGGAGGTCAGACAAGACCTGAATGGGGTGCGCATGGAAGTAAGGGCGCAGACGCCTTGCGGCGGTCACAACTGCCAGCGCCATCTTCTCTGCTGGGGACTATCGCTGCTCCGCGGGCTGGAGCACGCGACTCACGAGGTAAACTGGGTGCGTGGCCTTTTTGGTAAGCACCGCGCTGACCGTCTCGGGGCTGACGGCCACGTAAAGTTGCAAGTCTTCGCCTGCCAACGGGGGCCACAGTGTGGGAGCTTTGACAAGAAGGCCTTTATCTCAGAGAAAGCGAGCTCAAGCCTCTCATCCCACACGAACTTGTCATTCTGCTTGAGAGTTGCGAAAAAGGGCAAGGACCTTTCCGCCAAGCGGGAGCAAAACCTTCCCAGGTATTTGACGGCACTGTTGAGCTGTTGCACCTCGGTGCGAGACCGCGGTGACCTCATTGAGAGGATCAATTCGACCTTGGCAGGGTTTACGTCGATACCGCACTCGCTAATCATAAAGCCTAAAAATTTTCCCGATGACACGCCGAAGACGCACTTCTCGGGGTTCAGGCTGAGACGGTTGCGCCTGAGAGTTGCGAAGACCTCAGCGAGGTCGACCAAATGCTCCTCAGGGGTCTTGCTCCGGACAACAATGTCGTCGACATATGCCGACACGTTCCGTCCGAGATGGTTCTTAAAGACGCGGTCGACGAGGCGTTGGAAGGTGGCCCCCACGTTCTTCAGCCCAAACGGCATGACTATGTAGCAATAAGTGCCTCGCTGGGTGATGAAGGATGTTTCCTCTTCTTCTCGCCGGTTCATCAGAACTTGATTGTACCCTGAGTATGCGTCGAGGAAGCTTTAAACCCCGTGGACTGCGGTTGAGTCAACGAGCTCGTCGATCAAGGGCAAGGGGTAACTGTCTTTGGGACAGGCCTTGTTGAGGTCCTTGAAATCGACGCACATCCTCCACTTCCCGCTGGCTTTTTTGACAAGCACGACGTTGGACAACCACCGGGGGTATTGAACCTCGCGTATGAATCCCGCAACCAGCAATTTTGCCACCTCGTCATTTGCGGCGCTCGCCCTTTCTTCATTCATTTTTCTTCGTCGCTGCACCACGGGGCGAGTGGTGACATCGACGTTCAAAGAGTGCTGGGCCATGGTCCGCGGGACACCTCGGAGGTCCTTTGCAGTCCAAGCGAACACGTCGCGGGACCCAGCGAGCAAGGCTTCCAGCGAGGTCGCCGATGTCCCCGAGAGGCATTCCCCGAGGTAGATCTTCTCAGACTCGCTCTCGAAAGGGGATATCACCCTTCTTTCTAGCTCTGGAGTGGGGACCGTGAAATCCCGGACTTCGAGGTCGGCCTCGCCGGGGGATTCCACCATGAACACCGGGCACTTTTGTTTTGCAGAGGTCGCGTAGCAAACGTGACCTTCCTCCTGATTGCCTTTTACCTCTCCGACCCCGCCATCGACGGGGAACTTCATCTTCAGGTGATAGATAGAAACTACCGCCTGGAACTTCATCAGGGAGACCCTCCCAATGATTGCATTCCACACCGAAGGCAGGCGTACCACGGTGAGCTCCACCATCTCGGTCCTCCTGGTGGAGCCGGTGCCCAGCGTCATCCAGAGGTCAATGAGTCCTGCCACGTCGACTTCGTCTCCCGAGAAGGAGGTGAGTTTCCCAGCGTAGGGCTTCAAGGATGTCTCGGAGATGCCCAATTGCTCGAACGCGCCATAGTACATGATGTCCACGGAGGATCCCGTGTCTACCAGCACTCGCTTAACCATCTTCGAGCCCATTTGAGCGTGTACCACCAAGGGGTCGGAGTGTGGCATGTGAAGCCCCTCGGCATCTTCGGATGAGAAGGACAAGCCTACGTGGGCCCGCGAGGTTTGTGCGACGCTAAATACCGAGGGCTCATGATGGCTTTCCCTCGCGTATCTCTTCCTCTCTGCCTGGCTTGACCCAGCCGGCGACGGTCTGCCCGAGATGGTATGGATATACCCATCGAGCGTCGTCGCTTGTCCAGACCGGGCCTGCTTCGCGGGCGCCTGCTGCTCGACGTTATTGTTGTTGTTGGCCTGAGCCTGACTTGGGCCTTGCGGCACGGTGTTGGCTCCTGACGCGGGGTTGGCGCGCCCCTTTTCATTTGGGTTGTACGCAGGACCTCCCTTGCCTCGATAACCCCGCGGTTTCCCGCCAAAGCAGTTCCAACCTCCGTCACCGCCTCCACGGTTGTTGTTCCGGTTATTGTTGTTGTTGTTGTTGTTGTTGCGGTTGTTATTGTTGTTTCTGTTGTTGTTGTTGTTGTTGCTGTTGTTGTTGGGGTTATGTGCCTGTGTCACATACGCATCGCGCGCAGCCGGTGCGGCCGCCTTTGCCTTCCCCTTGGCCTCAGCGACGATCTCTTTGTTAGTTCGAGGTCGCGAGCTCTGGTTAGCGGCATCCTCGCCGTATACTTGGGCAGTGATCCGGGCGCACAGGCTTTCGTACGTCTCTGGATTCTTCAAGAAAATGCGGTTCTTGAAATCCCCGATGCGCAGGTTGCCCATGAGGGTGTCGCGCACCGACGACTCGTCGACGTGCGCGATCTCCGCCACAGCGGTCGTGAACCTCGTGAAGAAGGCGCCCAAAGACTCGCTCTCCCCCTGCTCGATTCCGCGGAGATCCCGCATGTTTTTCTTGCGCTTCTTGGAGCCGCTGAAGTGAGTGACAAAGGAATCACACAGCTGGGCGAACGAGGTCACGGAGCCGACCTTCTTGCTTGAGAACCACGTTAATGCGGCCTTTTCCAGGGTGGTTGGGAAAACCCGGTAAAATATCGCGTCATTATAGGCATTGACGTTCATCTGGACCGCGAAGTGTTTTACGTGCTCCTCGGGGTCCGCCGAGCCATCATAGAGCCCCATCTGCGGCCTTAAGAAGCCCTTGGGCATGGGCACGTTCCGGATCGCGTCCATGAACGGAGAGGTGATCTTGGCCTCCTCTTGATTTTGGGGCGGTGGCCTTGAATTGTGCGATCGAGACCTCGGGTAGTGCATCGCGCTCCCCGCTGTCTCGGACAACTCTGGCTCCTGCAGCCTCGATCGTCGCGATCGAGACCGCGAGATCTGCATGGGATCTCGGGGAGGCCTCTCTGTTGACGAGCCGTTGGTGGAGGACTCGGGCTCCGACGCACGCCTAGGGACGTACGCGGGTACGTACTGGGAGTGAGGTTCACCCTGGGGGGAAAGGGGACGTACGAAGGGGCGAAGCCCTGCTGGTATTGCCCATAAGCCGGGTAGGGATATGGGTTCGGGGGCGCTCCGCCCTGCTCGAAGCCTTGGAATGGGAATGGTTTTTGCGGGGCGGCGTACGTCCATCTCGGAGGGACCACGAACGGGCAGCCCGGAGGCCTCGCGGCTGTCCATTGTGTAGTCTCTGGCATGTTGTCGGGGTGTTGAGGGAAGAAATTGTTTGGGCAAGCCATTTTGAGGGAATCGAAGCTAAGGTTTGCACGAATCGAGGAATTACTTAGGATGAAGAAGTTCCCACAGACGGCGCCAGTGATGAAACCCGAAATAAACCGTTCGCTAAAAGACAAGAAACGGGATTATTATATTCGATTGTGCGAACACTTGCTTCTTTATTTATGATTTTCTTTACAACGAGGTTGCAATATTACGAGGTTACAAACCAACGAGGTTACAAACACTTGGAAATTTACACTCTAGACTTCATACGATTATCCGAGATCTCGACCTAACAATGTTCGAGATCTCCTAATTGCTAGACAATTCTAAGTATTGCTTGTTTGACCTTTTGAGCGAGGTTGATCTAGCGGGACGGTGTTGACGACTTGCGAGATCGGGCAGCGAAGTCTTTGTTGTGAATGAGAGTGAGGTGTAGGCGGCTTGCAAGATGGTGTAGCGAGATCTTTGGTGTGAGTAGAAACTTTGTGAGACTTGAAGTCTTTTTGTGGACTTCACTTGTCTATAGCGAGGCCTTTTGACGATGTTTCGATCACGTCGATCTTCAACGAGCAAGATAGTTCTTGAGTTCAAGATGTTTTTCGACCCCTTTTCCATACGAGATCTCCTCTATTTATAGAGGATCGGGGAGTCGAGTTCTGATCATCGTCCGATGTGGGACGCCCGAGATCAAGGGCTCTGATTGGTCTAGAGGTGAGATAGCTTGTGATTGGCTCGGGAGAGTGGCGCTAGCTGAGTGGTTCTGGTGGGCGGGCGTGTTGGTAGAGTCGGTTACGAGGTGTAGACCTCGTTCCAAGGTTTCGGAGGACCTCGCGGGGGTAGGAGTTTTGTTAAAATAAAAGGTGGGGATGGTTGTGGGCCCCAGGATTATCCTCGGGAGGCCCGTCGGGTCTGTATGTTCTTCGTACCCTGGGTCCACTTCCTTTGTTTACCATTTTGAGCATCATCATATGCAAGCAATGAAAATTGTACGGAGTATTACTGTATTAGTTAATATGGTTAATTTTTATATGTTTCTATACATGAATTATTATTTGGTAGATTATGCAAGCTATCTTTTTTGAGCATAAAGATAATCTACGTACTATATAAATATACTTTATCTTTTAGCAAGATATATCTTTTGACGAATTTATTTATAGATATATGTTGATTTTCTGTTACAATTAAAAATTAATGATAAATGCTTATAATATTTTAAAATAATAAAAAAATATAGATAATATAATATTTAATATTATAGATATATTGAAAGATTTTGTAATATCAAAACTTATGTACATGAAAATTAATAAAAAAAATAGATAATAAAATAATTAATCTTATACAATCGTTACTTTACCGAGCCACTAGAACAATTTTGGTCCTATCATAAATTAAATTAGTTATATCTTAACTATTTACAATAAATAAATTATCTTTATTTTTCTTATTAAATTATATATTATTTTTGAATTAATTATTATTTTTTTAAAAATCTCATCTCTTCCATATTTTCAAAATTTATCTTAATAATCTATGTTTAATTATAAACATAATAATCTAGATTTAATTTAATTTATTTGATTTAAAAACAAAATAATTTTTATACATATCACGGACAATAAATTACTTAAATTAAATTTTATATTATAATTTTATTTATTAATATCTTTTTTATAGTATATCTAAAAAATATCGAATCATAGTCGTGTAGGGCACGACGGGAACAACTAGTATATACAATTCTAAAAGAGGCTAAACTTCTCCCACAAGTTATAAACATAAAAGGACAAAAAATACATAAATATAATACATATATACTATAATTATATTATTGTTAATCATTCAGCATTAATATTATTTTCATTCCTATTAAAATGTTAAAAATTTTGAAAATTCTAAAATACATCCATTTGGCAAAGATGAGTGACATTTTTAGCAAGGAATTAGTTGGACATTTACACATTTTCATGACATTTTAGCAAAGATGAGTGACGTTAATTAATTTGCTTTGTTGCTAAAAAAAATAAACTTGAATGAATAGTAATTAACAATACTTTCATAACATAGGGTGCATTTGTGTAATACATGAAGATAAACTATTTGTGATGAAACCCGAAATAAACCAGCGCTAGAAGACAAGAAACGAGATTACTTTTATTCGACTGTGCAAACATTTGCTTTTTATTTATATCTTTAGCACGAGATTACAGATTGCGAGGTTACAAGTAGCGAGATTACAATCTGTGAGATTACGCCCTAGATCTCTCTTAGAGTATTCGAGATCTCGATCTAACAAGGTTTGAGATCTCCTAGTTACAACGAGGTTCTATCACCAACAGGTTATTTAGCGAGCTCTAGCAGCGAGGTTGAGCTGCTGATTTAGCGTGCGGCGATTGTGGCCTGCGAGATTGTTGGTGATTTGTGTAAAGTCATCAAATCCCGTTAAGAGCATGTTGAGGTTATCAAGTCATATTGATAATGTCGATTGATGAATTGACATATATGATTTGCCATGATATGATAAAGAGAGTTGTCATGTAAAGAAATGATCCACTATAAAGGCAAACCAACACCGAGAAATGGAACCTCGAGTGCCACGGCACTTGGCGAGGGCGTGCCTCGAAGGCGGCATCACTCAAACACGGCATGTTGCATCGGCACGGTGCTAGAGCATGGCGTGCTAGGAGCTCGATCTTGAGGTTCGAGACTCGGAAGCTAGCAACGCCCCTTGTGCTCGGTTTTGAGGTTCATGTGACGGTGGTTGGGGCGCGCCTTGGCGCCATGATGGCAAGGCAAAGGCTGCGTGAGGCTAGTTACACACCAAGGTTGTATGCGAGGAGCTTGCGGCGCGCCTAGGGCTAAGGCACGAGGCATCGAGTGACTTCGATTGAGCTAAGGTATGGTTTCGATCTTTGGTTTGTGAGTCTTATAGCTTTGTGCATATTCTAATGAAGTTAGGAAGCTTAACTTAAGCTTGGTGAATGATTTAGACAAGAACCAAAGCTTTAGTTTAGCTTGACACATAGCTATGTTTGCTAGAAAAGAGTATTGAAGCTTCATACTAGCTTTATAAGCTTGAACAAGCTCTAGACTCATAGTATAAGCTTTGTAAGAAGCTCATGTAGCTAAGGATTAGCTCATGGAAGCTCAAACTAGCTCAAAAACTTGGAAGTCAGCTCAACGAGCTTAAACGCAGCTCAAGCCAGCTCAACTAGCTGGATGCTAGCTCAACTAGCTAAGGGCCAACTACACTAGGTAAGTGACCTAGCTAGGTACCTAGCTATGCTATCTAGGTGTGGGCCTTGGTGGGCCGGCCCATGGGGCGCGCCTATGGGTTGTTGGGCTGCAAGCATAGACGCTTGGTATGGGCCGCATGCCATGACTTTTGGGCTTTGGTTTTGGGCCTTTTGGGCTTTATCTTGGGCCTTTCTAGGCTGAATCGAGATGCCATTTGGAGTCCACGGGGGGCTGCATTTGGAAGCCTATATGACAAGGAAAGAGAAGGGAGAAGTTGCAACTACTTTCCCCTAAAATCACTCTCAGACTCTCCTTTGTATAACCGAATTGCAACCGCCACTTTGGGCAGTTTTTGGACAGATTTGAGACGCCTATTTATAGGGGTAATGTCGTCCATTTGGAGGCATGAAACAAATCAGAAAATCAGTCTCAAGTCCACACAAATTCGGAAAAGGAATACACACATAGTCGAGTAAGACTAGGCGTTGTTTTGAGTGAGTTTTCACAAGATCAAACACGAGTGTGAGAGGGCATCATGGATCGATCTTCAAGTGTGAAGAAGGAACCTTAAGAGGCGTTGGACAAGGAGTTCATTCGAGTGAAGGATGAACCACAAACGTCTTGGGAAGAAGACATCGTTCGAGTGAAGAATGAAGCGGAATCATGGGACTCGAATAAGGTACGCTTGTTCTTAATAGATGTGTCTTGCCAACACGTCTATTGTTTCGTTTTGGTACGTTTTATCCCACAATGATATTGCGTGAACCCTTGGCATGGAATAGGGGCAATATACATTGAAGGAAAGCGGGATCTCATCCCGTGACTCGTAGCCTGTATCAAGTAACTTAATGAAACATGTAAAAGTGGGTCGATGGTGATTGCCTTAGGGCCTACACCGAATGAGACTACTCTTGAATGAGTCTACTCATGAGATTACCTTTCGAGGTCTACTCAAAGTGCCTTGTATGTACAAGGGTCGGCTTTCACTTCAACTATCAATGCAAATATGTTCACGTTTGCTTACATTACCCTAAATTTCAACAGAGATGGCGCAGCGAGATCTTTGGTAGGAACGAGGACTCTTTGGGTGACTTGAAGTTTTTTTGTGGACCTTCACTTGGCTGTAGCACGGTCTTTAACGATGATTCAACACGTCGATCTTCAACGAGCAAGATAGTTCTTGAGTTCAAGATGTTTTTCGACCCTTTGCTACCTACTAGGTTCTCCTCTATTTATAGAGGTTTGAGAAATCGGGTTTTGATGTTTGCTCGATGTGGGACGCCCAAGATCAAGCTCTTTGATTGGTCAAGAGTGAGGCAGTTGATTATTGGTTGGTAGAGCGTCGGTTGCTGAGTGGTTAGATGCGACGGGGGTGTTAGCTTTTGAGCAACGAGGTTTTAGACCTCGTTGCCGAGATCTCAAAGCCTCGTAGAGGTATGGATTTGTCGTTTTTTGAGATGGGTGCGACAATGGGCCATGGGCTTAACCTCGGGAACCTCGTCGAGCCCCATTATTCCTTGAACCTCGGTCCCACTTCCTATTCCGCTATTTTGCGCACCATCATAACCCCATGGCCTGGGGGTTTCGCTCCGAGGACCGCATGTCATATATGAGCGACGTTTGGTTTCCTGCACCCATGGTGCGAAGCTTTAGCTTCAGGGTTACGGGTAGCGAGGTTAGAGTTTGGCTGACTCTTTTTGCGAGGATCTCTTTTGCGAGGCCTAACACTTGGGTTTTTCTCCTAGTATGTGCTCGATGACTCCTGGGCTTGTTTTCCCTTATTTCATTAATGGGCCCTTAAAGTGTATTAGGCCTATTAAGCTCTTTTGGGAGTGGGGAGAGGCCTAAGTCCGTGTTCTATAAAAGCATCTCCTTTACACCTCTTGTCGCTTTATCTTCATCTTCTTCTTCAAACCAGGCACACTTTCTCTCTCTTTTGTTCAATAGATCTCCGACAAGCAGTTGACGGTTTCTCGACGGCCTACAGGAACGCAACCGCCTTTTTCGTGCCAAACTTTCGACAAGTAAGTGCCCGATTCTTCTCCTTTGTGTTTTTAGCGTTTTTTCTTTCCTTCATCGTCTCGTGCCCTAGTGGGCGGTGGTGGTTCTCTAGCGTTTCGTGCCGGTGTTACGATAGCGAAACAGAGGGGGTGAAGGCAGCGCTGGTTGTTCGGCGATGTTCTTCGAGTCTTTCGGCGCGTCAGCCGACGGGTGAGTAATGTGAACCCCGCTAAGGATTCACGTGTGGATCTTTATCTTGGACTCGTAAATGGTCTTCTCACGATCGAACGGATAGGTTTTGAGATGTAAACGTCTAGACTTAGTAGGGATTGAAGTGAAAGGATTAAGAAGGGGGCTTCTTTTGACGGAAGCCAGGAGAATATGGAATGAGAAGAGAATTTGGTTGACGCCTTAGAGAAATCATTCTGGAGCAATCTCGATAGAGAAATAGTATTATTCAATCAAGCGTGCCAATACAAAAAGAGGAGGCTCCTATTTATAGAGAAGCTCCTTGAAAAACCTAGCTAGAAAACCCTAGGGGTGTTGGGATTAGGGGTGCGCATGCAAGCGGCCCAACATCATGCCCAAACCCATAAAACAAACAATAATAATAGCAATGACATAAATAGAAAGGTTCGGAATGGAAATAGTACTAAAAATGGTAAAAACGGGTAGTGGTCTCGGTGGCCATGTCGCGAGTGTCAAGACAAGGCCGTGACAAGGCACCGGCACGCCAAGACATGTCGCGACGCGGCGTCGGAGCGCGACAGACGAAACGGTGTCGGGGCTGGTGTGCACCTGAACCTCGAGTGTCGAGGCCGAGGTGCACCAGAACCTCAAGTTCCCGCGTCGGGGTGGCCCGGCGTGGCACGGTACTCGGCATACGTGGCTGGCACGGCACCGAGAGTGAGGTGTCGGTGCCGCGGTGCGTAGTGTCGGCCTGGAGTGGCAACGCGCCTTCGATGAAGGAGACACATCGGAAGAGGGGCGCTTGTGGATGCGACGTGACTCGCGTAAGTGCACGCGACGAGGGACGTTGTGGCTCGAGCTATGGCACGGGTCTTGGCCCGAGTAATGGGTCCGTCGGAGTGCACGGACAAGTCTTCCTCTTCTTGGCTGGCTGTTGATGTGGGGCTCACATCACCCTCCCCCCCTTGGGTGGGAAACGTCCCCGTTTCCTCGTCATGATACTCGGGATCCACATAAGGGGATAGATCCGAGACATTAAAGGAAGCGGACACGTTGTACTTGCCCGAGAGTTCAAGGATGTAGGAGTTGTTGTTGATTTGCCGGAGAACCTTGAATGGGCCGTCACCTCTTGGATGCAACTTCGTCTTCCGAGCCTCTAGAAAATGGTCTTTTCGCAGATGGAGCCATACCAAGTCGCCAGGCTCGAAAATCAAATTACGACGCCCCTTGTTGCGTTGGGCGGTGTATTGATCCGAGCGCTTCAGAAGTTGCGCCTTGGTTCGCTCGTGGAGGCGGCGGATGTGGTCAGTGCGGCTGGCCGCGTCGACGTGCTCTCCGGTCTTAAATGGCAGTGGAACGAAATCCATGGGCGTGCACGGATTGCGCCCGTAGACCACCTCGAAAGGTGTCATCTTCGTCGCAGAGTGGAAGGACATGTTATAAGCAAACTCAACATGGCAAAGTAAGTCCTCCCACTGATGTGGGTTTGCCTTGAGCATCGTCCGAAGAAGAGTGCCCAAGGTCCGATTGGTCACCTCAGTCTAACCATCGGTCTGGGGGTGATAAGCATTAGAAAATAGGAGTCGTGTTCCTAACTTCCCCCAAAGCGTTCTCCAAAAGTGGCTGCAAAATTTGGTATCCCTATCACTAACTATAGTTCTAGGAAGACCATGCAATTTCACAACATGTTCGAAGAACAAATTAGCGATTTCCACCGCGTTATTAGTCCCCTTACATGCTATGAAGTGGGCCATTTTGGAGAACCGGTCCATGACTACGAAAATGGAATCTTTTCCACGCCTTGACATTGGCAGACCCGTGATAAAATCCATGGAAAGATCTTCCTACAAGGCATCGGGAATAGGTAGATGCGTGTATAGGCCATTTGGTTCTGACCGAGACTTAGCAGTATGACACGTCACACAACTTTGACAGTACTTGTTTACATCTCGAGCCATGTGAGGCCAGAAAAAATGTTCAAGAAGTGTTGCCAACATTTTGGCTATGCCAAAGTGGCCTCGGCCATCATGAGCCTCTTGGAGCAACAAATATCTCATCGATGAGGCCGGAATGCAAAGTTTCCCAGCTCGATAAAGATACCCATTGTCCAAGAAGAAAGACTCATGGACCCGTGAATGCTCAGGGTTTGTAATGATTGAGGAAAAATACGGATCTGAGGCATATAATTCCTTGATCAAAGCGAACCCGAGCATTTTATAATGTAGCTGGGTTAACAGAACGTACCTCCGAGAGAGAGCGTCGGTGACGACGTTCTCTTTGCCTTTTTTGTGCGCAATGACGTAGGGAAACGTCTCCATGTACTCAACCCAACGTGTGTGGCACCTATTCAGAGTCGTTTGACTCTTGAGATAAGCCAAGGCCGCGTGATCCGTATGAATTACGAACTCGCTTGGCCAGAGATAGTGTTGCCACGTATTTAGGACCCAAATAAGAGCGTAAAGCTCTTTATCATAGGTCGGATAATTCAAGGTAGCCCCTGCTAGCTTCTCGCTAAAGTAAGCGATTGGCCTTTGCTCTTGAAGGAGTACGTCGCCAATACCATAGTCGGAAGCGTCGCACTCGATCTCGAAGCGCTTGGAAAAGTCCGACAATTGCAGGACCGGGGCGCGGCACAAAGCATCTTTCAAAGGCCTCGAAAGTGGCCTCGTGATGCGACATCCACTTTATTGTGGCTGCCTTCTTGGTTAAAGAATGGAGTGGCCCAGCGATAGAACTAAAGTCCTTGACAAATCGCCTATAAAAACCAGCGAGCCCCAAAAATGATCGAACCATGGTGGGGGTCGTGGGAGTTGGCCACTCACGGATGGGCCAAATTGTTTCAGAATCCACTCGTAGGCCATCCTTGGATACGACGAAACCAATAAAATTTGTTGTATCCGAGCAAAAAACACATTTGTCCATGTTTACATACAAAGAATCTTCGCGGAGGCAATCTAACACCTGCCTAAGGTGCCCCGCGTGAGAGTCCAAAGTTCGGCTATAAACTAAAATGTCGTCAAAATACACGACGACGAAAAGTCCCAAGAACTTGCGTAAAACAAAGTTCATTAATCGCATGAAAGTAGAAGGAGCATTAGTGAGGCCAAAGGGCATCACCAACCACTCATTAAGACCTTGTTTGGTCTTAAAAGCCGTCTTCCACTCGTCCCCTTCTTGCATCCGAATTTGATGGTAGCCGCTCCGCAAATCAATCTTCGAGAACAACACGACACCATGCAACTCGTCGAGCATGTCATCTAAACAGGGAATCGGGTGGTGGTACTTGATGGTGATTTGGTTAATGGCACGACAGTCCATGCACATCCTCCAAGACCATCCTTCTTCGGCACCAAGATAACCGGAACCGCACACGGGCTAAGGGTCTCACGAACATAACCCTTGTCCAAAAGAGATTGGACTTGGCGTTGAAGCTCTTGAGTTTCCTTAGGCGATGCCCTATATGCAGGCCGGTTCGGCAATGAGGCTCCGGGAATGAGATCTATGCGATGCTCGATCCCCCGAATAGGTGGTAACCCGTCAGGGAGCTCGGCAAGCATAATATCCGAGTACTCTTGTAACAAGGAAGCAATAGACGGGGGGGGGGGGTAATACATGTGTCTTATCAACAGTAATATTAAGTAATGGACACAATAAGAAACAAGAAAAACTCCCCTCGATGTGTTTGATCGCATCGCGCTGACGACAAAGGAATCGGCGGTCTTGCACCGTGCCGATAAGTGGAGGCTCGGCGTCTTCGCTCGACCGAGGTGTTCCATGAGCGCCATGTGGCTGGCCAACAGGGCCCTGCCAATGTGGTAGATCCGAGCCAGGCGCAGCGCTGGATGGGGGCTGGATCGAACCAGGCGCGCCGCTGGATGGGGGCTGGATCGAGTTAGCACCGCTTGGTAACGAGGTTGGCGCGCTGCGTCGCGCTGTTGATGAAGCACCCGAAATTTGTGGGTCGATTTTCGTCTTTGCTTGGCGGTTCTGGTGCGAATCCTCCTTGAATCCAGAATTTTGGTTGTGGGCACCAGAAGCGCCGACAGAAGTATCGCCATGGCCAAAAGCGTTGTTCATGATTGCATTCGGCATAGGCACAGCCGTGGCTTTCTCCCGAGCGTTAGCTTGTTGCATTTCGGCTTCATCCTGTAACGCTTCACTTGGAGACATAGGTAAGATGGTCACGCGTTTACCATGGTAATTGAACATGTACGCGTTCAACCGGCCATCGTAAATCATGTGACGGTCAAACTGCCATGGACGACCAAGAAGGATATGAGTGGCGTCCATGTCAGTGACATCAAAAAGAACGGAATCGGAGTAGACACCAATTGAAAAAGAAAGGCCAACCTATTTCGTGATCCAATGGTCACCATCATTAGAAATCCAAGCGAGCTTGTAAGGCTTGGGATGATCCGATTGAGGCAACATGAAGTGGTCAACAACCTTCCTTGATAAAAAGTTTCCGCAGCTACCTGAATCAATGATAACAGTTAGGGAGACATTTTGGACCAAACATCAAGTACGGAAAATGTTCTCCCGTTGATCGGTTGGCACGGCCTCCCTCATGCTAAGCGCTCACCGCGTCACTAGCAACAACTTGTCAACACCGGCGGCAATATCCGAGGGTGCACAATATGCACCATCTTCAATCGGCACCGTGTTGTCCTCTTCCGACTCAGCCTCGTCAATGCTCTCATACGCTGCGGATTGAGCCGAAAACAACACGCGCTACGTGTTGCGACAATCCCGTTTCAAGTGCCCTCGGCCACCATATTGATAGCACTCGATGTCTCGAGTCCTTTGTGGGGGAGGGGCGGCCTTGTCACGGTTTTGGCCAACCGAAGTGTTCTTGGAGTCCGTCTCGGGGGTACCTACCTTAGAACCATACCTCGTATAAGGGGCGGCCTTGTCACGGTTTTGGACTCCACCAATGGATCCTTGCGGATCCATTGGTGGAGTCCCGCCACAAAGCGAAACCGCAACACCCCCGGGGAAGCGCGTATGCCCGCTTTGAAGAAAATATCTTCCAAGTAGGCAAAGAACTCCTCCGGAGTCATGGATCCTTGACGTGCGTCTTGGATCAAAATCCGAACCTTCTCCTTGTAGTCGGGGGGTATGAATTTCCACTTCATTATGAAGACAAGTTGATGCCACTCGGTTATGTAGGCTTTACCCTTTCGGGCCCGATCCGCTTCGAATCGGTTCCACCACATACGAGCGACACCCTTGAAATGAAGGGTCACCACCTCGACTTTCTCGTGCTCCTCGTAATGGCAATGTTTGAGCACGTGTTCGGTTCCCTGCAGCCATGAAATAAATTCATCAGGATTCTAATTTCCGTAAAAATCTTCAAATTTTACCTTAACGTCCCGGCGTGATACATGTGCCGTACGTTCGTTGTCGGCGCGCCGGTTGGCATGCGGAGGCGGTGTGCGTCGGCGCCGGATGCCTCAGCCATGGCCTCGGTGCGGCCCTTCACCATCATCGCTAGGCTCGTCGTCTCCATCGCGCCGAGGGCGCCGCTGGTCACGGTCTCGGTTTTGGCGACGCCGATCCCCATCGCGCCGAGGCTGTTCGCGGTTGTCACGGCGTTCAAGCCGATCATACTCCGCGCGGTTCTCGGGCAACTTGGGTCTCGGAATCCAATCCCGATCTATCCACTCCTCCGAATCATGGACCGGAGGGTGGTCAAATTCCTCCTCGGAATCCTCCTCGTACTCCGCCATAGAGTCCTCGGAATCCGAACATGGAGTTGTGGGACTTTGATGACCCCGATAGTCATTGACATCAAAGTCATCTCAGTCTTTGTTCTTCTTTTTCTTAGGCGTCGGAGTGACCGCCTTTTTCTTTTTCTTGGCTTGTTGACGTCGCCACTCCTTGGAGTCATACTCCTCATCGGAATGAACGTCAAGAACTTCCTGTAAATCTTGAGCCTGATTAGTCGGGCGACTTTCCTTCATGGATTCCAACCTCTGGATTCCATTCGGGTTAGACGCTTCAACCATCGGGCCCTTTCCTTTTTCTTACGCCGTAGCCCGCGGTACCGAGACGCCGTGTTGCGTTACACTCGGATTTGCGGGCTGCGTGTGGATCATCACGGCTGGTGGCGCCTGCTGCTCGATGAATCTTCTGAGCATGCACTCCATGTTCGTGAAGCGCGCCTCCAGCGCTGCGAGGCCGTCGGCTGGCACGGCACCGGGCAGCGGCACGCCGGGCGTCCCGAGGAGACCTGGTTGGAGCGCCGACAAATTGTGTTGTTGGTTTGCCAACCCTTGTTGGTGTGAATGCTCATCTCCTTCCATGCTACTGTCTCCTATCTCAACCATAGACATCAAAGAGACAAAAGTTCCAAAAGCAAACAAGCAAAAGAAGCGTCAAGATATTGTAAGGCTCACCACGGAAGTACCCTTAGTTTGCACGAAAAGTACTTGTAAAGGAATGGGAGGCTAAGGATCTCGACTTACACAAGCACGGAACAACACAAGAGCAAGAACAAGCAAAACAAACAATCATGCAAGTAAAAAAAGAGAGAGAGAGGCGTCGGCTTGGCTAAGCATTGGCACGTAAGAGAGGGAGAGGATCTCGACCTAAGAGGGAAGGCGAGATTATGTTGTAACAAGAAAAGAAAGAATCCAAGATATGCAAATAATGAAGATATGCAAATCAAGGCAAGATATTATAGTATGAATAAAAAAGGGAAGGCCGAAAATTATGTGAGATACTTGCCTTATTTTGGCTTGTGTATCTCACAAGATCTTTCGAGATGTTTTTAATGATTTTTTTTATAATTGGATAAAGATTGCCTTATTTTGGCTTTGCTTTTCCAAATATATTTTTTGATTTTTTTTAACAAAGGCAACTAACAAGATCTTGTGGATTTTATCCTCCAAGATTCTTGCCCCCAATAACAACCACGAGATCAGGCCAAATCGGACCAAATCTCCCACAACTCAACAAGATGCACGACACACACAATCAATCGATTCAAACAAGGCAAGATGAATGCAAGCAGTGCCCGAAAACGCAAGATGATGAACCGAAAAACAAGTGCAAGTCGGCAAAGGACACGACTGTTTGTTTTTTCTTTTTTTTTGAAGTTTTATGAAGCAAAAACGATGGATCTAATGGAAGTTGGTAGAGATGGCGGAAGCTAATGACAAAAAGGATGGAAAAGAAAAAAAAATTCGTGCAAAAAACGAGTAAATGAGTGAGAAAGACTTACACAATCCTTGGCTCTGATGCCAGTTGATGTGAACCCCGCTAAGGATTCACGTGTGGATCTTGATCTTGAACTCGTAAATTGTCTTCTCACGATCGAACGGATAGGTTTTGAGACGTAAACGTCTAGACTTGGTAGGGATTGAAGTGAAAGGATTAAGAAGGGGGCTTCTTTTGACCAAAGCCAGGAGAATATGGGATGAGAAGAGAATTTGGTTGACGCCTTAGAGAAATCGTTCTGGAGCAATCTCGACAGAGTAACGGTATTATTCAATCAAGCGTGCCAATACAAAAAGAGCAATCTCGACAGTGTCGCGACAAGGTCGTGACAAGGCACCGACACGCCAAGACACGTCGCGACGCGGCGTCGGGGCACGACAGACAAAACGGTGTCGGGGCTGGTGCGCACCCGAACCTCGAGTGTCGAGGCCGAGGCGCACCAGAACCTCAAGTTCCCGCGTCGGGGTGGCCCGGCGTGGCACGGTGCTCGGCATGCGTGGTTGGCACGATACCGAGAGTGAGGTTCTCGATGCCGCAGTGCGTAGCGTCGGCCTGGAGTGGTGGCACGCCTTCGATGAAGGAGACGCACCAAAAGAGGGGCGCGCCTGTGGATGCGCCATGACTCGCGTAAGCGCGCGCGACGAGGGACGCCGTGGCTCGAGCTATGGAACGGGTCCTGGCCCGAGTAATGGGTCCGTCGGAGCGCACGGACAAGTCTTCCTCTTCTTGACTGGCAGTTGATGTGGGGCTCACATCATTGAGTTTCTTCGCCGCCCCCATTTTTGAATTATGAATTTCTTGAAAAGCCAAACGTCTCGCCATTTGATTGATGGGACGTTTGGCCTTCCAACTGCTGGCTTTCATTCTTCGTATCCCACCTTTGGCGCTTCACATTCCTCCTAGGTTTTCCCATTTGTCAGAGTAGCCCTAGGATGTTGTGTCCCCTTGTACTACCACCTTGCGTTTTCTTTCTTTTATGGTTTTGTTCGACATCTCAAAACCTCTTTTTTTCCAGGTGTTCGCCTTTCGTGACCTGGACATCGCCCTTTCATGCCTAGAGGAACTTCTTCGAGCCCTCCACCAGGCTTCGTATTCAAGTTTCAGGAGAGGTTTTACGAGGAATCCTCTGAGACTGTAGGGAGTGTCGAGACCAGCGATTCTCAAAACACGAGGTCCCCTTCGCTCGTCTTCAGCGACCCCTCTTCTAGCGACTCTGATATCTCTGTTAGTTCGTGCTTCCCCCAGCTACGCACGTCTTCTAGGGTTGAAATGGCTTCGTCTTCGATTTCTTATGAGGAGGTTGTTGGGTCTGTTGCGAGGTCGTCTGGCTCCAACGACCAGGCGAGCTTTTTCGCGGAGCATATTACCGACACCGTGTCCAGTATCCCTCCAATCCTCGAGGAGAGAATACCCATGACCTCGAACCCCGTGAGGGGGATCTATCTACCCGAGGTGGCTCTGACAGTCCTGAAGCGGGAACACCTCGAGAAGATTGCAAAGGACTTCCCCTGGAAAAAGGGGTTTGAGTTAGCACTTCCCGAAGGGGAGGGCTTCTCCTTGGCGTTGTACGAGAGGTGCGTGGTTGTACACTTGCCCACCCTCCATGCTGACTTCAGGTTGCCACTAGCCCGACACATAGTCGATTTCTTGTGGGCGATGCACATCTGCCCTGTGCAATGTTCCCCAATGCATGGAGGCTTCTATGCGCGTACACCATTCGAAGCCACGAGCTTGGGGAGGGACCGGACTTGGACGTCATATGGAGTTTGTTCATGGCGAGGTGAGAACATGAATCCTGCCTCATCAACCTAAGTCTACCCGGGCTAAAGATCACCACTACCCCGTCAAACGTCGGTCAGTGGAAAGACAAATGGTTCCTGGTCCGGGACCCCACTGGGAGGTATCTTAACTTCCCCTCGGCCCCAGACAACCTTGTTCGTCGCAAGGGGTTGCAGAACGTCGTGGAGCTCAAGGCTCGGTTCATACTGGTGCGCCAGGCACCGTACTAGGAGTACTTGGCTCAGGACAGGCTTAAGCGGGCCGATCTGTGTCTCAACCCTCCACCCCGCAAGGGCGAAGAGGATACTTATATTTTTGCTTGCTTTTGCGTTGCTTATTATTCTGTTTCTGACTTGGGCCAGCATAGCAGCCTCGAATCTCGCTTAGGTAGTGGTGATCATGAGCCTCGCTCGGATCATACAGCTTTGATTGTTTTGCGATGATCAGGAGCCTCGCTTGGACCACGCACTCTTTGATTGTTTGCGATGATCACGAGCCTCGCTCGGATCACACATTCTCTGATTGTTTGCGATGATCTCCCTTCTATTCCTTTTATCCAACTTGCTTTTTTATATTTTTTGCAGTGGATCTCTTCAACGCTCTAGCCTCGAGGGCACAGGGGAAGAAACATGCGGTCTCCGCCGCACAAAGCTCTCGGGCCCCGAAGGGCCCTATGGTAAAGGCGTCGGCTTCTTCGGCGAAGCCGCCAACCTCGCTGTCGAAGGCGACAGCCCCTGCGAAGGTCGCAGGGGTTAAGATTGTTGAGGGGGGCCACCCAAAGGAGACGCTACCAGAGCGTCCTCCCACGCCCCCCGAGGATCCGGCAATGGGGCCGGGTCCAAAAGGAATGATGTGGAAGTGTCGCCCCACAAAGAGAAAAAGAAGAAACACAAGGGGGACAACCAACGCGGGTCCACGGGGAAGGAGATCGTCCCCAGTCCCGACCCCGCGAGTCGGATTCTCTCCCCCACCAGTCCTCCAACAGAGAAGTTCCACTGCCTCGGGTAGTCCAGGGACACACTTAGGAACTGGAAAAGGACGAATGGAAAGAGGAGATTGCGTGGGCGAACAATCTCTCCGAGGAAGCCCTAAATGACGAGGCCCTCCGCTACTCGGCGATGGTATGTCTTGCTTCTTTTTTGCAAGCCTTGCTCTCTAGTTTCATGCTTTTTCTCCCCTGATTTACTTTTGATTTTTTCAGCACCACTTCTTCGAGAACTATAACTATAGCCGCATCAACCTCCTCCAGAAGAATATGGATACCTTGTAGGCGGCGCTCAAGGTTCGCATAGAAGAATGTGCGAAGAAGGAGAAGGACCTCGCAGAGGCCCTGAGGCGGACTCGGGCCGCGGAGATTGCGGCGGCGGATGAGGCCAAGGCAGCAGCCAAGGCCGAGGATGGGTAGTCAAAGGTGAAGGGCAAGGCCCTGGTTGGGGACCTACGGGCCAAGGTCAAGGAGCTTCGAACCAAACTCTCCGTGGAGCACAACTTTTTTAGAGAGAAAGAGTTGGAGCTCAGAAAAGTCGAGGAGGAGAACAGCAGCCTCCACCACCGCATCAAAGAGCTTAATGAAGAGGTGGAGGCTGTGGGGCCCAAGTACGTGAAGTCCGCCGAGTACCAGGAACAGCTGTTGAGCAACATTGATAGGATGCACCGACAGGCCATTCGTGTGGGGGTAAAGCAGGCGATGGCAAAATACGGGCACATCGACCCTCGCATCGTCGTCTTTATCCCCAAATACAGGCTGACCATGGGGGAAGAAACCGGGGAAGGGCCCGAGGAAGAATGCGAGTTCTTCCTCGACAACGAGGACGAGGACGCGCCAAGTGAAACCACCAAGGCGCAGGCCGCAGGCCCCGTAGTCCAGGGAGATTCGGGCCTCGCCCCCGGTGAACCCAACCCCGCGCAGAATGCACTGACCTCCGACCTCGAAGTGATCATCGCCTCGCCCATTCGCCAAGTCTCCATAGACCCTACCGCCGACACGCAGAAGGAGTGAATGAAGGCTACTTGTCCTTGTAATTTTTGTTTTTTGTTTTTAAGTATTTGGTGGCCCCGTAGGGTCTGTAATTATGATATTTTGGCCTTCGCGGCACTAGTTTATACGATTTTTCTTCTTTTGCTTGTTGTTGTGTTGCGTTTTTTCCTAGGGCTCACCATATCCCGATCCAACCCCAAGGCCCGAGCGCCGCAAGACTTGCGGATTGCTCGGGCCACATCGGGTCAATTATTGTGTAACTGTGCCTTGATCCCGAGCCTCGCTCGGATCACACACGATGGATTCTATGTAGTGATTCCGAGCTTTGCTTGGATCACGCATGATGGATTCCATGCAGTGACCCTGAGCCTCGCTCGGATCACGCATAATGGATTCCATGCAGTGACCTCGAGCCTCGCTCGGATCACGCGTGATGGATTCTATGCAGTGACACCGAGCCTCGCTCGGATCACCCATGATGGATTCCATGCAATGACCCCGAGCCTCGCTTGGATCATGCATGATGGATTCCATGCAGTGACCCCGAGCCTCGCTCGGATCACGCATGATGGATTCCGTGTAGTGACCCCGAGCCTTGCTCAGATCATGCATGATGGATTCTATTATCTCCGACCCCAAGTGGGAAGTGAGGGGTGGATTTGATTGTAAAATCGAGAATCTCCAACCCCAAGCAGGAAGCGAGGGGTGGAATTGTTCGTAAAATCGAGAATCTCCAACCCCAAGTGGGAAGCGAGGGGTGGAATTGTTCGTAAAATCGAGAATCTCCAACCCCAAGCGCGAAGCGAGGGGTGGAATCGAACACTTAAAACCGAGAATCTCTAACCCCAAGCGGGAAGCGAGGGGTGGAATTGACCACTTAAAACCGAGAATCTCCAACCTCAAACAGGAAGCGAGGGGTGGAATTGAACACTTAAAATCGAGAATCTCCAACCCCAAGCGGGAAGCGAGGGGTGGAATTGAACACTTAAAACCGAGAATCTCCAACCCCAAGCGGGAAGCGAGGGTGGAATTGAACATTTGAAACCGAGAATCTCCAACCCCAAGCGGGAAGCAAGGGGTGGAATTGAACACTTAAAACCGAGAATCTCCAACCCCAAGCGAGAAGCGAGGGGTGGAATTTCGCAGGTCGCGCCCACGCAACAAGGTTTTCATATTTGAGACAATATTTGGAAAACATTGCGTAACCCTTTATTCACAAAATTTTGGCATCGGCGAGAGTTCAGAGAGTTTACATGTAATATCTTTTGAGTCGAGCGATATTCCATGTTTTTCTTAGAGTGCGCTCCTCGCTATCTTTGAGTTTGAAAGCCCCGGGCGCAACTTCTTCTCCGAGGAGGTACGGACCCTCCCAATTCGGATACAGTTTGCCACCTTCGGTACGTCTCAAAACGAGACAACCCGTGACCAAAACTCGGGGCCTAACCTTCTTGTTGTGATACACCGCCACACGTCGTTTGTATTCTTTGGAGCACAGGGCCGCAATCTCACAAGTTCATCTCGGAACATCAATTCTACCTTGAGATTGGCCTTGTTTTCTTTCTCATCGAAGTCGAAGACCCTCGCCGAAGGGACCAAGGTTTCTACGGGAATCAGCGCGTCTGTCCCGTAGGTTAGAGCGAAAGGTATTTCCCCCGTAGCGCAACGTGCCGTTGTTCAGTATGTCTAAAGGACGAGCGGGAGAAGCTCTGCCCAGCGGCCTTGTGCTATGCCCAGAAGCTTCTTAAGATCGGACAGGATACGGGCATTGACATTTTCTACCCGGCCGTAAGACTGGGGGTGGCCCACCGAGGAGAATTTGAGGGTTATACCAAGCTCGGAGCAAAAGGTCCGAGTCTCCTCGCAGTCGAATTGGGGACCATGGTCAGTCATGATGGTCATAGGGGCCCCAAAGCGGCACACGAGGTTTTTCCATAGGAAGTTGCAGACCTTTGTCCCTGTGATTTTTGCCATTGCCTCTGCCTCGACCTAATATTTGAAGTAGTCGACGATGACCAGTATGTACTGGACCTGGACAACGACCTTGGGGAATGGTCCCAAGTTGTCCATCTCCCACATCGCAAAGGGGCAGGGTGCGTGGATCGAGTGCAAGCGTGATGTCGGGGCGTGCTGGATGTTGTCGTGCTTTTGACACCCGTCACACTTTTGGACGTAGGCCCTCGCGTCCTGCCTGAGGGTGGGCCAAAAATACCCCAAATGGGTGATCTTATGTGACAAGGCGCGCCACCCGGGGTGGCCACCACAGACCCCCTCGTGTGCCTCAAACAGGATGTGCTCTACGACCTCGGTTGGCACACATAGCAAGTTGGGTTCTGTGAAGCCTCGACGATAGAGCCGACCTCCGACGACGCATGCAGTAGTGGGCTACTTGCATTTTGAGCTTTCTAACCTCCACATATCGCGTGATGGGAACCCTCCAGTCCCCGAGTGTGACGGAGAGAACCTTGCTGGTTACACTCCGCGAGAGCTTTCTTTCTACCATCACGCGATTTCCTACTTCCAAGGGGAGAGTCGACCCCAACCTCGTGAGCGCATCCGCTTTGCTGTTCGCAACGCGTGGGATGGACTCTGCCGCGAAGGTTTCGTGGAAAGACACCAAGGCTTTAACTTTCTCTCGGTACGCGTGCAGGAACCCCGTTCTGGTGTCATATTGTCCGTTCAATTGCCTCACCACAAATTCGGAATCGGTGTACACCCTGATCTTGCGAGCCCCACTGAGGAGCGCCATCTCTATCCCGACGATCATGGCCTCATACACGGCCTCGTTATTGGTGGCGTCGAAGGCGAAGTTAAGAGCATACTCCGTCTCAATTGAGGGACCGACGAGAAATACGCCAGCGCTGCCTCCGGCGTCACACCGTGAGCCATCAACAAAGACTTTCCATTCCTCCGAGCTCGTATCAGTTTTGGGGAAGGTAACTTCCACCATGAAGTCAGCGAGGGCTTGTCCCTTCATTGCAGTAAGGGCGTAAATAGGGTGCGCGTGGAAGTAAGGGCGTAAGCGCCTTGCGGCGGTTACTATAGTGAGGGCCATTTTATCTGCTGGGGAGTATCGTTGCTCCGCAACCTAGAGCACGCGGCTTATAAAGTAGACTGGGTGCATAGCTTTTCTTATTAGCACTGCGCTGACTGTTTCTGGGCTTACGACAACATACAGCTGAAAGTCCTCGCCCGCCATTGGAGGTGACAATGTGGGGAGTTTTGATAAGAATGCCTTAACCCCCGGAGAAGGCGAGCTCTAGCTCCTTGTCCCAAACAAACTTGTCGTTTTTCTTTAGGGCCGCGAAGAAGGGTAGAGACTTGTCCGCCAAACGAGAGCACAACCTCCCCAGGTAGTTTACGGCGCCGTTGAGTCGCTGCACCTTTGTACGAGATCGCGGCGACCTCATCGAAAGAGTTGATTCAATCCTGGCAGGGTTCACATCGATCCCGTGCTCGCTGATCATGAAGTCCGGGAACTTTACCGACGAAACGCCGGATACACACTTCTTGGGGTTCAGGCTGAGCCGATTGCGCCTGAGTGTAGCAAAGACCTCAGCAAGGTCGACGAGATGCTTCTCGGGGGTTTTTCTTCGGACCACAATGTCGTCGACGTAGGCCGACACGTTCCTCCCCAGATGATTTTTAAAGATTCGGTCTATGAGGCGCTTGAAGGTTGCCCCCGCGTTCTTTAGGCCAAACGGCATGACCTTGTAGCAGTAGGTCCCTCACTGTGTGATCAAGGACATTTCCTCCTCGTCGCGCAGGCTCATCAAAACCTGATTGTATCTTGAGTACGCGTCGGCGAAGCTGAAGACCCCGTGACCCGCGGTTGAATCGACCAACTCGTCGATCGAGGGCAGGGGGTAGCTGTCTTTGGTGCAGGCCTTGTTGAGATCCTTGAAGTCCACGCACATTCGCCATTTTCCGTTGGCCTTTTTGACTAGCACAATGTTGGATAACCACCTAGGGTACTAGACTTCGCGGATAAACCCCGCGGCCAGCAGCTTCGCCACCTCGGCATTTGCGGCGTTTGCCCTCTCCTCATTCATCTTCCTTCGTCTTTGTACCACAGGAAGGGTAGTAATTTCAACGTTCAAGGAGTGCTGGTCCACGGTTCGCGGGACACCGCGGAGGTCCTTCGCGGTCCAGGCGAACACGCTGCGGGATCTAGCAAGCAAGGCCTCCAGCGATGTTGCTGATTTCCCGAAGAGACATGTAGATTTTCTCGGGTTCATTTTCTAAGGGCGTAACAACCCTTCTCTCTGCCTCTAGGATGGGGACCGTGAAGTCCCGGACTTCGAGATCAGCCTCGCCGGGAGACTCCACCATGAACACCGGGCATTTCTGTTTTGCAGAGGTCGCATAGCAAACACGACCCTTTTCTGGGTTGCCCCTCACCTCTCCGACCCCTCCGTCAACGGGGAACTTTATCTTTAGGCGGTAGATAGATACCACCGCTTGAAAATTCATCAAGGACACTCTCCCGATGGTTGCATTATACACCCGAGGGCAAGTGTACCACGGTGAATTCCACCATCTCGGTTCGCCTCGTCGAACCGGTGCCCATCGTCATCTAGAGATCTATAAGACACGCGACGTCGACCTCATCCCCTGAGAAAGAAGTGAATTTCCCAGCGTAGGGCTTCAGGGATGTCTCGGAGATGCCTAACTGCTCGAAAGCGTCGTAGTACATGATGTCCACGGAGGATCCTGTATCCACTAGCACTCGTTTCACCATTTTTGAGCCCACTTAAGTATGCACCACCAAAGGGTCAGAGTGTGGCATGTGCAGACCCTCGGCATCCTCAGAGGTGAAGACCAACCCTACGTGAGACCGTGAGGTCTATACGACATTGAATACCGAGGGCTCATGATGGCTTGCCCTCGCATACCTCTTTCTTTCCGCCTGGCTTGATCCAGCCAACGAAGGTCCACCTGAGATGGTATGAATATTCCCATCGGGCGTCGTCGTCTGTTTGGACCGTGCCTGCTTTGCAGGAGCCTGCTGTTCGACGTTGTTGGCCCTGGCCTGACTCTGGCCTTGTGGTACGGTGTTTGCCCCCAAGGTGAGATTGGCGTGCCCCTTCTCGTTTGGTATATACAAAGGGCCACCCTTGCCTCTATAACCCCATTGTTTCCCGCCGAAGCAGTTCCAACTCCCACCGCCGCCGCCACGGTTGTTATTGTTGTTGTTGTTGTTGTTGTTGTTGTTGTTGTTGTTGTTGTTGTTGTTGTTGTTGTTGTTGTTGTTGTTGTTGTTGTTGTTGTTGTTGTTGTTGTTGTTGTTGTTGTTGTTGTTGTTGTTGTTGTTGTTGTTGTTGTTGTTTCTGTTGTTGTTATTGTTCTTGTTGTTGTTGTTGTTGACGGGGTTTTGGGCATGCGTTACATACGCATCCCTTGCAGCCAGCACAACCACCTTTGCCTTTCCCTTAGCCTCGGTCGCGAGTTCCTTGTTGGTCCTCGGTCGAGAGCTTTGGTTGGCGGCGTCCTCGGCATATACCTGTGATTCGGGAGCATAGGCTGTCGTACGTCATCGGGCATTTTAGGAAAATGTAATTCTTGAAAGCCCCTTGGCATAGGTTACCCATGAGGGTGTCGCGCACCGACGATTCATCGATATGGGTGATTTCCGCAACCACGGTTGTGAACCTTGTGAAGAAGGTGCCCAACGACTCGCTCTCTCCCTACTCGATACTGCGGAGATCCCGCATGTTCTTCTTGCGCTTCCTCAAACCACTGAAGTGTGCGATGAAGGACTCGCACGATTGAGCAAACGAGGCCACAGAGCCGATCTTGAGACTTATGAACCACGTCATCGCGGCCCTCTCCAGGGTGGTTGGGAAGACACGGCAGAAGATGGCGTCGTTGTAAGAATTGAAGTTCATTTGGACGGCGAAATGCTTCACATGCTCCTCCGGGTCTGCCGTGCCGTCGTAGAGTCCCATCTGCGGCCTATGGAAGCCCTTGGGCATCGGCGCGCTTTGAATCTCATACACGAAAGGCGAGCGGCTCCCGTCCTCGACGGGGCGACGTTGCGAGCGGGACTTTAGGGTATGCCCCACCCTCCCCGTCATTTCGGACAACTCCGGGTCTTGCATCCTCGAACGCTGCGAGCGAGACTTCGAGATCTGCATGGGGTCCCAGGGAGGTCGCTCCATTGACGAGTCGTTGGTCGACGCCTCTTGTCTCGGCACATGCCCGGGGACGTACGCGTGTACGTACTCGGAGTGGGGTCGGCTAAGGGCGGGAACGGGGACGTATGAAGGGGCGAAGCCTTATTGGTATTGCCCGTAGCCCGGGTAGGGATATGGGTTCAGGGGAGCATTGCCCGACTCGTACCCTTAGAATGGGTAAGGGTTTTGCGGCGCGTTGTACTCCCACCCCGGAGGGACCCCGAACGGGCAACCTGGTGGTCCCGCGTTCATCCATTGTGAAGTTTCGAGCATGTTATCGGGGTGTTGGGGGAAGAAATTGTTTGGGCAAGCCATTTTGAAGGGTTCAAAAGACAAGGTTTGCGCGAGTCGGGAAACTGCTTAGGGTGAGGAGAGTTCCCACAGACGGCGCCAGTGATGAAACCCGAAATAAACCAGTGCTAGAAGACAAGAAACGAGATCACTTTTATTCGATTGTGCAAACACTTGCTTTTTATTTATATCTTTAGCACGAGATTACAGATTGCGAGATTACAAGTAGCGAGATTACAATCTGTGAGATTACGCCCTAGATCTCTCTTAGAGTATTCGAGATCTCGATCTAACAAGGTTCGAGATCTCCTAGTTACAACGAGGTTCTATCACCAACATGTTATTTAGCGAGCTCTAGCAGCGAGGTTGAGCAGCTGATTTAGCGTGCGGAGATTGAGGCCTACGAGATGGCGCAACGAGATCTTTAATAGGAACGAGGACTCTTTGGGTGACTTGAAGTCTTTTTGTGGACCCTCACTTGGTTGTAGCGCGGTCTTTAATGATGATTCAACACGTCGATCTTCAACGAGCAAGATAGTTCTTGAGTTCAAGATGTTTTTCGACCCTTTGCTACCTACAAGGTTCTCTTCTATTTATAGAGGTTTGAGAAATTGGGTTTTGATGTTTGCTCGATGTGGGACGCTCGAGATCAAGCTCTTTGATTGGTCAAGAGTGAGGCAGTTGATTATTGGTCGATAGAGCGGCGGTTGCTGAGTGGTTAGATGGGGCGGGGGTGTCAGCTTTTGAGCAACGAGGTTTTAGACCTCGTTGCCGAGATCCTGAGGCCTCGCAGAGGTATGGATTTGTCGTTTTTTGAGATGGGTACGACAATGGGCCATGGGCTTAACCTCGGGAACCTCGGCGAGCCCCGTTTTTCCTTGTACCCCGGTCCCACTTCCTATTCCGCTATTTTGCGCACCATCAATTTGTAATTTTAGTAGTCCAACCGGCCTGCATAAAATGACATCTTAATTCTTGAGATAGAGTGATAATCTTTATTATAAAGACTATCATTCTATCAACTTTCCAGTTCCCACATTTTTATTTATATCGGTTAAACCGAACCGAAAAAAACCGAACCTAAACCGAAATTTTGGATTTCCCTAAACGGATAACCGAACCAAAATTTCTCGGTTTCAGTTCGGTTCGATCCAAATTTTCGGTCTGACCGAACCGTGCTCATCCCTATTTTTTTTACCCCTATGTAGGGTACCTAGAGACAAACTTCAATACTTCAATACGGAGAATAAAAATAAAATGCGTGGATTATGATCAATTTAACATGATTACATGGAAGCATAAAAATGTAACATCTTCACAATATCCAATCAAACTGCTATTCCCAATCCCAATTTCCCCTTTTCAGTATAGTATACTACACAAGTGCACAACTAGTATTCTGTGCTATCTACCGTATCATATTTTCCCCTATCCGGGCGGCTATCCCAACCCTAAATGTACAAAACAAACAAACAAACAAACAAAATAATAAACAAATCCATGATTTGTCGTCAGTGTGTATACACTCCTTTCTGTTCAGATCAGTATAGCAATGACTCAAAGAACTCATCTCTTGGCTCTTCCTTGGTACTCCCCACATTGTACTGCAATTGCTGCGGTTGCTGGTTCACATTATAATTAGGATTAACCATTGAACTTCCGAGACTCGAAAAGTCAAACCCGCCAGACGGATTCTGGATCATCTCCATAAAGAAGGGCGATTGCCCTTCTGATGAAGAAGACCCAATTACCCTACCATTGTTGTTGTAAGGCAAGTTGTAGAAGCCGTTAGACGGGTTCGTTGCATAGTTAAGTGCTGAAGGCCTTATGGCTAATGGGCCCACATTCTCAGAGTTTGGGGCAGGCCCGGGTGCCCGGGCTGCCAGGTGGCTGCTGCCTCGGGCAGCCGGGATGTCGTGGTTGTGCTTGCCCTCGTAGGTTGTGATGACTGAGCTCAAGTCATGGGCTGCCCTCTCTACATGCTTTCTTACTGAGCATCCTTGGAATGTGCATTTATAGTAACTCCTGTTTATTGTAGGCCAAGATTGAGTTTTAGAAAAGTCAGAAAAGGACAAACAAAGGCAAACTTTTATCACATCAACTATTGGAATCACTTGCATTAACAACTCATCTTGGTCTAAATTGGAGGTGAAGTTTTGGTTCTTCTAGAATGTCTATATATAATAATAGAGAATAATATAATACATGGTGCTATGATGTACAACTATAAATCTAAAGTCCACCTGTTCCCACCTCCAACTCCCACCAACATTTAATTTAATCCATTGTTCTATAGGATTATGGTACAACTAACTATATATAACCCAATGTTCACACCTTTCACATGCAAATAGTTTAAAGTACCGATACCATTAATAATTTATCAAGAAGAGTTAATCGATTTCATAAACACGACAAAAGCATAATCTGCAACCAAAAGCTGCAATCTAGGTTAGGATACAAACAAATTACCTAAATTTCCAACTTACATAATGCCATTTTTTTAAATGAAAAGTTTCAGAGCTACCCATCATTTAACAAGTGGATCGACATTAGCTTAACCCATTAAGAATTAGAAAGGGTAATCAAGCAATTATGAGATTGATTCAGCACTCAGCAGAGTATAAAAAAAATCACCTTGGATTAGGGTTTCCTTTAACAACCTTCTGGCCATACTTCCTCCATCTATAGCCATCATCCAAGATATCAATATCACTCTTTGTTTGCACCACAACTCTGGGCTCTCTCACTGTTCTATTCCCCGTGGCTGCTGACATACATTCATTTTCTCCTCCTTCTCCTTTCCTATTTTAAGTCCAAGTACAATAAAAAACAAGATGATTAAATTTCATCACCAAAAACACTTCATTTAAACAAGAAGCTAAAATGATCGATATTGTAAAAGTTTCTTCCTTTTCGAAAGAAAAGATGAGCACTCAAAAACACTGATTAAAGTTTTCTTTTCCCAAAAATTAAGAAAAAATAAATCAACTTTGAAATTCCCAATCACAAAATCCAATAAAAAAAACAAATTACCATTTCTTGGGCTCTCTTTCATCACCGCCATTAAAATTCTGCTCTCCATCATCCAATTCATCCCCAACAGATCTGCTCCTCTGAGAGCCTCGATCAATCTCATCGTCAACGATCGAGATCGAAGAGTTCTCAGGAGTACCAACGGAATTGGGGTCCATCTGACCCGACCCGAACGATTTCTCCTAGACATCGCCCATCTTCCCCTGATCAGGATTAACAGCCACCATAGCCATGGAAGAAGAAGATCTCCGGGCCTTAACGGGCTTGGGATGGGAATGGGTTCCCTTGTAAACGATTTCAGTGATTTGGCCGTCTACGGACTTCTCGACCTTCTTCTTGGTGGGGCAGCCGGGGAAAGTGCACTTGTAGTAGCTTCTAGGGTTTTCGCTGGCTTTCACTTGCTTTTGGCCGTACTTTCTCCAGTTGTAGCCGTCGTCTGATGATTTGTTGGAAGCTTGGGTGTTGGTTTCGCTTGTGGTCTGTTTCTTTTGGCCTTGGAAATCCCATGGCTTCTGCTCTTGCTCTTGCTGGTAGGTACTGGTTTGTTCTTGTTTGAGGGGCTCCTGTGAATAGATTGAAAGCAGAGGAGGAATCAAATCAGCAGGCTGATAAACACCAGGGGGAAATTTAAAAAAAAAATGAAAAAATTCTTACAGATGAGATTTGAGGTTGAGTCTGGAAGGTGAAATCGGAGTAGAAATTTCCGGTACCCCTTTCGATGAGTTTTTGTGGAGTGATGTTGTAGTTCGTCGTGGAGGGGATATTAGATGATTTCCAGTTGTAGCTCTGACCTAAAAGAGCGCCAGTTGTCGGAGACGGCAATATCTGAAATTCATCCAATCAGACTCAAAAATCAGAACAATTAATCACTTGGACAAGGACGCAGAAATCGGGATCGGAGATAAATCGTAACGAAATCGCAAAAATCAAAAAAGGAATGATAAGATTTGACACCAAATGAAATGAAAAGATGGAAGACTACTTACGGCGGAGGAAGAGAGGAGAACAGGGGAATCGAGGAGCTCGGCGGGGCTGAGGCCAGGAGGGATGGAGAAGAAAGAAGGGGGAGAGATGGGGAGAGAAGGCGGGGGAGTGGACTTGAACTTGGGAACGCCGTTGCGATCGGAGAGAAGCCCCCGGGAGCCGCCGGAGACGGCGGAGGAAGGCTTGTCAGAGGCGAAGCTGAAACTCATCAAATTAGACCTTGCACTTACAGTAAGAGAGGGAAAGGAGGAGGGAACGAAGTAAAAGTGGGATTGAGAGGCGTGGGGCGTATAAATTAGTACGAAATGGAATTGGAAGACTTGGGGAGGAAGGAGAAGAAATGGGGAGAGAGAAAGACAGAATGGTCACGTATTGAGCAAGGCTCCTCTACCAGCATCTTCTCGGAAGCTGGAGGGATTTTTCATTTTTGACTCTTTTTTTTATTTTTAATTTTGTAAGATCGGATATTTTTATTTGGTAGGAGAAAAAAAGAAAAGATGGGAAGTGAAAACGACGGTCAAAAACTCGTGGGTTTGACTGGCTGGCCAGGGTGGGACCGGGAGGGGCGGCTTTCTTCGTTTTTTTTTCCCCTTTCTTTTACGGTTGTTTGTGGTTTTGAAACAACAAATCTGATATTTTTTTAACTCATGATAAAATTTCAAGATAGATCAATTATTTTTTGTGTATTTTATTTTGGGTTCAAAATAATATTTTAAATAAAAATATTATTTTAATTATTTTAAAATACGTAAGAAGTAAAGAGAAGTATTGAAAACTGAATAGAGCAGTAGATAAAATAGGAGAAGATTTAGCTAGTTTATTGCGTGAGCAGAAGATAAAAAGAGGAACTTTTCATTTTAACAAGAGCATGTGAAAAGTAAAAAGTTGTGCGTGCATTCGTTCATTGTTGAAAATGAGAGTTTTGCCCCTTTTATACACAGATCTCTAACATGATATTTAGTACTATTTGCAAAGATTACCCCTAACTTTCAATATAACAAAAATACTATGTTTAGATTCAAACACCCCCACCCCCCCAAGTTGGAGGATGCGTTTGATGCAGACCCAACTTGGATAAGAGGAAGTTTTGTTGATCAGAAGGTAAGATCTTGGTTAGAACATCTGCAATTTGAGAGGATGATGGGACGAATTTGAGTTGAAGGAGGCCCTCTAAAACTTTATCTCTAGTGAAGTGTACATCGATTTCAATGTGTTTGGTCCGCTCATGGAACACGGGGTTTTGTGCAATTTGAATGGCAGATCTGTTGTCACAGCATAACTCAATTGGCTTGATTGTGGAAACGCCAAGTTCTTGGAGTAGGTGCACTAACCATGTGATTTCTGCAGCGGCCTGTGCAAGTACTCTGCACTCGGCTTCTGAGGAGCTTCTGTTGACAGTGGCTTGCTTCTTCGACTTCCAATATATAGGAGAGGAACCAAGGAGAATGAGATAATTACTAACCGATCTTCGAGTGGTTTGACAAGATACCCAATCAGAATTTGAGTAGGCAGTTAACTTGGGTGTATCAAATCCATTCAGAATTATGCCTTGTCCAACTGTGCTAGAAAGATATTTTAATGTGTGATGCAGAGCAACGAGATGTGGTGACCTAGGATTCTGCATAAATTGGCTCAATGTTTGTACGTCAAAGTTGAGATCAGTGTGTGTGTGTGTGTGTGTGTGTGTGTGTGTGTGTGTGTGTGTGTGTGTGTGTGTGTGTGTGTGTGTGTGTGTGTGTGTGTGTGTGTGTGTGCGTGCGTGCGTGCGTGCGTGCGTGTGTGTGTGTGTGTGTGTGTGTGTGTGTGTGTGTGTGTGAGGAAATTAAGCTTTCCCACAATTTTCCTGTAAAAGAGTGACATTGTTTATGGGTACAACATCTATTGCATTAAGCTTGAGATTGTAAGGGAGTGGAGAGCTTAATGGTGTGGTGGAAGATAATCATGCATCTTGAATTAACTCTTTGGTGAACTTATGTTGTGATAAAGCAATCCCAGAAGGTAAGTAGCTGACTTCAAGGCCTAAAAATAATGAAGTAAACCGAGATATTTGATGCTGAATTTGTTGTCAACATACAACTTTAATTGATCAATAGTAGCAAAATCTGAGCATGTGATTAAAAAGTCATCAACGCACACAACTACAATGGTATGTGACCTGTTTCTTCCTTGATGAAGAGGCTATAATCATATTCGGATTGATGAAAGCCAAGTAAGAGAAGTGAACTAGTGAGCTTATGGAACCATTATCGGGAGGCTTGCCTTAGACCATACAAAGATTTATGTAGTTTGCACACTTTGTTTTCTGGATTAGGAATAGCCTCTAGGACGGTCATATAGACTTCTTCATTGAGGTCACCATGTAAGAATGTGGTGTTCACATTGAGTTGGAACAAAGGCCAACTTTTAACCGCTGCGCGCTAAAGCAATGATGGTTATAATGGTTTTCATTTTAACAATCGGAGAAAAGGTCTCATGAAAGACTATGCCCTCTTTTTGAGTGAATCCCCTGGCCACCAACCGTGTCTTGTACCTCTCTAGGCTACCATCAACCCTAAGTTTGACCTTGTGTTAGAAAGTAAAGCTTTGATTTTGATGGTTCCAAACTTGAAGGAAGTTGACAACATGGATTCTTCTATTAAGTCGTGAACATGTGAGAAGTCGTGAACATGTGAACCAAGACGGAATAGAAGAGTTGGTAGAATGTGAGCTCAAGACTTTGATAGGTCGTCAACTTACGCAAGTGAGGTGGTCAACTTCTAAGTTGCGAAACAGGTCACCAACGCGAGTCATGTCCCCGACCTGTGCAAGTTAGGTGGTCGACCTCGAGTATGTGAAACAGGTCGCCAACGTGATCCAAGTCCCCGACTTGGGCAGGTCGTCGATGTGAGCCAGGTGCCCGACCTGACAGGAAGGCGGAATGAAAATGCGTGAGAAGATTGCGCGAGATATCAGATCGGTTTGGTTATGGAAAGAATCTTCTCAAAACAAGAAAGGACGTGGATTTTGCTAATGCCCTAAGGAGTTAGCTTATTGTAATATTTATTTTATCCTTAGGAAGATTTGTAAGGATTAGATTTATATTATCTTCCTTAATTAAATGAAGTAATATATCTCTAAACCCTAGAGTGCTAGCTTATATAATTTGTGGTCTTTAGGTTAGAATTTTGTGGGTTCATATTGCATATCTTGTGAGAGAAAAAAAATAGCATCTTGTGTATTTTGTGAGAGAGAAAATTAACTGTTCAAGTGACTCGTTCTTGGGATTCGATCGAGTGGTGAGTTTGAGAGTTCGAAAGAGGAAGAGAGACGTAGGCTTTGTTAGATTGGTCGAGGGTTGTTATAACTCGGTTCACAAAGAGTTCTAGAGTACTTGGGAAGTAGGTCTAGATCGAGGGTGTTCTTGTAATCAGTTCAAAAGATCAATAAAGCAAGCTACGACTTTTAATCCTTCCAAGCGAGAACTTGGAAGGGAGTGGTTTTCACACTTGATTGACAAGGTTCGTTGATCAAGTGTTTCCACTATAAAAAATCATCTTGTCAAGTAAGTCTTTCTTGTAGTTTATTTTCACATCATTTACTTAAGAGGTCGACGACTTAGTTGAGGTCGGCGACCTAGACGTACTAACGATCCTAAAATTGGTATTAGAGCTTGGCTCTAGCTATGTTTTAGTACTTGATAACTTGCATCTAGGTAGTGCTTAGGATGCATATTTATGTTTATTTTGCATGGTTTTATCTTAGTTTAGTCTATTTCTTAGGTTTTTAGGTTTTCTAGGAAATTCGGGTTTTGCGGTTGTTTTGTTCGGTTTTGCAGATCTTTAGATAAACAACCATGGACGGGATGAATCTTAGATGATTGTGGAGGATAAAGATGAAGCTTAGAGTGTTAAAAGTGAAGCTTAGAAGAGCTAAGACTTAAGAGCTTGAGGGATAAAAACACTTAAACCCGGGTAATGCATTAGAGTCTTGTTTTGACACCTCTATCTTGCAATGTTTGGTTTGGGAGCTGCAATGGTCGGATGAAGCTGAATTTGGTATCACTGGAAAGCTAACTCGAAGAGATACAATTCATATTTTTACTCCGAGTCCAAATTCCAACTTTAAGTGGGTCAAAACAGCCTCTGAAATGTCACCTAAATACTGAGGCCGGAGCGCGACCACGCTCTGAGGGGGTTTGACCACGCCCAGAGCTGCGTTGATCCGGCGCTGATTTCGACTTCGTTTTCTCTTTAGGCCGACTTTATTAGTATTTTAGGATGTTTGTGGATATCATTTAAATACTCTCTTAGGGTTTCTTTGAATGCTTATACTTTGCTTTTTACGTAATTGTTCAACTTGAGAGAACTCTTGGGAGACTAAACCCTAGATTGCACAATTGAAGAGAAATCGAACTCTTGTAAGTTTAATTCTTATTTAATGTCATATTCTAGCTAAATTTCCTTGTCCAACTAGTTAGTTGAAGTTGTGTGCGTGATTGATTGTGAGATTTGAATTATTTCAATTTGTCTTGACTAGATTGAATTACTTCATTCTTAATTGATTAGATTCGCTTAGGATTATAATAGATTGATCACCTATTCTATTTCTAGGTTGAAATACAACTAGAGTAACTAAATAGATGGCGGAATTCGGTTATTATTGGATGAATCTTTTTATTAGACTTATAGACGGTGGAATAAGATTAATCAAAGGAGGAGAAATCAATCACAAAACTTCATGAATAGACGGTGGAATTTATGAACTATGTTTCTATTGAATGCTTTGAACTAATTTGCATGATCAATTTAGCATAGAAGGTTTTCTAGGTTAATTGGTTAAAAGGTTGTTAAAGACGGTGTATATTAATATAACCACTTTAAGCTTGAATTTCATAAATTCACAATATATTAGTCAAGGGAATTGAATTAAGAATAATCAAGGATCAAAACTCATGTATGCAATGCATACAAAACTAGTCGGACGCTTTCTCGATAATTGAAACACAATTATTTTACTTGTGTTGGTTTATTTACTTAGATTAATAGTTTGAATTCTAAAAATCTCCTTTTATTACTTAGTAATATTATTTAAACACGAGTAATCTGAGTCTCTGTGGGTACGACCCTTGCTTCCACTATACTTGGGTTCGGAAGTTAGAATTTTTTTTCTTTGACAACGCTTTTACCACGACATAAAAGTGCTCGTAAAATTTGGCATCGTTGTCGGGGACTCGGCTATTTCTTTGTGTTATTTAGTATTACTATTTTTGGTGTTGTGAACCTATTATTGGTTCATAAAACCCGTGCTACTGATCCATGGCTTTGTTTGAATGTAGATAGCTGCAGGATGAACACTTCCATGACTGTTTTTCAAGATTTCAAGACCATGTGTTTGACCTTGGTACTTGGGGATTACAATACAGTGATAGAGAGGTAAACATGGAAGTTATCCATGGTATGAATTTTGAGACAAGGGGATTAGTCGACTACATGAGCAATGAGAGGCTTTTATATATGGGATCTGAGGAATGCTGGGATTTCTTAAGTTTCATGAGCCATCAATGCTTTTTATTTGAGTCATCTTCCCAACCACCCCAGCCGGTTGATAAGTCTCTTGAGGATATAATCAGAGATCTCTCCAAAAGGGCGTATGCTATAATCATGGAGCACTGTGAGTCATGTTCTTCAAGTTTCAATTCCACAATCTCATGCCCTTTTGAGTTGTGTGAAAGGAGAGGTGGAGTCACATTGGAGTCAAACAATCATGAGTCAGACACTCAGATTCAAGTTGAGGAGTAATCTACTACACTTGATGTGAGTTATGAAGATGAATTTGATGCCCAACATGAATTCACACCTATAAGGCAAAGTGAGCAGATCATCACAAAGCCAAGGGAACTTTGTGAAGGCATAGAGATTCTTACAGACCCTAGGGAGCCTGAGTCATCTTCACATATGTGGAGTAAGTTGTTACAGGGTTTTGTGGTTTTGAAGAAGACTCGTTTGTTGACCATGATGACTTCTTTGTTGATGAAGTAGACAACCATAAGGGGGAAAATCAACATGATATATTTGTTAGGACTCCCGCTGTCATGGTGCATCCTATGTTAGGCCTTGACATCCCATGCTTCAGTTCTCCACCTTCTCACATCAGGAGCTTATGGAGTTCCAAGATGAGGAACCAAGCCTACAACACAAGGTGGAAGATGGAGAATATACGGAGTTCATCTTTGATATAAGTGGTATTGCTGACAAGTGCTTTGAGTCATATTGTAAGTATTTTCTAAAGCCATCACTTGTGCTGAATTTATTTGAACAAATTTCATCTCATGAAAATTGGGCACACATGTTTGATAAATTAAAATGGTCTTTGAAAGTTATTTTATGCATCTTTAATTTATCGTTGTTTTACTTATATCTTTTTTAGATGTGTGCATAGGGGTTTGACAGGTTGTCAAGGGCATTGACAATGTCTAATATTGTCAATTCATGCTAAACGTTAAGCTAATGACGTTAAATAAGCGCTTCTTGGGAGGCAACCCAATGCTTAGATAAATTTCTTTTTTAGTTAATCTTTTGCTTTTTAGGTAGTTTTGTGTGTGTGTTTAGATATCCTAGGTCCAAAGATTGATAACCCGAAGAACCATCACCACCGTCGGATTTCCCGTCGCACTACCCTGATAGCTAGATTCTTTGTGAGTTTTTCTCTTTATCTTACTTTTTATTATACTTTGGGGACAAAGTATGTTTTAAGCATGAGGGAAGGGAATTACGTTTGCATTGCATGTAGTTGCATTAGATTAGGCATATTTAAATTTTTGCATGCATTGATTAAAATCTTGAAAAATGAAAAAAAAATGCATTTAGGTTCTTATATCCCCATTGTTTAATTCCTCTTGTGTTCTATCCTAAGTATGAGTTCTAACCCATGATTTGCATGATATGCTGAAATTTCTATGATATGAGCATGATCGTTGATTGATTACTTTGACTATAGGACTGAGCATGTATATAGCTTGAGTTATAGATTCATTCTGAAGTTCTAGACACAATTTGCCTTGTTAAATTTTTGGCCTGTCATGATTATTTGTTTTCTATATTCATGAGTTTATCACAATGATTTTCTAGCTCTAGAACTTGCGTTATAACTCTTTTTCAAAACTGTTTTATATGATTGAATGCATGACATTAAAATGATTGAGGCAATGTTTCTTATTAGCCTATTATTTCCTTTCCTACCTTACAAGATCCATGTTTTGACACCCCATTTCTTTGATGCTTTAAGCCTATTTTTTTATAGCTCCACAAAGTTTTCCTAACCTATTAAGCTTGACCCATCCGGGATTTAGGACTTTAGGTTGTATTTTTGTTTGTGGGAGTTTGGTATAAGTATGGGGGAGGTTGAAAGTAGGAATACAACTCTAGTGTGCAAAATGGAAGAAAAAAAATAAAGATGAAAGATAAGTGTAAAGAAAGAAGAAGAATGGGCTTGAAAGGTTAGTAACCTTCAAAAATGAAAGAAGAGTTGAATAAAGAGGTAAGGAAAAAAATGATGAAAAGAAATAAAGAGGAGAAACAAAGTGCTTTGATGAGTTTATGGAGTTGGTGAAGAAAGTTTTGGTAGTATGAAGAAAAGAAAAAATGTGAAGTTTGGGTTTTAGAATTAGTTGTTTATCCCGGATTTAGCATCACATGACCAAAAATTTATCCCTTCCAAATTTCTCTTTACCTTGGCCCTATTACATCCCTTAAAAGTCCTCATGATTTTTGTTGTGTATTTGGTCCACAGCGGTGGAAATTCAGGACGCTGATGCAAGCATATAGTAGTCTAGTTTTCATGGTAGATTTTGAGTGAAACACGTCCTTTAAACACTTGAGTGAGAGTGCAAACACATTTACCTTGGTGAGGTCTAAATGAATGAATAAACTTTACTCTATGCTTGATGTAATGCATGTTATGAAGTCCCGGTCAGGTTTGAATTATATGTTGAATTGCTCGTTTGATTATGAGATGGATGTATGATTGTATTGATGTGATGTGACTTGGACTTATGACTTGCTTAAGGACAAGAAAGGGTTAAGCGTGTGGGAATTTGATAGCTTGCATTTAGGTAGTGCTTAGGATGCATATTTATGTTTATTTTGCATGGTTTTAGCTTAGTTTAGTCTATTTCTTAGGTTTTTAGGTTTTCTAGGAAATTCGGGTTTTGCGGTTGTTTTGTTCGGTTTTGCAAATCTTTAGATAAACAACCATGGACGGGATGGATCTTAGATGATTGTGGAGGATAAAGATGAAGTTTGGAGTGATAAAAGTGAAGATTAGAAGAGCTAAGACTTAAGAGCTTGAGGGATAAAAACACAAACCCGGGTAATGCATTAGAGTCTTGTTTTGACACCTCTATCTTGCAATGTTTGGTTTGGGAGCTACATTGGTCGGATGAAGCTGAATTTGGTATCACTGGAAAGCTAACTCGAAGAGCTACAATTCATATTTTTACTCCGAGTCCAAATTCCAACTTTAAGTGGGTCAAAACAGCCTCTGAAATGTCACCTAAATACTGAGGCCGGAGCGCGACCACGCTCTGAGGGGGTTTGACCACGCCCAGAGCTGCGTTGATCCGGCGCTGATTTCGACTTCGTTTTCTCTTTAGGCCGACTTTATTAGTATTTTAGGATGTTTGTGGATATCATTTAAATACTCTCTTAGGGTTTCTTTGAATGCTTATACTTTGCTTTTTACGTAATTGTTCAACTTGAGAGAACTCTTGGGAGACTAAACCCTAGATTGCACAATTGAAGAGAAATCGAACTCTTGTAAGTTTAATTCTTATTTAATGTCATATTCTAGCTAAATTTCCTTGTCCAACTAGTTAGTTGAAGTTGTGTGCGTGATTGATTGTGAGATTTGAATTATTTCAATTTGTCTTGACTAGATTGAATTACTTCATTTTTAATTGATTAGATTCGCTTAGGATTATAATAGATTGATCACCTATTCTATTTCTAGGTTGAAATACAACTAGAGTAACTAAATAGATGGCGGAATTCGGTTAGGGTTTGGGTGGGTTTTCTCGAAAACTAGGGTTAGGGTTTCGAGGGTTTGAGGGTAGGCGAATTAGGGTTAGGGTGGTCTGACTGGGGTGGGGTTGGTGGTGTTGTGATCGGATGGTGATGGTGGTTGGTGCGGCGTGGTTGAGCGACACAATTCAAGGTGGAGGGTGGTGGTGTGTAGTGGTGGTTGGCGGAAATATGATGGTTGATGGTGAAAAATTCAATCTTTGGTCTCAAAAATTCAAACTTTAGGTAAAGGCGGGATTTTTGGGATCAAAAACTGAATTAAATCAACTAGAAAGCAAATTAAGGAAAGAAATTTTACTTGGTGAGACGCTGGATTATGATACCACTTGATACGTGATTGCCTCGGATGACTCCTTAGAAACCTTGTATATGACCTCACAGGATCCCGATCTTGCCAGTAAACTTGATTTCAACCTGAATATGCTAACAAGTCAATAACTTTCTCACAAACAACGAAATTGAATCGAATTGATGAAATTGAAGAACCGATCAGATTTGATAGAATAGTTCAACTTGATAGTTCAAACGGATTGGCTCTAACGCTAAATCCGATTGATTAACTAGTTTGATCTTTAACAATCACAACTAGAACATTCTAATTGAATAAACTAACAAATCAAATTCGAACAAAGAGAGAGAGACTTCGGATTGATGATCTCGAATTGAAGCAATTGCAAGGCAGAACTCGTGTGGGATTTTTGGAGCCCAAAGACTAGATAAACCTTTCTTAGGGTTTATCTAATCTCAAGCTGATTTTATTGAATGAAATAACAAGAGTATAAATAGAGAATACAAAGCTATTACTTGGAGAGCAAGGAGGAGCATATGGTCGGGCCTAACAAGATAGAATAAGCATCCTTGTCTTGCTTCCCAAGATATAATAAAATATCTATAATAATATCTATCTAGATCCCCTTAATTAAATAAATCATGGCTGACTTATTTAATTAAGGAAATATCTCTAACAAACTAAAAATATCCAAACGATAATAAAAACATAGGAGAGAGAATAATCAACCACTAACATCAGCCTATGGTCGAAATCCTCTTAACATAAATAAATAAAAATCGTCCTTAATAAAATAATTAAAGATAGAAATTCAAACTAAAGATAAGATTCCCGTAAGACTTGAACAGCTCTCAGTAAAACCCATTTTTCCGTCCTTTGCTGTTGGATTCTGGATTTGATGTAAACTACAAATTGGTAGAAATTTTAATGATGTTTCCAACTAGTACTTATCGGACTTGAGATGAATTTTCTAGCCCAAGTTATGACCAGTTTACTGAGCACTGTTTTCCATTTGACGGACTTCTTACTTTTCCGAACTTTTGTGACTTGATTCTCTTCCTTGCTGGCCTTGGACGCCATGGATGAATATTTTGAAGAGATAGTATCAAGTCCATGAACACCTCTTTGAATTTGAACGCTCGAGACCTTGGAAAAGGTCTTGTTCTTGGCCTCCTAGACACCTTCCTTTCAACCTTCTTTTCCATGGTCCTTTGATCGCTATCAATGATGATGTAAAGAAGGACCGCATCATAAGTTTGGAACTTGAATATGAGGGAATAAGTCAAGGAAAGAATGAATCCTTGAGTGACTATCACTCAAGATTTCAGGCTGTTGTTAGCCAACTTGAGTTTCTTGGTGAGAAACTTCCTCAATGGAAGCAAGTTAGCAAACTGATCCAAGGGCTCAACTCAAAGTGGAATGAAGTTGATGCTGCGTTGCTAACTAATAGTGAGACCAAGTCACTCACCCTGGAGGATGTCATTGGGAAGCTGACCGTGTATGGTGGAATCAAGAAAAGGCGAGATGATCGTTTTGAAACTGACATTACCTTGAAAGTGGAAAGAGCGTTTGATCTCGCACAAACTGAAGAAGATCAAGTCGATGTTGATGACGATGTTGCACTCATGGCTAGAGCAATGAAGAGGTTGTGGAAGTGCAACAAAGGTCCGACACAACCCTCTGAAGATGTTGTGTGCCACCATTGCCAAGACGTTGGAGAGGAATCTAAACCAAATGGAGTGTGTCTCATGACAAACTTTGAAGACTATTCAAGAGAGGTATGTAACGCTGAAATCTCCTCTATTTTGTCTAATAAGTCTAGAGAACAATTGTTGATCATTATTGAGAAGTTGGGAAATAAGGTTTGTGAACTTAGTGAGACGCTAGAAGAGAAAAATGATACTATTTCTAATTTAATTGATGATAACAAAGTTTGGTATGATAAAGTCATTGAATTAGAAAAGTTGTCGTTTGTTTCTACTTCAAATGTGTGCAACACTTGTACCGGTTTGAAAAGTGAAGTTGAGAACATAGAAAAGAAAGTCACTAACCTAGAAGGTCAAAAAATCATGTTGAAATTAGGGAATGCTAAGATATCAAGTGACTTTGAAAAACTAAAAGTGGATGATGAGTTCAAGAAAAAGAAATCGGTTGATGAAAGTGTTGCTAGTCAAGTTGTTGACGTCAAGAAAGAGTATCCAAAGAAATTTGTGAAGCAAAGGCTTGGAATTGGGTACACAAGTACATCAAATAATCAAAGTACTAGTAATGTTTCCCCAAGTCGAAGGGTAAAACCCCCATGTGCAATAACAAAGCGAGTTGTTCCACATTTAGGGTGGTCAACCCGGACAAAGGTAAACAACTCTGGTACTCTGGTCAGAAGGTGCACAACGTGTGGAATAACCAAATTCAGAATCCTAAACCTTCACAAATCAATTACAATGCTCTTACTTGTAAAAAATATGTGTATCCCAAGCATAACAAGTATGTTGGTCCAAAATCTCATAGAGCATGTTGGTACTGTGGAAAGGTTGGCCACTACCAATATGAGTGTAAGGAAAAGGTTCAAGATGATGAAAAAGCTAGGTGGTGGAGTCAGCCAAATCATGAAAATTCCTATGCTAATAATCAGATCCATGTGAACTCTTGTGCAAATAGTCATGCTTGTTGTCAAAACTATTCATATGTTGTCCAACCCAAAGGAGTTGTTAAACAACTTTGGGTTCGAAGAAACTAACATTTACCTAGCAGATGTGAGTGAGAGGAGGCTTCCTTGGTTCTTTATAATTCATGTTTAGCTCGTGTGATGAGTAGTACAGGGAAAGTTATCTCACTTCAACAAAACGAATGTATTTTTACCTTAAAAACAAGGGCAAAGTTTCAAAGAAAGTGTGGAAGGTACAATATGTACAAGACGTGAGTGAAACAAGCTAGAGAAGGTTTTGGCATAAAAAGAAATCGTGAGAACTGAAAAAAGAAGAAGAGTGATTCTGAAGGTTGCCAACCTTAGATAGTCACAAACTTGTGGAGGATTGCTAATCCTAGAGGATGATCCAGTATGCTGAGAAAGAAATTGGAGTTGTGGACACTGCTGAAGTTCCCAACTCAGAAGATTTGAATGTGCATGATGAAGAAGTAGATGGTGGTGATGTTGGTAGAAGTTCCCAACTCTGCAGAATAGTATGATTCCAAATATTCTAGTGGCGAATCTATCGTTGAAGATGAGGTTGTGCAGAACAAGTGACCAACGTGTTGATATATTCACAAAGGCTTTGAATCGGGAACCCTTTGAGCAATTCCGCATGGAGCTAGGTATGATTTCCCTTAACTAAATTTGCTTTCCTATCCATGTTTTCTTGATGATTGGCTAGATTAGATACTCTTTTTATGATTCAGTACTTTCATGATTTTAAGGTGTTTGAGTCTTGAATGATTCAATGTTACCAACTTAAGAACCATGCATATCATTTTGTCTCTAATTCTTGCTTCTTGATTAATGATCTTAATGCATCATGAAACCTCTCTCTTTGAGCCTAAAAGAATCAAACCCGATGTTCATAACCCTCATTATAAGCACAAATGACGGTTGATTCTATAGCCTACCTAAGCCTATCATGTTAGGCAGTCTCTATGAGCTTATTTTTGTGTTTCTTGATTAAAACGGAGACTTATCTACATGATTGACATATCCACATTAAATATATTCTTTCCATGGTTCTCTTTGGCACCTCCGGTGCAACACCCCAAAGAACCAGGTGTATTCTCTTGTTGTGGATGTTGGCAACTCGAAAAAAGTTAAAGGTAATGACACATGTGGGGAACTTCGTTTGACTGAAGAACTTTGTGTAGGTGGGGGAACGTTGACTACATGTGTTTTATTTTGGAAATCTCTGGAAGAAAAATATGCCACTCAAGTGCATTGTTAATAAAAAAAATTGAAATACCATGAGGTTTATGAGGTTGAGGAGGATGGTAAATTTATGAGGAATTTGAACCATGACACCAAAAAAAAATTAGGTTACAAGCATGTTGGTAACCAATGGGTGTCAAAGGGTACTAGAAAAGAAGTTACCTTTGATGATGGTATTGATGATGTTGATATGGGCAACACAATGGTGGAAGAAGATGGTTTGCACTTTGTTGGTATAAAAGGTTGGGCAACTCTTGTAATATTAGTGGTGTTCTTGCTGATATGATTGAGTGTTTGACTTAGCTCGAGTCGCCAACATCCATCTGCTTTCTATTTTCCCTAGCACATCTACCCTCTCACAAAAATTATCTCTTCGGTTTCATGTGTGTGTTTTGACTTTCTCATGCCTACTTGGTTAAGACTATATCGTATCTTGTTGTGGTTTGGTGTTTGTAACTTTGTTGACTTCTATGGTTTACCCTTTTATGACTATTGTATTGCATGATTATTTTGAGTATTCTTTTTTATGACGCCAAAAGGGGGAAAAGGTTAGAGATAGATAAAAAAAGGGTGAAGTTAATATTGAATGTCATGCAGGTTATCCAACTTAGGGGAAACTTTTGGGAGAATTTGTGTTTATTGTCTATATTGTTGATGTTTGGCCTTTGAAGTTCTTGAACAAGAATAGAGGTGTTTGTCACCATCAAAAAGGGGAATTTGTTAGAAAGCGAAGCTTTGATTTTGATGGTTCCAAACTTGAAGGAATTTGACAACATGGATTCTTCTATTAAGTTTTGGACATGTGAGAAGTCGCGAACATGTGAACCAAGTCGGAATAGAAGAGTTGGTAGAATGTGAGGTCAAGACTTTGATAGGTCGTCAACTTACGCAAGTGAGGTGGCTAACATTAAAGCTGCGAAATAGGTCACCAAAGTGAGTCACGTCACCGACCTATGCAAGTCAGGTGGTCGACCTCGAGTCTGTGAAACAAGTCGCCAACGTGATCTAGGTCGCCAACGTGGGCAGGTCGTCGACGTGATCCAGTCCCCGACCTGACAGGAAGGCGGACTGAAAACGTGTGAGAAGATTGTGCGAGATATCATATCAGTTTGGTTATGGAATGAATCTTCTCAAAACAAGAAAGGGCGTGGATTTTGCTTATGCCCTAAGGTGTTAGCTTATTGTAATATTTATTTTATCCTTAGGAAGATTTGTAAGGATTAGATTTATATTATCTTCCTTAATTAAAGGAAGTAATATATCTCTAAACCCTAGAGTGCTAGCCTATATAATTTGTGCTCTTTAGGTTAGAATTTCGTGGGTTCATATTGCATATCTTGTGAGAAGGAAAAAAAGAGCATCTTGTGTATTTTGTGAGAGAGAAAATTAACTGTTCAAGTGACTCGTTCGTGAGATTCGATCGAGTGGTAAGTTCGAGAGTTTGAAAGAGGAAGAGAGACGTAGGCTTTGTTAGATTGGTTGAGGGTTGTTATTACTCGGTTCACAAAGAGTTCTAGAGTACTTGGAAAGTAGGTCTAGATCGAGGGTGTTCTTGTAATCAGTTCAAAAGATCAATAAAGCAAGCTACGACTTTTAATCCTTCCAAGCGAGAACTTGGAAGGGAGTGGTTTTCACACTTGATTGACAAGGTTCGTTGATCAAGTGTTTCCACTATAAAAAATCATCTTGTCAAGTAAGTCTTTCTTGTAGTTTATTTCCGCTGCATTTACTTAAGAGGTCGATGACTTAGTTGAGGTCGACGACCTAGACACACTAACGATCCTACACCTTGAACACCCATTTGCAACCTACTGGGTGCTTACCTGCGGGTAATGAAACTAAAGACCACGTGCCATTGGCTTGTAGAGCATTAATCTCAGTTTTCATAGCTTTAACCCAATGTGGATCCTTAGATGCTTGGTTATAGTTGGTGGGTTCAGAATAAGATATCATGTGAGCAATGAGAGCATGATGGGATGAGGGTAGGTGTGTAGAAGAAATCATGCCAGAGGAGGGTAAAGAAGTAGAGCTATAAGAACAATGGAGGTCCACAATTCAATACGAACAAATGGAGGTATGGTGCAAACATGATCCAACAATGGAGGTCCAAAATTGAATTCGAAAAAATGACCCAAAGCCCATCAAGATGGAATTCATTCTGTTAAAAAAAAAATTGGTAATGAAAATCGATTGTATTTTTTTTTCTGTGAATTGGTTAAGTATAATGATTTTATTGAGTTAAAGAGATGGGGAGAGATTAGTGGGGAAGAAAGAGTTTGTAAGTATAGGTAAAATAAGTGACAAGTGATTGTGCAGGGGTAAGAATGTAAAAATATATAGATAAAAGAGGAAAGATTTGAGAAGTGGACAAACTTATTGGGACGCTCGAAATGGAAACGGAGACAAATTAATTTAATGGTACAGATGAAGAACTATGGAATTGATGTAGGTGTTAATTAGGATTTATTTTTATTTATTTATTCCATTTTAGGCAGGTTGGTCGAAGTTAGTGGAGCTTTGTCGTCGATGGCGATTCCTAGACCTGGCAAAATATGACCCGAATCGAAAAATCGACCCGAACCGTCCGAAATTTTTTGGGTCATAACCCGGAAAAATTAACCCGAAACCCGATTTTAACCGAACCCGATGACCCGAGAAATTTCTGGGTCAAATCCGAACGGGTTTGGTTCAACCCGTTGGGTCAAACTAAAAAGCGAGAATGGTGAAAAAAATTCACACCAAGTCAAGTTTGGTTGCAGTCTCGTTCCTTCCTCACATCAATAGTTGGACTTGACTCCAATCGATTGCTTGAAAAACTAATTTTCTAGATTATTAACATTAAACAAACCAATTAGTTGAAGATCCGAAAAAGATGTATATATACTTCTCAAGGTTTGGGCAAACGATTAATAGTAACCAATTAAAATTATTAATAGTCAATCGATTAAAGATGCTCTAGGTTACATAAATGATTATGACTTTATCAAAATTGAAATATATACAAAATGGGGGAATACTATACTTTTTAGAAATACGTGGATTGTAGGTTTTCCTATTCTGAATTGATATATGTTTCCTAGTATATGCATACAAGAACTCTATGAGGTCATGTGTTATTTTTTCTTCATAATCAATTTTGAATCTCTTACGATTTGAACTTTGAGGTCAATCATTTTTTGTTGAAATTCTTCTGCCACCAAGCACCATGAATGTGAAATTGGGACTTGTCATTGTGTTTATTCACCCCCTTAGTCTAACACATGATTGGTTACAAAAATGTTCCTTTTTTTTGAGTCGATACAAAACTGTTCCTAAAATAGTGAGATACCACTTTAAGATTAAATATTAAAATATTAATGAATACAAAATTTGAGTGTCTTGTATCCAAAATCCAAATCCTTATATTTAGGCTCAAGTTAGATTATACTATAACTTTTTAGGTAAATAAGCGAGAATGAGAAAAAAAATTAACTAAAACATAACAAATAAACTGTTAAAATAAATAGGAAAACCCAGCTTATTTAACCCGTTGACCGACCCGAACCCGCAACAAACCCGTAGTGACCCGACCTGTTTGAACCCGATAAATTTATGACCCGAAATAACCCGACATACCGAAACCCGAACCCGACCTACCCGACCCGATTGACAGGTCTAGCGATTCCCAATTAATCTAAACATCTATACAAAAAGCTCCACTAACTTCGACCAACCTGCCTAAAATGGAATAAATAAATAAAAATAAATCCTAATTAACACCTACATCAATTCCATAGTTCTTTATTTGTACCATTAAATTAATTTGTCTCCGTTTCCATTTCGAGCGTTCTAATAAATTTGTCCACTTCTCAAATCTTTCCGCTTTTATCTATATATTTTTACATTCTTACCCCATGGTATGATTAGTAAGTTAATTATTAGTCACGATTTGTGCACTAGTTCTGTTATTATATCTTGAATAGGAGGTTTAGTATAATAGAAAAAAAAAAGTATTGGGTTTGTTTGTTAATTAGTGACTAAAGTATATTATAAGTGTTAAGATGGAAATAGAACTGTGTTGTGCAGTGTGTTAATAAAATATAGTTAAGCTCATTGTTGTTAAAATCGGGATTCTAAGATCGGATTGTGATAGACCTTATGGATCGGATCGTAGAATCGTAAGATTTTACATCATAAATAAATATGAATATTTTTTTAAAATATTGATAGTAGGTAGACCTGTCAAATGGGGAGGGCGGGTCGGGTTCGGGTTTGGGTCAATCGGGTTCGGGTCAAAACGGGTCACGGGTCGTCGGGTCGTAAAATTTTCGGGTTCATATGGACCTGGTTGTTACGGGTTTGGTACGGGTTCGGGTTGATCCAACGGGTCAAGATCGTCAATTTTATTAACTTTTATCTTTATATTTATTAAAATAATTAATATTATATTATATAAAATATTATTTAATAATAATAATAAAACAATAATTTTATACAAATTTTATAATAAAATATTGAATTTTTAATTGAAATAATACTTTATCGGGTTGGCCGGTCAACAGGTTGGTGACCCAACCCAGTTTTTTCCGGGTCAAGCGGGTTCGGGTTGCTCCTGACCCATTGAATTTCGGGTCGGGTTTAAACCCAAAAAACTCCGGTCGGGTCGGGTCGATTTTTCTGGTCGGGTCAAGTTTTGACAAGCCTAATAGTAGGTGAAAAAAAGAAAAAAAGTATGGTTGTTTCATGAAAACTTACACTAATATAACTATATAAGGTAACAAATTTTTAAAATTGACCATATTTTATTCACAAAGCATCTATATATATGAGAGAGAGAAGTTTTATAATACTAGAATATTTGAGTTTTTTAAGTGTAAAAATTTAGTATTAATATGAAAAAACTCAAATTGTGGGTGTTTGTGAAAAATAACTTATATTATGAGTGACTGTGTGAAAAAAATAATAATTTTTGATTAATATGAAAAATAAATAAATTATGAGTGGGTTTGGGTTTGTAAGGGATTTAAAAGTAGGAAAAAAATAAAAATAAGTGTGGATTTTGTAAGAAAAAATGTATTTTATTAAAAATAAAAAAACATATAATAGTTTTGTGAAATTTTTTCATATCAAATGCAAGATCTATAAAGTTATAATAGGTTAATTTAGGCCATTTATTTATTTTTAGAACAATTGGGCCTTCTAATTGAGTTTTATAAATAAAACCTACAAAATCTTACGATTCTACGATTCTATTGTAATTTTAATGTAAAACGATTTTCACTGCGATTCGAATCGTCACCTAAATTTAGATCGTAAAATCATACGATTTTATGACTTGAATGGTGATTTTAATAACCATGGTTAAGCTAGCTACTAGTAGTAATTAGGCTCGTAACTTTTTGTTCTTGTTTCGTTAATGGTCGTATATATATTTATATGGGCCGATCATGTGAGATTAAAATATATAGGATGGGCTTGGGTCTTTTTGTAATATTGTAGTCTAATAGAAATTTTCGGCCTATTCATTTGGTATACTAAGATCGGTAGTGGTTGTTTAGATTTTCCTCACGATCAAATCTACTATATCCTGTCATCACCGAGAGACTTTTGAGGTAAGTCGTTCTCAAACTTGCTCGGTTCTATTTTATCTTATTAGGTTTTATATCGTAATCGTAAGATCGGTTTTTAGAGCTGGTCCTGAATACCTTTTCGAATTGTTTTGACTTGCTTGTGATGATGCGTGTAACTCGATTTTCAATGTGTTTTCATCGTAGGAAGTTTTCGAACGTTTTTTCTGTGATGGTACTGTTCTTGGCACGGCCATGTGTGTAGATTGTCGTCGAGGAAGTGATGTATATGTATGGTTCGTGTGACGAGGAATCATGCCCCCTTCAAAAGAAAATTATATATGTGTTTTTGGCAAGTGTACTAGTGGAGGCTTGACCAGGGGTTAGAAGGATTATATGATGTGAGTGAAAGGACATGCCTGTGCACTCGACGCGAGGTGTGAGTGCCATAGGATCAGAATGCAATGGTGGGGGAAGAGTTGCATTGCGATGTTAGTGATGTGTGTGTTGTGTGTAGTAAATGTGAGTGACTAACAAAACCTAGGTATTGGCTTGTAGAGTTATTTGTGTAGTATGTGGATTTGTCTATTGACGCTAGATATTGGTTTTAAAACGTCTTACAATGGTTACATTTTTATCTAGCTTGTTAGAATAGAAGCTGACCCCTCGAGGATTTACTTTTCAGTTCCAAGTATGAACTAGAGACCCGTACTGGAGCCTTGCTAGGATGGTGGAGCAGATTGTTGACGGGCACGTATTATTAGGTCCGAGTTGGTGTGAATTTTGGTTGATTATTTTACTATTATTTTATGTTGAACTTCTTTTGAATGCTAGCTTAGTATAATTGCTTTTAGGATTGGTTGAGGATGTTGGAATCGTTTATATTGTATTTTCGTTTGAGTACCTGGGGTATAAGCATGTTTTCCACTTTCTAGTTTTATATAAATTATAAGTTGGACGTTTTAATTGTTTTCTCGTCGTGCATGCGTTGTAATATCCGAGTGAGTTTGTTGTCAGGCTAGCCTAGACACTATTCTAAAAATCCCTTCTAGGCTCCGTCTAGGCTCCACCTAGACGCTAAAAAGTCTTAGCCCGCCTAGCCGTCCAGACCGTCTACGCACCCGTCAAGGACCGCCTAGACCACCGTTCAGGCCGTCTAGGCGCTACGTGGTCCCTATCCGCCCAAGGTCTGCCTAGCGTTTTTTAGAACATTGAGCCTAGGTAGTACTAAGTGAGCTCTACTGCATGTCGAGTAATGCCTCGGTGTAAAGACGAGATGTTACAAAAATTTGGTATGACTTAGATTGTCTTGTCTGATGATCATGATATTAATTTGTTATTTAGATAAATATACCTCTGTTGATGTTTCGTACATTGTTGAAGAGAATGAAGAGGACATTCTTAAACACCGTGCTAAGGATTTTCTACTTTGTCAATGACAATTGATTATGATGTATCAACTATTTCAGATGAAAATGCAAAAAATTGAGATTTTGGTTTCCAACCCATTATGACTCAATCTAGTGACCAAAAAAGAGACTCTTTTGTTAGTGAAAAGCCTTTGAACCAGGATTCTTCCTTTGATCTCTCTTTAAATTGGAAGTTAGATATATCTCCTAAATTTTACACACATGATCAACATGATTGGGAAAATGAAATTATCTTGTGGAACTCTCCTACCAAGAGGCATGATGCCGCAACAAATTGTGACCTCTCTAGCCCAGATTCTGAAGTCGTTACTAGTGCAAAAAACATAATGAGGTAGTTTTTATTTTTCTTTGCACTTCGCTGGATATTCTGCCTTTTCTGTTGTTGCCCTTGTTGCAATTACTCCTAACACAATTATAGAATGTGGTGAGGCTCCATTTGCTTCTGCAGTTCGTTCCTTGTTTTTACTATCATTTTGTTGCTTTGCATATCTATTACTTCTTCATGATGGTTCTGTGCATGTTCCATTTAATTGAGTTCTCATTTAAAATATATTCCTACTTGTTTTGCATTCTTCAGCCATTGCTCCATTCAAGCTAAAAGCACTTAATAACTTTTCCTCTTAATATTCAGGGTTGTGATAAACCATCGGTTGTTCAATTGCAGACCCTAAGAAGTATAGGCCTTGATAACTCATGTTTTTTCTTCCTTAAATTGTTTGAATTTGTGATTGGTATTAAATCTCTCCCTGTTGGAATCTAGAGTGTCTCTATGCACAATATTTAAAAATAGAGATTTTATCACACCTTCAAATCATAGAATGGGTACACATTCTTGTGCATTTAAGTGATAGGTTATAATTTGTCAACACTTGTGATTGATCCTATATATATCAAAAAGGTGTTGTGTCTACTTTGGTTATATTCTCATTATACAAGTGGTCTATTACACTTCGTGTTAGTAGTTGTACTTAATGTTTGTAATAGAAAAGTTTTCTTCACTAAGATGTATGAATGAAGTTTTGATGTTAAGCATTGAGTTATCTTTCTTGAGGAGTTAATTTGCATGGTTCAAGTATGAAATTTGGTTGCTCAGTTTGCAGTGATTGACGCATCCTCTTTGGATAATTAATTCCCATATATGGAGTTTGTACTTTTTTATTCTTAAGAATGGAAAGGTATTGTGTTTATTTTAGTTATATTCGCCTAATATGAATGAAGTTATAGTCTTAATGTTATTACTCATATTTAAGTTTTTGTAGGTGCCCTGGTTGTTGAAGCTTTTGTGTGGTTGATGTTTTTAGGGCAGTCGTGTCCTTCCTACTATTTGTTTTGATTTTGTATTTTAGTCAGAATTTAAGCTCTTACGTACTGCCTTTGTTGTGATATAGATTGTGTTGGTGATTTGTGAAAGTCACCAATCCCTTTGTGAGCATGTGATAAGAAAAGAGTCACATAGGAGCATCGATTGAGAAGATTGGTCTATGTGAAAATCATGAATTGATTAGAGGAAGAGAAGTGGCCAAATGAAAGATAGCTAGATGAGACTTCGAGAGAGAAAATACTAGCTTGGTCTTAGCCCTTGTGGGCCATGGTGGTCTAGCCTATTGGGATTGGACTTGGGTTGTATTGGGCCGATCCTATGGGCTTAATATTGAGCCAAGTGGATTGGCTACTTGGGCTTGCATATGAGCTTGATGATGAGCTTTGCTTGGAGCATTTTGGACCAACTTCTATGGGCTTCTCCTTGGCTGTTTTTGGACGAGTTTAATGGGCCTTTCTAGGGTTCGTGGTCGGCCATAGAAAGGAGAAAAAGGAGGCAAGTTTTGGATAAGGACAAGGGTGGTTATGGAGAGAGAAACTCATAACAACTTCCTTATTTTCTCTCAACTTCCTCCAACTCTTCTAACCTCTTTTAACCGCTCTTTAACCACCACATTTCAGCCGCCTACTTGTCTATTTAAAGGGCTAGTTCGGCGTCATTTTGGCACATGTTGTAAGACAACAAATCGATGGGAAATTGGGTGTGGTCTAGAGGAACTGTCACACGAAAGTTAAACACTTTTGTGGCGGAATCATGGAGCGTTCTTATCAAATGAAGATCAAGCAAGAGGCGCAATACTCGAACGAGGTATGTGTGTATTTGATGGAATTAGATTTGCCATCTTTTTCCATTGTTAGTTGTTGGAATGTTTTATCCCACAACGATATTGTGTGTAACCCTTGGCATGGAATGTGGGCAATAATCATTAAAGGAAAACTCGATTTAATTGAGTGACTCATTTGTCATTATCCATGACATCTTAATAATATTTTAAGTACTCGGTGGTGATTACCCTAGTGGTCTACACCCATGGGATTACCCTTCGGGGTCTACTCACGAGATTACCATTCGGAGTCTACTCAATTGCCTTGACCATCCTTTGGATTTACAAGGGCCGACTTTTCTTCAACTTTAACTTTGCAATATGTTTTTATCTTATCCTTAAAATCAACAAATTGCAGACTACCATCCATCAATAAAACTGATTTGTAGCACTTCTTTGATTTCATTGTTCACTCTAAGCATGTGTGTTCCTTCTTGCGCAATTGTACTTTGTTTCCAATCCTTGTTCAAAATTGAGAGCCTTTCCCTTTGTTGTGTGGATATGGTTTGGCATTTTGGGGGTTGGGGATAGTTACAAATTCTAATTGTCATACTATTTAGTAATATGTAGTTGAGTTCACTTACTAAGTTGTGATTTTGTGTTGGCCTTTCTATAATTGGTTTTGCCTATGCTTCAACCTTTATTTCAATGGATAACACACTTTCTTTGGAGGACAAGCAAGTTTTGACCCTGGTTGAGTAGTGTTTATTCAATACTCATCTTGCTTCTTTCATATATTTGCAGGTTGGTATTTGATCTGTGTATTTGATACTCATCTTTCTTCTTTCATATATTTTGATGTTAGTATTTGATCCGTTTGTACAAGTTATTTATGACTACATCGGTGGAATTGAAGATATTAGAAAGGCAAACATTTGTTTTTCCTTCAACTCTTTACCATGGTTGAGAAGAAGACTGAATACAAAATGAAGATGTTCAATGGCACAAATGAGGTAAAATCCGATTTTCCAAATCGCACGGGGCCACCAACTAGTATTAGAAAGAAAATATAGATAATCTTTTTGTAAAAAAAAATATGCATCGATTCAACGATCATAAATTAACGTATATATCACAATTTTCAAAACTTAAGCTAAATAAAAAAAGGAACATTGAATACCCACTAAGCTACTCCATGACCCACATTAGAGGAATATCCATGTATCGTAAGTCTACTTTCAACCCTCTTAAATATTGAGCATAACACCTTTTTTAAATGTAAACATTGCCGAGTTTTGATATATTTTTTGGTTTTTATAAGAAATAATTGAATATTGTAGGATCAGATGTCTTCAAAGTCGTTAAAAACTTCTTGCACTCTGGTAAACTTTTAAATTAAATAAACTATACATACATCGTTTTTATCCCCAAGAATGAAAATCCAACAACGATAAATGACAAAAGACCCCTAAGCTTATGTTATATAGTTTACCAAATCATCTCCAAGATCATCATAAAGAGACTAAAAAAATCATGGTCAAATGCATGCATCTGCTCCAAGGGGAATTTATTGAGAATTCAAGACAGATTATTTTGGGGCCCCAATAAAAATGGATGGTTTTCCACCAATCTCGTAGTAAAAATGATTACAAAAAAAAGAGAATAACTAAAGTGGACCTATAATGATTTGGGAGCTAAATATCACACCTAAAGTCAAAATTTTCATTTGTAAGTCAGCGAATAATGGCTTACCAACAAAAGCTAAACTCTATGAAGATGTTGTTGGGTTCTTCTGTAAACAACTACTCGACTATAAGACAACATAAACAATGACCATGGAGGACCCTTCGTGCGCTCCAAACGTTCGAAAAAAAACAACTCCAATCAAGAAGAACACGAAAAAATATCAAATGGACAAAACCTTAAATAGGATTTTGCCAAACTAAATATTGATGGTGCTAAAAATGCATCTGGTTCTTCTTCGTTTGGTTCTATTTTTAGGGACCTAGACGAAAAAGCTATATCGTGGGTGAATGGAAGGTGTGGCGATCATTTTGTCATTATGGCAGAGGCACTTGGCCTTAGGAATGGAGTCTTTGAAGCACTCAGGTTAGGCTACTCGAAGATTGAGATAGAAGGTGATAAACTATGCCTTGTGAATGCTATCAATTGCATTTGGTGTAGCCCGTGGGAGATCGAGATTATCATTGTAGACATTCTAGTTTCTCTTCAGAGGTTCGAGATAAGAAAACTTACATCTTTCAGGAGATTAATCAAGTTGTGGATCACATCGCGAAGATGACAATCTCATTCAACTCCCCACTCATTCAAGATCTTGATGATCTCATTTTTTCGAGATGCCCTAGGGCACCGACGACCCGTTGAACCCCCCCCCCCCCAATTGTTTTCCATATAAAAAATTATGGTAAAATTATTACGATGTAAATGATACAGATCTCGTGATATTGAGTGTTTGTGCAAACATGAGAAATTGAACTAGTAGACAAATTTACAACTATACAAATATGATAAAAAAATAGACATACACTTTTAATAAAATTATTTACACATAGAAATAAATAAGAAAATATTTAATAAAATAAGAGGGCGGTTCAGGTGAGAATAGAGTCCCAAGAGAGAAATGAGAATAAATCTCAATCGTTGATCGCACACGCGTGGACCAATTTTTTTACCTTCGTTGTGTAAATTTTCGGAAAATGATTGTGTATAATTTTTTATGAGACTGTGCATTTTCATCTTACTTGTCTGTGTATGATAATACTAATGATCGTGTATGCATTTTTCACTAAGAGTGCATTGTATTACATGTGTAGTGCATTATCGTGCTAACGATTGTGCATTGCTTTGTAAGAGATTGTGTGTTATTTTGTAAGTGAATGTGCATAGTATTCTAAAAAAAAGTGTTTATGACTTCTTCACCAATTGTACATTGTATTACATGTGACTGTGCATTATTTTGTAAGTGATTGTGCATTATTTTTTTAGTGAATGTGTATATTCTTGTAAGTAATGCGTATACTATTGTAATTGAGTGTGCAAACCATACTCATTAAAGTTCATCATAAAAACCATTTGAAAAAGGTAATGCACAGTCAATACCAACATTATGCACACTCACTTGTACAAATTATGCACAATCGATAGTAGAAAAATGCACATTCATTGTAAGACCATCATGCACACTCAAATGAAAATGTCATTCATAGTCGGGCAATGTGAAAATGCATAATCGGGTTAGATACTAATGCACAGTCGAGTAAGATGAAAAAGCACAATTTTTACACTCATTGTGAGACCATCATGCACACTCACATGAAAAGGTCATACACAATCGAGTAATGTGCAAATGCACAATCGAGTTAGATGTGAATGCACAATCGTTAGTAGAAGGATGCACACTCATTGTAACACCATCATGCACACTCAAATTAAAAGAGGCAGAATACATATACAAACACCTGACCTTTGACACCCCACCTTTGAAAATGTTCAATTGAGTACCTAAACTTGCACATTGTGACCTATTGTCACCTATTTCGTCCAAAAAATTACGTGCACAGCACGCGCGCCATGTCACTTTGCCACATCAGATAAATGATCTTACACACCACGCCAACTAAGATTTAACTTATTTAAAAAAGTTTTAAAAAATGAAAAATGTAAAATAAGCAAGAAAAAGACAAATACGAGCTTTTGCCCTCATTTCACCATTTTCTTCTCTTTCGATAACGACATAAGAGGGCGATTGAGAGGAATGGAGCCACAGTGAGAAGATTCCACGTGAGAATCTCAAGCAAAACGCCATACGAAGACGATTTGAGGGTGATTTCTCAAACGGAGTAACAAAGAAGACAAAAGGCTCGGCCACTGGAGGAAGAAGAAGACGAATAAAGGCTCAGAATTTGCAAGGTTAGTTGACTCTTTCAAAAACCCTAAATGTTGTGGACATCCTTGATGCAAGGTAGATTGAGGTTTTTAGGGCTCGAATTAGGGTTTATGAGGTAGCGGAATTGGGGCTTTTAGGGTACATGTTGTTCTTATAATATCTGAGGGTTCTTAGACTAATTTCCCTTGTAATTGTTATTGTTTCTAGCATGCCAAGGGTGAATTTAGTATGGCACCATGGTGGGAGATTCGTAGAGAGCCCAACAATGGGATACTTTGATGAATTTGATCCAGCCTATAGCAATGACGTAGACACAAATCATTTTAGCTTTTTTGAATTGGCATGATATGTAAGAAATCTTGGCTATGGGGAGTTTCTTGGGATTTACTACAAGGGTTTTCATGATGTTGATTTTTATGAAATGAATGATGATTCCCTCATGGACCTTGCTAGATCACTTCATGATGGTGATGAAATAAACTTTTATGTAGATCATGACATTGCACAGATTGTAATTAACCCTAATACTATCACTCCCCCTGTTATTCCCCTTGGAATACAACCTTGTGATCCAATTGTTGTGGCTGAGGTGAATAGTGAGGAAGAGGGGACTAATGATGAAGAGGAGAATGGTGATGAAGAGGACAGTGGTGATGAAGATGAGACTGGTGATGAAGAGGACAGTGGTGATGAAGATGAGAATGGTGAGGAAGAGGAGTTGGGTGATCAAGAGGAGAATGGTTCTAAAGGTGAGAATGATGAAGATTATAGTGAGAATTGTGAGGAATCTGATAGTTTGGGGTTGGAATTGAGTGATAATAGTGAAGTTGATGATGAGTTAAGGGAGTTGAGAGGGGAACAAAGAGAGCACATGTTGAAAATGAGGGCAAATAAGAAGGGTAAAAAGAATGTTGTTGATGTGGAGTTGGGTGATGTGGGAAATGATTAAGGGTATGAGATATGGAGTGAAGATGCACACAACTACAAAGGGAAAATAGGTGGGGATGAACCCTATTATGCCAACAACTCAGATTACAGTATTGAGAGTGATGTTTATAAAGTTGAGGAGGGTATGGTGAGAAGGAGGAAGAGCAGAGATGTGGTGTATGACCCAACCCGTGCCTTTCCAGTTTGGGAGCTAGCTAAACATGGTGTTTGAAACTGTCCAACAATTTAGGGAGGCCTTAGCTAAGTATGTTATGCATAGGGGTGTAAAGCTGAGATTGAGGCCTAATGAAGCTAAAAGAGTTACAACAAAATGTACACACCAAGGTTGTGGATGGAGAATACATGCTAGTTTTGATGGGGCTACCACGAATTTCATGGTGAAGACATATAGCCCAAAACATACATGTCGTAGTTAAAACACAAATAAGCTATGCAACTCTAGATACCTTGCAAGACATTTTGAGGCTAGAGTTGTATCACAACCATCCATTAAGCTTTGGGAACTTCAAGAATTGTGTAGGAAGAAGCTGAACTATATGAGGGAGTCACCATCCGTAGGAGAGCAAAGACAAAGATCTTGACCAAGCATTTGGGTGATTATATGATGGAGTATGCAAAGTTGCATGATTATGTAGATGAGGTCAATAGATCCAATCCTGGGTCCACCTGCTTCTTAGTGGTAGAAAAGAATGTTGAACTAGGCAAGGAGGTTTCAAGAGGTTGTATGTGTGCTTCAATGCTCTAAAGCAAGGCTGGAAGGAAGGATGTAGGAGGATCATTGGCCTTGATGGTTGCTTTCTCGAAGGTCCTGTAGAGGGTCAATTATTTGTGGTTGTTGGAAAGGATGGAAATGAGCAAATGTTTCCTATTGCTTGGGAGGTTACTGGGTCAGAATTAACTAGTATTTGGACACATTTCATAAGGACATTGCAAGAGGATTTGGATATTGGCAAAGGAGATTTGGGAAGGGACTAAAGTGGCAGGGCAAACCGGTTGTGACAAGGAGGCAGTTAGCAAGAGGATTTCAAGTCCCATTCAATAGCCAAACAAGTTCCAACTTACCTTAGATATTTAGAGATTTGGGAAGCAAGTATATAGTATTATCAGAACATCTACCTTAGATAATTATGTAAAGTTGTCTATTTTTTTTGGTATTTTGTAGAACAACTGGTGTAGCAAGTATTTGACTATCATTGTCTGAACATGAAGCTCAATAAGAGCATGTTTTGAACCAATTGTTCATGTTAGAACCTAAACTTCAATGGTTAATGAAGTATCAACATATTTTGGTCTAAACTCTAGAATCCAGTTGGAGCTTTTCATTTTTTGTTTGCCAACGACTATCCAAACTATTGCAAACAGTTGAATCTTTTCATTTTTTTGCCAACAACTATACAAAAGTATGCAAATAGTTGGATGCTTCTAGTTTTTTTTTGCCAGAAGATCCAAACTAGTGTCAACTGATATCTAAACTGGTGCCAACTGTTGGAGCTTTCATTTTTTGAAGTTCAACTAGTGCCAATAAGTGCCAACAAATGAAAATTAATGCCAAGAGATTGTCATTAGATAAATAAAGAAGAGACATAAGTCTATTACAACATAAGTGCCGAGAGATTGCCAACATATTGCACATGTACCAGCTTTACAAAAGAGGCTAATAGGCACTTTTTAACCAACATTACAATTCACTTCCCATACGACATTACAAATTTCAAGCAATGAGCACACACTATTGCTATTACTACCAAGCATAAGGCATTAGCTTGACGTTTTGCATTGTCCCTCTCCGCTTCAATGTCCTTGACTATTCTCAACAAATCCAAAATTACTTGTTTCGTGTGATTAGGCAGTGGTGGATCAACCCACCTAAAGAAGCCACATGTCCCCATTCTCTGTAAACCAAAACAAGTGCCATTCAAGTGGCAAGGGAAAATTCGGAAATTATTTCTACAAATTCCAACAATTAAGCATAAACCCTAAATTTCTCAAAATTAGGGTTCTTGCATCATCTAATAAATTAGACTTACCCCATAGTTTGGACAGCCAAAAAACCTTCTTCCTGGGTTTGTTACCGTCCAAGAATGCTTCATGGAGCTACATCACTGCACATGCATGCCGAAAAGACATATTCATTTCGCCCATCAAATCAGGTAAAGCTGCTCGATGAAGAAGCCATCGACACACTAAGGAGAGGGAAGAAGCAGAGGAGAGACAAGAAGGTTGCGAAATTATAGGAGGGGAATAACCTTGCTTCAATGGTGATCCACTGAGTTGGAGAGGAGAGGGAAGAAGAAGGTGGGAGGCTTCAATGGGGAGATAAGCACACATTTGTCTCAAATATTATACTTTTAAAGTTATATTTTATGTTTTTATGCATTTTTTCTATTTCTCTTTATAATTATTATCCACCTCATTAAAAGGCTTGTTATTTGTGGTTCCTCACTCGCCTCTAGGAGATTGATATGCACACATTTGTCCACATCAACAAACAGGTGCTCAATAGGCCACAATGTACAAGTTTAGGTACTCAATTAAACATTTTCAAGTGTGGGGTGTCAAAGTGACCAATTGATCAAATGCCAGGTGTCTGTATATTTATTCTGCCATGAAAAATGTCATACATAGTCGGATAATGTGAAAATGTACAGTTGGTTAAGATGAGAATGCATAGTCAAGGATGATGAAAATGCACAGTCGCTCATCAAAATTTGCATCCTTGAGAGTAAAATTTACATACATGCGCATAATATGAACCTTTAATATACCCAAAATAGAAGACTAAAATTCATTCTCATTTTTCTCCATAATTTCCATTCTATTTTCGTAAAATAATACCCACACATTACAAAATAGCCTACATGTTTTTTCTTCGTTGTATTTATTAAGTTTGGATGTTACTACGTTTGAATATGTGTTATTGTGTTAGTGTTCTCACGATGACATATTAGCATTCGTTCCTATGTCATTCTTTTTTATAAACATTGATATCAAACGGTAATATGATTATAAGTTTTAAACTATATTATGTGAAAATAAATCTGACTATAAAAATTGTTGGGACGATGTTGGGACCTCTGGTTCTAAACATCGGAACAACGATACCATTCTCCATTTTTGATAATGACAAACACCATATGGGAACTAATGTGCTTTGTCCAAGTATTTCTAAGGAACACATGTGCAGCAAAGAAAGTTCCCATGCTATGGGAACTCCCATGAGTGGATAAGAAACACAAGCATACACGCTGAAGAGTTTCTCTCAAAGGAACTCTGAAGAAGACAGTTCCCATCACATGGGAACTCACATGTGAAGACAAAGACCGTTCAGCGCAAATCGCGGGATCCTGTCCTGGACAGAACGAAGGAACAGTCTGATGAGCAGACTGTCACAAGTGATCCAACGGTCCGATTAATTCAAGAAGTTGACCTAGTTCAAATCGAAGTCACATGTGAAGATTGTACACTTGGCCTGCAAGCAAAGGGCATTTCGGACAACATGAAAGATACGATTGAAGCCCAAGTACAACCGAGTATAAAGCCAAATGAATAGTGCTAGGTTTAAGCACTTCTCCCAGAACTCACATACACTCCCAGAGAAAGAAAGAAAGAAGAAGAGAAGTCCCCGACGGCGAGTGTCCGATCTCGACGACGGTGAAAGCTAAAGTTCCCAAGAGCAAGGGAACTGAACTGTCAAGGTGTAAGGTTTGACTTTCCTGTTTTAGTTGAGTTGTTCGCTTAGGAACTCAGTTGAGAAGATTCATTAGTGTTGCTAGAGTTAGGTAGAACTCGTAGGAACAGAGAAGTTTGAATCTGGCTGTTTGTAACTAAGGAACAAGCAATAAAATAAGTAAGTCATTCAAAATCCTTCAAGCGAAGGTAGAGGTTTATCCACACAACTAGTTGGTTGTCGTGGGGTTCCTCTATAAGGGAACTGTGTTCTTTCTGCCTTTTTTAATACTTGCGATATTATTTCTTCCGCTGCCTTGGGAACAGCTTAACAGCTAGTTCCCAAGCTCTCGCTAACAAGTTACGATCCAACAATTGGTATCAGAGCAGCCTGCTCTAGATTTGTGTTAGCATCGCAGGTTTCAAAATGGCTCACGAACTCACCCAAGTCGGTCACAACAACAGCAAGCCACCAAAACTCATCACTGGTAGATTCGAAGTCTGGCAACGCGACATGAAGAATTGGATGCGCAGCCAGGACTACCAGGCTTGGTGCGTTATTGAGAAAGGGAACTTCAAAATTGATCCAACTATTGAGAATGACCTCTCCAAATGGGGACCAAATGAGTATAAGTGCATGGAGGCCACCTTCAAGGCCATACAGTACCTCAAGAATGCTATGACGGTGCAAGACTGTGACAGGGTGGCAAACCTAGACACAGCTAAGAAAGTGTGGAAAGCCATCCAACAAATGCACATTGGAAACTCAGACCTCCGAGAAGATCTTCAGATGAATGCGAGGAGGGAGTTCTTCAACTTCTAAATGGAAATGGGAGAATCCGTCGATAGTTAACAATCCTGTTTCGAGGGACTTTGCACTAAGATGGCTGGTCTTGGGATCACTAAGGAGGAAATCACTGACAAAATGAAGGTTCAACAACTCTTCAACGAGCTGACTGGAGAGTGGGCAAATGAGAGAACGATGTTCAAGGAGAACCCCGAAAACAGAACTCTTATGCTTCACCAGGTCCTTGGAAAACTGGTGGGACATGAGAAAAGAAAGATAGATGACAAGGAGCAAAAGAGGGCACACCAAGGGATTGCCCTCAAACTTGAAAAGGTGCTCAAGTTTGTTCAAGAGCAACATGAAGAATCTGAAGAAGAAGAGGATGAGGAACTAGTCCTCGTAACAAGGGCCCTTCGATCCTTCTACAAACGGAAGTTCAAGAAGGGAAATGGGAACTCACAAAAAGGACAAAGTTCCCAAAGAAAACCTGCTGAGAAGGATCTTTCGGACGTCACATGCTACAAGTGCTACAAAAAGGGACACTTTGCGAAGGAGTTCCCACTGGGAACTGACGACCGTAAGCAAGGGAAGAAGGCCTACATCGCCACCTGGGACGATGACGAAGACGGAGATCCCGAATCTTGGGCATCCCCCGACATGTGCGCAATGGCCATAGGAGACACCACTGGGGAACAACCCAGTGAGGTAACTACTGAATCCGTTCTTGCTTCCTTGAATAATTATGAAAAGCCTGAGTTGCTAAAAATCCTTTCAAGCCTTGTTAAAGACAACATTAAATTACAAAAGAAGTTGGAAAAATCGGAACACACCAATGTTGAACTAGTTGGTCTTGAGCCATGTCCCAACTGTGTGTCCCTTCTAGAAAAACTTCAGTCCTGTCTGTCTCACATCGTAGAACTCGAAGATGAGCTTAAAACTCTAGAAAGTGATGAGAACACCCTTCTACAAAACTTGAGTAAAACAAAAGGGAGTCCTGAAGCCTCTAGTTCCCAAACCAAGTTTGTCTCTGCCAGACACGGAATAGGGTATGAGTTAGAGAGCCCTAGAAAAGGAAAGTCCCCTTTGAGTGAAAAAGAGATCAATGAGTGTAGGGCCCTAGAGCTTCAGTGTGAGAAACAGAAAAATGCACACTTAGAAGAGAAAATCCGTGTTCTGGAGAGTGGAGTGAATGGAGAAGTAGATTATTACACTGGGAACACTAGACATAAGCTGTATGTTCAAATAGCTAAGGGAAATAGGTCTAGAGTATACAACAAGGAGACTATGGATAGGAACAGGATACAGAGACCCCATCCCAAGTACTACCTAGGAGAATACTATAAGACCTGCTGGAACTGTGGTGCTCATGGGCACTACAAGGAAAGCTGTCCCAAAGCTAAGGCCCAAGCCTAGAGAAACCACGAGTACTGGAACAGGAAGAATCAACAAGCCAACAAGCCTGCTAGAGTTCCCACAAAAAGGAACAACCATAGGAACTTTGCCTATAACAAGTACTCTCGTGACATTAACATTGCTGATTATGTGCTATTTGAGACTGTCTTCCCTTGCAAGGGACCAGGCAAGAGTCATCTTGCCTGGGTCCTCAAAAACTAACTTCTCTTGTAGGTGGCAGTGAGGGGGAACAGCACATGGGTCATTGACAATGGATGTTCTAACCACATGAATGGAAACAAAGACAACCTCACCTCACTCCACCCAAAGGCCGAAGGAGGTCATGTGTCCTTTGCCAACAAGAATAAAGGGGAAATCATAGGAACAGGGGAAATATTACTCAACAAATCAATCAAAATCAGCAACGTTTACTTGGTAAAGGACCTGGGATTCAATCTCTTGAGCGTCTCTCAGATATGTGATCAAGAGAACAACATCGTCACCTTTGACTCAAGGGAGTGTCTAGTGATCAACAAGAAGACTAACAAAATCATCCTGAAGGGAAGAAGGTCCAACAACATCTATGTGGTGGATACAGACTTTGAGCCACCAAGGAAACTGTGCTTGGCAAGTTCCCTTGACGAAACGGAACTCTAGCACAAGAGACTGGGCCATGCAGGCATAAGTCAGATCCTAAAGCTCTATCTACAAGATCTGGTCATTGGCCTCCCTCGAATAAACATCGAAAGTGCCAAGATGTGTGAAGCTTGTGTTCGTGGCAAACAAACCAGAAGTTCCTTCAAACCAAAAAGGGTAGTCAGCCCAACGAGGCCCTTGGAGCTAATCCACATGGATCTTTGTGGTCCCATGGACACTGAAAGCTTTGGAGGAAAAAGGTGCATGTATGTCTTAATTGATGATTTTTCAAGATTTACATGGGCTCTTTTCTTGATATCAAAATCAGATACCTTCAAAGAGTTTGAGACTCTAATCAAGAGGATGGAAGTTAGCATGGGAATCAAGCTCAAGGCACTCAGATCTGACCATGGGACTGAATTCAAAAACTCAGAGTTCCTAAGATACTATGCCAACAATGGTGTATCCCACAACTTTTCTGCCCCTCACACTCCTCAACAAAATGGCGTGGTGGAAAGGAAAAACAGAACCTTGGAAGACATGGCAAGGACCATGATGCTGGAGAGTGGAGTTCCTCCAAGTTTCTGGGCTGAAGCCATCTCAACAGCTACTTACATTCTAAATCGAGCCATGACAAGGCCCATGATAAAAAAGACATCCTACGAGCTGATCAAAGGAAGAAAGCCCAACATCTCTCATCTAAGGACCTTTGGATGCAAATGCTTCGTTCACAACAATGGGAAGGACAACCTCGGCAAATTTGACCCCAGGAGCGATGAAGGGATATTCCTGGGATACTCTTCCCAAAGCAAGGCGTACAGGGTCTACAACAAGAGGACCAAGAAGATAGAGGAAAGCATTCACGTCATCTTCGACGAAAAATCTGTGAAGATAGGAATAGAGGTTCAAGGAAAGGGAACTCTGTTCAAGCTGGTCAGACAAGAAGAAGAAGACGACGAAGATGAACTAAGGAAGAGAGATGAAGACTATCCAAGTGGGAACAATGCCCCACAATCAGGGAACAACGAAGGAGATCAAAATTCCACAGATCAAAGCTCCTTTGAAGTTCCCTCCTCAACAGAAGAACCACAAGATGCATCGAACTCTCTTGTTCCCCAAAATGAAAATGTACCAGAATCCAGTGTTCAGGGGGAACAAGGAGGGAACTTTGAAGAAATTCCGGACGAGAGTCTCAACGAAGAAGTTGAGCACAACCATTCCCCTGAGGAAGAGGAGACTCAAGATATAGATGAAGAAGAGTCAAGGGAACAGGTTGACGTCTCACACATCCGAACCAGAAACTACCACCAAAAGAGAGATCACCCCATCGATAACAACATCACTCCATATGACAAAGGTGTTCAAACTCGCTCCTCTCTCAATAAATTTTGTGCTTTTAATGCCTTTGTCTCGCTGGTGGAACCAAAAAGCATCAAAGAAGCTCTAAAAGACCCAGACTGGATCCAAGCTATGCAAGAGGAACTCCATCAATTTGAGAGGAACAAGGTGTGGAAGTTAGTTCCCAGGCCCAAGAACAAGAACATCATAGGAACTCGATGGGTCTTTCGGAACAAGCTCGATGGTACTGGGGCCGTAGCAAGGAACAAGGCTCGTTTGGTTGCTCAAGGCTACAGACAAGAAGAGGGGATCGACTATGACGAGACCTTCGCACCAGTTGCAAGGATCGAGGCCATCCGTCTTCTCATAGCCTATACAGCCCACAAAGGATTCAAGCTATACCAAATGGATGTGAAGACGGCCTTTCTCAATGGGCACCTCAAAGAAGAAGTATACGTAGCTCAACCCCCAGGATTCGAAGATGAGAAGCTACCTAACCACGTCTACTTCCTGGAGAGGGCCCTCTACGGACTCAAACAAGCTCCTCGAGCATGGTATGACAGGTTTGCTCAGTTCCTTCTGTCTAATGGATACCTTCGAGGTTCCATAGACAAAACCCTTTTCCTTAAGAAAGAGTCTAAGGATATATTGATTGTTCAAGTTTATGTTGATGACATTATTTTTGGAGCAACTAACGAAACTCTTGTAGAGAAATTTAAGAACCTCATGAGCAGTGAGTTTGAGATGAGTCTCATAGGGGAACTCACGTTCTTCCTAGGACTCCAAATATCTCAAACAAAGGAGGGAACAAGGATTCATCAACAGAAATACATCAGAGAAATGCTAGTAAAGTATGGGATGGACCACTCAAGGCCCATCGACACTCCCATCTCACCAAACTCAAGGCTCAACACCGATGAAACAGGGGTAAGTGTCGATCAAAGGAACTTCAAAGGTATGATTGGCTCTCTCCTATACTTAACTGCCAGTAGGCCTGATATTATGTTCTCAGTGTGCTTATGTGCACGTTTTCAAGCTAACCCCAAAGAATCACACCTGAAAGAGGTGAAGAGGATTTTCAGGTACCTCAAAGGGAACGACAACTTGTGCCTCTGGTATCCAAGGAACAGTTCCCTTGAGCTCATTGCTTATACAGATGCAGATTTTGTTGGGCACCTTGTTGATAGAAAAAGCACATCGGGAATGGCCCAGTTCCTTGGGTCATGCTTAGTCTCATGGGGATCCAAGAAGCAAAATTCAGTGGCACTCTCCACAGCTGAAGCAGAATACGTGGCTACCGCATCATGCTGTTCCCAAGTATTATGGCTCAAGTCCCAACTTCAGGATTATGGTATGTCCTTTGGCCCAGTTCCTATACTTTGTGATAACACCAGTGCCATTAACATTTCCAAAAATCATGTACATCACTCTAGGACTAAGCACATAGACATTAGGCATCATTTTCTATGTGACAATGTTGAAAATGGGAACATTTCTATGCAACATTGTATAAACGGAAGAGCAAATTGCGGACATTCTCACCAAAGTTTTAGACAGACGTCCCTACCAGCATTTTCGAATGCTTCTAGGGATGATAACTCTAAACTAAACAAGTCCTTGTTTGTCTCTCCCTCAATGCTTTATTAGTCTAACTAGAAATGCATGATAGGGAACTGTAGGACTCATTGCTTTCATTTTGCCATATTACTAGTCTAGAGCTTGATATGTATAGAGGAACATTATTTCTTTTGGCCCAAAATGATCAACCAGAGTTCCCTTTAACCCTCTCTACAAGCCACTATGACGGTTGATCATAAAACCAACCCTAAGCCAAGGGCCAGACAAACGCTTCTCATGAGCCAAACTCTTTATCCCTTTATCGAGTTGCAATTGTCTGGTTCTCTTTTGAGTTCCCTAGCCTCATAAAGAAAATTGAGTGTGAGTTCCCTTAACCTCTCCACTCAATATGACCTTTCAAAAGATCATGGGAACTAATGAGCACAAGCAGGGGAACACTGATAGATCTGAGAAATGAAACGTCACTTGGGAAACGGGAAATTGTGTCAGAATTCGAAGCATTATGGGCCAAGCGTTAGAAATTCTCGAAGTGACTTCCCTTGGGAGAAAGCGACACGTGTCAGAGGTGTGCTACGGAAGTTGAAACGCTCCTCCGCATTCATTGGCCAACGGTTATCGAGGCTATCCAACCTTCCCTTTCTACCCTCGTCTCCCTTTCTCACACAAAACCCCATTTGCTATTTTTGGGCACTTCTTCATCCCTCACCCTCTGCAAATCACCTTCTCTGAATCCTTCTCACCCTCTCTTTCGAGAAAAACTCCAAACCTCTTACCTTCCCCAGAAACTTCTCAATGGCTCCAGCCCATTCTTATGCCGAGATGAAAGCATGGATTCAAAACAATCCTAAAACCCTTTTCATATCTATGATGGAAGACATCGAGAAGGATCAAAACTCTGTTCTTCGCGATGTCCTCATCGAGGGACTCTACAACTACGTAAATCTCTTTCTTCCTCCTCCTTCGGCAGCGCAACTCCCAGCGTCGCCGACCTCCACTCTTCCTCCTCCTCCCTCTTCATCCGGAACCTTCATCGTCGACAGTTTCGGATCCGAACCCCCATCTAAACACGAAAAATCAAAACCCAAAAAATCCAAACACTCTCACAAATCCAAACACTCCTCCAAAGACCCTTCCAAATCCAAACAATCCTCCTCATCCAAACTCCTCTCTTTACTCCGAAAAGAAGAAACCCTTCTTCAGATTCGACGAGTATCTTAACTGCTCCAAACCCAACTCATGTGTCGAAAAACCTCCACTCAATTTCCCCCTCCTTCCGATTCTGGGAACTCTCAATCCCAGCGTCAACCTCCACCACCTCCTGCTCAAACCGATTCTCTACCAGCGTCCTCAGACTCTGGGAACTCTACCCTCAACGCTCCCACCTCCACACCCTCCTCTTCCCTTCCTTCCATACCCGAGGGAACTCCTACTTCCCTCCCCTCTTCCAAACAAAATACACCTCCACCACCCACCTCCCCCATTGCCCAGTCTCCCTCTCACAATCCAAAAACCGCCTCTGGGACCTCTAGTCCCAAGGCATCAAACAACCCTCCTCCTTCTTCCACCCCGAAGTATCCAACTCCACAAAATTCTCCTCCACCTCCCTCTTCTCCGTCCACACTCAAACTTCCTTCTCCCCCTCCTTCGGCCCAAAAAGTCCTAAACCTCGACTCAGATGACGACGATCTTCCAATCGTCGTCGTCCTCAGCAAAAAGGCCAAGGAGCAGACTCCCATAGTAATGGGAATTGCGGTAGAAGAGGCTCAACTCAAAGCCCTCGAGGAAGAATTCTGAGGCGCTCTCACAGGGCCTTCCGAAGGCCATGGGAGCAAGATCCAAGAAGAAGGGAACCCAGCACCAGCCGCCGATGCTGGGCAAAGCAGCCGTCGTCAAGAAGACGACGAGGAGGAAACAGGGCTGACCTCCTCTGAAGGTGAAGGGACCTCCAGCGATGACGCTGAGGAACAAGAGGAGGCTACTGCTGCCAAAGAGCCTGCTAGCATCCCAACTCTAGAACACCAACTGGTGGTATCAGCAAGAGCCCCAGAGGAAAGGAACCCTCCTTTGATGATTCAAGCGGCTGATTCCCCCCAGCCGAAACGAACAACTGCTGTCTCCAGGGGGAACACGAAAAAGAAAGGGAAGGGAACTGCTCCCAAGAAGGTGCATGTCTCTGAAAATCGCAAGCTCCTTCCCCCTCTCATCCTCTCAGAAGAACAACTCACAGAACAAGGGCTAGGGCAACTGTGGGAACTGATCAAAGCCCAAGGATGGGAACACATCTGTAACGAGGCTGTGAGTGTGGATCCCTCTCAGGTGCACCTCTTCTACAACAATTTTGTGGTCCAAGACAATGGCAACAAGGGAACTCTCTCCCTCGATGGCGATGACTTCATCTTCACAACCTCCACAATTCGCCTTCAACTACAGGTCCCTGTCTAGGGCCTCTAGGAATTGCCCACCAAGAACTGGGGCGACTACGATAGCGAGGTGATCTATAATACAATCTATAAGGGTCGTGTTCCCACGACTGGAACGTCGACCCATCATCTATCCCTCATTGCTAAGTTGGCCCATCAGTTCATCATCAACGTGGTGATCCCTCGCCAGGAGAAGCGCCTTCACATCAACATCCCTGATGCCATTCTCCTCTATCACTTTCTCCTGAAAAAGCCCATCAATCTCCCACGAATAATCTTAGGGCACATGGAGAAGTGCATGGCCTCTAAATCTCACTCACTTCCGTACGCTGACCTGATCAAGAAACTCATGCTCAGAGAGGGCCTCTACGACACCTCCAAAGATGAGGTCACCATCGGCAGGGAACTGGACATTTCTGTGGTCCAGAAAATGCGTCACTTTGAGCCAGTGGAGGAACTAGAAAGGCTGGCATCTGGTGACGGCACCCAGGATGGGAACACTCAAGTGTTGATACACATTGCCAACACTCTCGACAAGATGGCAAGGGAGCAAGAAAAGCTTATACGAGTCCTGACTCGACTCAGTGATGCCTTGTTCCCACCAAGCCCATTGTTGGGACGATGTTGGGACCTCTGGTTCTAAACATCAGAACAACGATCTCCAGTTTTGATAATGACAAACACCATATGGGAACTAATGTGCTTTGTCCAAGTATTACTAAGGAACACAGGTCCAGCAAAGAAAGTTCTCATGCTATGGGAACTCCCATGAGTGGATAAGAAACACAAGCATACACGCTAAAGAGTTTCTCTCAAAGGAAACTCTGAAGAAGACAGTTCCCATCACATGGGAACTCACATGTGAAGACAAAGACCGTTCAGCGCAAATCGCGGGATCCTGTCCTGGACAGAACGAAGGAACAGTCTGATGAGCAGACTGTCACAAGTGATCCAACGGTCCGATTAATTCAAGAAGTTGACCTAGTTCAAATCGAAGTCACATGTGAAGATTGTACACTTGGCCTGCAAGCAAAGGGCATTTCGGACAACATGAAAGATACGATTGAAGCCCAAGTACAACCGAGTATAAAGCCAAATGAATAGTGCTAGGTTTAAGCACTTCTCCCAGAACTCACATACACTCCCAGAGAAAGAAAGAAAGAAGAAGAGAAGTCCCCGGCGGCGAGTGTCCGATCTCGACAACGGTGAAAGCTAAAGTTCCCAAGAGCAAGGGAACTGAACTGTCAAGGTGTAAGGTTTGACTTTCCTGTTTTAGTTGAGTTGTTCGCTTAGGAACTCAGTTGAGAAGATTCATTAGTGTTGCTAGAGTTAGGTAGAACTCGTAGGAACAGAGAAGTTTGAATCTGGCTGTTTGTAACTAAGGAATAAGCAATAAAATAAGTAAGTCATTTAAAATCTTCTAAGCGGAGGTAGAGGTTTATCCACACAACTAGTTGGTTGTCGTGGGGTTCCTCTATAAGGGAACTGTGTTCTTTCTACCTTTTTTAATACTTTCGATATTGTTTCTTCCGCTGCCTTGGGAACAGCTTAATAGCCAGTTCTCAAGCTCTCGCTAACAAGTTACGATCCAACAAAAATACAAAAAAATATAGAGAAAAGAATTCGAAAATAAAAACAAGAGAAAATGTCAAGTGTTGGAAAATGAAGAGTTGAATTTTAATGACAAATTATTTTCCTGCCCACCATTATTAGAGGGGGTTTAAGCCCAGGGGCGGAACCAGGAATTTAGTTTTGAGGGGGCTAAAATTTTCTCATGTAGTAAAAATTTTTATTTTAAAAAAATACAGAATACTGAAAAACATTAAAAAAAACCTCAAGATTATAATGTGTAATTAGAACTTTTTAAATCAAGTAGACTACCTGTGGGAGTCGAAACATAGACCTAATGGTACTACATCTTATCTCATTAACTAGTTGTCCGAAGATACTATAATAACTATTTAAAATATGCATTCAGTCTTTATTATACGATACTCAAATATTTTAATTGATATAACCTATTCTGTTAAAGGTCTCGGGTTCAATTACAATATGAAGATATGAAATTTAACAAAACATAGAAGAATTTTGACTATGTAAATGACATGTAAAAGCAGTTTGCATATATCTAATCTTCAAACGTTCATAACTTTTTGCTCGGATATCGGATCAGGGCGTATAATATATCAAATCGAAGCTCTCAACAAAAGGAATACATATACTAAAAAAAATTTGGATTGGAGGGGCCAGGGCCACCTCCCGCCACCTCCCGCCCCCATATAGTTCCGCCACTGTTTAAGCCCCAATCTCTTCAAATTGTATTCATATCCAAGATTCCAAGTCAATGTGCAGTCCCCTGTCTATCGGCTTAAGTTAAGCTATCAAAAAAAAAATGGGGAAGAAAACAAACCGGAGCCGAGGAGGAATGGAGTTTAGGGTTTATTTATTAATTATTTATCTACTAATATACTCCATTATTATTTCATATGAATGACAAATAGAAAGAGTTGGTAACAGTAGACGGGCAAAAATCAGTGTAGACTGTAGAGTCAGGGAGAGAGTCCTTTTTTCAGTGTCTGCCATTTTTGCCCGTTGGAGAAGACCCCCATTTTCCCTTTTCCCCACTTCAATCATCCTTTTCCTCTGGGCAAGAGAGAGCGAGAGGTGAGTTTGGGAGCAATTTTTGGATGGATTATGGACGAATCGATAAACCTCAGGTATATTAATATTGCTCACTTCACAGTTCACCCTCCACCTGCCATTCTCCATCTCCCCATGCTTTTTCTTGTGTCGGGTTAAGTTCCTCGTGTCAAATCTTGTCGATCTGCGAAAACTCGAGGATTTCCAGCTCTGATTTTCTTTTTTTCGTTCTTCATTTCTGGTTTTGTTGGGGGTTTGGCAGAAGGGTGGAGCGTTGTCGCCAGGAAAGCTGAGAACTTTACTGATGGGGTTGGAGAAGAAGAGGAAACAAGAGGAAGAAGAAGAATTAGAATCACATTCCTCTTTGAGATCTCACAATGATGATTCAGGTCAGCTCTCATTTTCGTTTTTTTTCACCGCAATTTTGCTGGTTTGATTGCTTGGAATCGCTCATTCTGAATCTGGATGCCCAATGTAGGTTTTCTTGCTATAGTAGATTTCATTTCATCCGCTAGTAATTTCAGTACTGTCAGATGGGAGTATAAGTGAAGACAGTTTGAGAAAATCAACCACAAGCTGACATTTTGTGGACATGTACCAGTTGCTGGTTTAGGCTTAATAAATAAGGATTGTGTTCTGCAAAAAAAAAATCTACTTTTCTGTTCTTGTGATTTTGATCTTCTAATGAATTTATTTTAGTTGCATTTATATGAGTTAGCATGGGTGTACATGTACTTATTGCTCCTTCTGTATGTAGCTGTGTTCTAAGTGAAAACCTTCAATGTTGGGATTGTTTTGTAGGTTGTTATTCATCTTCTGACACCTGCAAAGATGTGGATGTAGTAACCGAACTTCGTGAATGCTCGAGTTCAACTATGGTGGAGTCAGATGTACTAGCAAACGGTAAGCCAAATTCTTCAAGGATGAGGCCTCATGAAGAGTATGAAGCGGTAGATTATGATAGCATGTTGTCATCATCTGCTTTTGAGTTTCAGAAGACTGAGCGGGGCCAGCAAAAAGTTCCCGCAGCTCCATTCTCTAAGCCGGCACCATCAAAATGGGACGACGCACAAAAATGGATTGCAAGTCCTACTTCAAACCGACAAAAAATGGGGGCAAGAAAGGCTAGCAATGCTTTTGGCCATGGAAACAGGCAATTGTCATTAAAAAACGTTGAAGTAATGGAGCAAAGATCAGTTGTTTCAGAAGAGCCACATACTATAAGAATGGACCCAAGGCAAGGAAAGAAGGACAATGGAGCCCTAAACTTTGATGGTTCTGAGTCTCAGCTTTATCCACCACCTGTTGATTTGTTGTATGGTCAAACTGTTGCTGTTGGTGAAAAATCTGTTGGCATTCCAGCAAGTAAGGATATGTTAAAGCTGCTTGGACATTTTTCATTGTCTTTGTTATGTCTCTTTCATTATATAACTAGTTTTGTTTGCTTATGAAGTCATGCTTTCTATAAATCACAGATTGTTAACTTCAAGTAGAATAATATATCTGGTGCTTCAACCCCTTGTAGGATTCTTTAGTGAACGAGATATTAAAATAAAGATGGTGATTAGTGCTGGATTAGTTGACTTACGATCTCTAGTGTTGTGCACTTTAATGTGGAATAGGCTGCAATAATGATTGTTCCATGGTACACTGTCTCTCTTGGGGTAGTTTGCTTTGCGGACCTTAATGATGATATGGAGCCTATCATTTGGTCTCTCACTTTAGGACAAGTTTAAGCTTTACAACTGCAATGCTCAAGCAGAGTTTCAGTTCTCCTTGATCTCCAATATCTGTTTTGCATGGGCATATCCAGAGTATATAGCCTTAGGATTGTTGTAAAGTTAAACCATTTCTTATTCAGTCTAGAACTTTCAAAAGGTAACATAAAAGGAAAACCATTGAAAAGATGATTGGGATGGAAAGATGAAACAATATGGTGAACTTGTAGTTGGGTGACTGGTAATCAAGTCTACTGTCTACTTAGAAATGGTTTCATTCACTTTTGACATTCAATTTTGGGCTATTCTAGAAAAAAAAATGATGTTACTATAAAAAATGATATATTGATTTCATTTCATTTCGTATTTGATATTATTGAGTAGTCGAGTGAATACATTGTTCCATGCAGTCAGCCTCAGTCAACATGATTCATACCAGACTGCTACAAGTTTTATGCCAGCGCCATCAATGGCAAGGTCTATATCGATGAGAGACATGGGTACGGAAATGACTCCTGTAGCTAGCCAGGAGCCATCAAGGAATGGAACACCTGTCAAGGTGACATCACCGCTCCATAGTCCTATCTCTTCCCAGCCATCATCTCCTAAAAGAAGCTCATCGTCAGCAATACATGCAGACAGCCGAGACTTGAACAAGCAGGATCTTTCTGAAAAGGAAATGCAAATGAATACCAGAAGAGAAATAATGGTCCTCGGCACCAAACTTGGTAAAACTAATATAGCTGCTTGGGCCAGTAAAGAACAAGAAGATAAGGACGCAGCCAGTTCTCTGAAAAATGTGGGGTGTGCAGATGAAGTGCTTAAAAATGCCATGGAGAAGAGAGCTGAAACGTGGGAAGAAGCTGAGAAAGCCAAGTACATGGTTAGGTAATTCTTTTCCAAATCAATCAATCTATCATCTTCTTACTTTCTTTGAAGAGTAAGATAGAACATTTTCATGCATAATTTGATAGCATCATGTTGCGATGAAATTGTATGTTCTTTACTAATAGAACTGATTGTTCTGTTGGTTTTTTTTATAAGGCTATTCATCCTTGTGACTAGGTAATTATAACGTATGTGTGTAGTAGAGATTCTTAAATTAATCAATGCAATATGAGTAGCGATTCCTGCTTTTTGTGTCAATCCTCTTCTTGAAATTTTTTATGCAGCTAATCATCCTAAGAAATTTTACAGGTTTGAGCGGGAAGAAATGAAAATACTAGCATGGGAAAATCTTCAGAAGGCGAAGGCAGAGGCTGAAATGAGGGAAACTGAGGTAATGTTACATGTTTTGGTATACACTTGCTATTGTTCAGAAAAATGGAATCATCTGTCTAAGGTGAAACTCTAGTCTATCAGAAATTTTGCTTATGCCACTAAAAGTGTCTTACCTGCAAATTCTATCAATTGTGGTAACCAAACCTAATATGCTTGATTTTGTGATTACCAAATGAATAACTAGCATTTTCATATGAATAACTAGCTTATTATACTTGGTTTTATAGAGGCACTTGTTTTACACACTAATTCTTGGGCAGGTGAAGATAGAAAGAAGGAGGGCACAAGCGCAAGACAGACTGATGAACAAGCTTGCAGCTGCTAGGCAAAAGGCGGAAGCAAAGAGGGAGGCTGCAGAAGTGAAGAGGAGTAAGAAAGCCACTAAAACCGAGCAACAAGCCGAGTATATCAGGAAAACTGGTCGAATTCCTTCTAACAAATTTTCATGTTGTGGCTGCTGCCAATGAATTATTATAGTAGCGTAAGCCTTGTGTGAGCATGATGAAAAAATGGTAAGCTATACAATTATCAAGGGGCCCAAAAAAATGCCATGGACTAGCTGTCTAGCTGTATTCTTCTGCATGGTTTTGTATATTTTGATTATCTAGATAAAGAAGTCAAGAACCAATGCAGGAGTTGTATATGTTTCAACCCTATGGTTGTGTTTGTGAATTGGCCTGTCTGGAAACCAAAATATATAGATATGGAAAATATGCAGAAGAAAAAAAGATTTTTGAACACATAAAAAAGGGGATGAAATGAAGGGATGGATAATCTATAAAAAAGGAATAAGTTTGATACTACTACTCTTTTGAATATGTGGATAATTAGTATACGTGATGGCCTTTGGGACTTCTCCTAGGATTGATTGATTACCTCCTCTTGTTGTAGATTCCAATCTTTTGTCACCTATCATGTAAATTCCAACGCTTACCCTAATTAACCATGATTGTAACTATGAAAGAAATTGTTGTTTGAGAATTGATTGTAACTATGAAACACATAAAAAGATGTTGCAATCGTTTTTGCTACCACAATCAACATTGAAAGAAGTAGACCAAATTAACAAGAACTTCTTTTGGAATAAGGAAAACAACTACAAATTACTTATCAGATGAAATTTCATTTGTTGTCCTTCCGCTCATGGGGGGTTGGGAATAGCCAAGGCGGTCGAAATGAACCAAGCACTCCAAATGAAGATATTATGGAAAATTCTAGCGGAACCAAACAATCTCTGGGTAAAAATAGTGATTGAAAAATACCTCAAAACGGAAAGTATCCTGAACTATAAGAAAAAACATAACACATCATGGCAGTGATCTAAACTAGTAAGCCTAAGAGACATGTTCATTAAGGGGCTCATCTAGCAAGTAGGGAACGGCAAAACCATCAGATTTTGGAAAGATAACTGAACCGACAATGGTCCCCTTAACCCAAAACCTGAGGTTGGAACCCTCATTGATTGGGAGGAGCCTGTTGAGGCGTACCTCTGTGAGGACAACTCATGGAACATTGAAAAATTGAGTGAGGTCGTTACGTCTGACGACCTCGAAAGAATTTCCAAACTTATCAATCCCATTAATAAGATACCAGATAGATTGTACTTGCAACCAAGCAAAAATGGTTGGTATTCCACTCACTCCATCATGCAGTGGCTCCATCAATCTAAAGGTGAACCCAAAATTAACTTAGAATGGATTAACCGGCTAAACATCCCTCCCAAAATGAAGAACTTCCTTTGGAAAGTAGCCCGAAACGGCCTACCAACCAAAACTAGGCTTGCAGCAAACCACAGTCCGATACCACAAGGTTGTGAAGCGTGCAAGAACCAAGTGGAGGACACAAACCACGTTTTACTCTCATTCCCCCTTACTAGGGCAACCCTTAATTCCATAAACCAAAACTTCATTGGATCACCGACCAAATATCCCCGGACGACAAAAAACCACATGAGGTCCTAGAGGAAATTAAGAAAATGACAACAAAAGAGGAAATGGAACTCCTTATTAACACTTGGTGGAGCCTATGGTTCTCTAAGAACAAGAGAGTCTTTGATAGCAACAACGGAACAAACTTGACCAATGTCGATCACATTAACGAATTCATCCGAAACCAGGTTAAAGAATGGAAACTCACAGAAGTCTCTGACGCCCCCGACCCCCGTACTCATAGTGCGCGGGGTGGAGAAGGAAGAAAGCGTACTAAGTGGGTAAAACCAAAGAGAGACTATATTAAATTGAATTTTGATGGTGCAGTGAGTGCAGATGACGTGGCTTCTTTCGGGTTCATCCTCGGTGACTATGGTGGCTCCCCATCCATTTTGACGAAGGACTGATTGGTCGACAGTCTGTTATGATATCTGAGACCATCGCCTTGCGCCAAGAACTTCTCGAGGCCATTAGACGTGGCAATCCCCGGATCCAGATTGAAGGCGATAATTTGCAGCTGGTCAAGGCCGTGCTCGGTGACTGGCGCTGCCCGTGGGAGATTGAGCTGTTGCGTTCGGATATCCATTGCTTGCTTGCCCGGTTCCAGGATTGGAGTATCTCTCACATCTTTCGGGAGTGCAATTCTGTGGCGGACTTTGTCGCTGGATCTTTCAGGCGTGTCTCCTCTATCCCACTTGCAGTTGACTCGGACTTCCTCACCCTCATCCGTGAGAATGCTCTAGGGCGACCACTAGCTTGTTAGTGGTCACCCTAATCTCTTTCCTTATAAAAAAAACAGAAAAAAGATGTTTTACACGTGTGTTTTGGAGATTAGACACACTCAATTCTAACTTAATTCCAAATCAGAATAGGAAAAAAAAACTAGCGTTTAGATAAACATCCTCAAATAGAAACTTGAAGAGGCGAGCTAAGGGGATGTGGCCGACCCTTTCATGTAGATAGCACAATCCTATCTAATTCTATGATGATAAAATGTAGGGTTGGTCATGGGTCGGGTTATGGGTGGGTGGTGCACTTCCATCACTCGATCCGCGAAATAAATTATATCACCCGATCCACCCATCACCCGCAAAACCTTTCACCCATATCCGACCACCCGTCATCCGCGGGTGAGGCGGGTGACCCGTCACCCGCGAATTTTAAAATTACAATAAAATTTTAAAATTAATATAAAAAAAAGTTAATGTAACAATCTGCTTCCTGAAGTGATAATTAGGATATTCTCAAATATTTTCTACCCAAGATTCACATATGTTGCAAAAATCATCATTCAGACCCCTTAGCAAAAAGCCAAAAACGTTTACATTCAAATAATTGAGACGAGAATTAGTTCTGAAAGGTCATCATTCCATTATAGTTTTAAGGTGAATTTGCATAAACGCCCTTAAAAAAGTTGATAATATAAAAAATATCCTTATTTAGGGTAAATTGTAAGGGGTGTCCTTTTAGGAATTTGTACAATAAAAACTTTCATATTTAACCCTTTTTTAAATAAAAAAGAAATTAATCATAGTTCATGATAAGCACTAGATTAAATAAAAAAAAATCGAGAAAACTTGTTATAGGAATTTTTCGAAGATGCAAAACTCAAAACAATTAATAGAGGAAACAAAATACATTTTGTTTTAATTTGTTCGGATTTGGGTGTTTGCCATGTTCTGCAAAATTTTAAATTTCCAAAGTCCAGAATTGGTGAAATATAAGCAAACAATGTTCATAGTTTGAGGATCTAAAGAAAGGTATTGCAATCTTAATGCAGCGTTTTCTACATCAGTATGCTCTTTGTTTAGTCCGGAATTGATCTGTACGCCTTTGCTATCTGTCTAGAACAATCTTTTGATGTTATAGAACCCTAGAAATTAATCAGTGTGTTTAGGGTTCTGGGGAATAGTTTAACCATATTTCACAGGTTTAATCGGGCCGTCAACGAAAGTTTAATAAAATTTTCTTCTTTTTTTTGTTAAAATGTAAAAAATAAGTTTAGTTTATTTTCTAAATTATTAATTATGTTTTTGTAAATGTATAAAATAATTAATTTATCTTTTTTAGAAAAAAAAAGAGAAATTTGTTGATTTTGGACATTAATGCAATTATTATGGATATTGTCTTTAATTATTTGGGCATTGATGCAAATCCCAAACTTTTTTAAAAAAGCCCAAAAGTCCCAAACTTTTTTAGGAAAAAACTAATCCTATTTTTAATTTAGGATAAATTTTTACGGATGATAGACGGGTGAAACGGATGGTGGGTGATGGGTCGGGTTAAACGGATGTAAAATGTCACCCATATTCGACCCGTCACCCACTTCATTACGGTTTTTCACCCGTATAATTGGGTCGGGTGAAGCAGGTGGGTCGGTCACCCGCGGATAATGTCCAACCCTAATAAAAAGATCTAAAACTAATATTTAGATAGCAAATCCAATGGAAGGGTATTGATAAAATCACATGAATGTGACCAATATTATCATGTAAATGAATTACCCTGATTAATTTAGTCAAACTAATATTGACTCAAGTAACTCTAATTTAATACGTGTAGTGTGCTTTCCAATGTTAGAAGAAAGATGATTTGTAATTTTATGGATATAAAATATCTTGAAATGAAAATCAAAGGCATGTAGAGCATTAGAAAGCACACTATTTGGTGCAATCTAAACATGTTGAATTTGAGATTTCTTTCCATTGAGCAAAGTGGTATAAAATAATGTGAGTACAGGTTTATAAGATGAAAAATGATGGACATGATGAGTGATATGTCTAAATTACTCAAGCTAACATGTGCAGAATCGTTTGATGTAGGAAAGTCATTAAGAGAACAACACTTATCTAATGTGTGACCTGCTTTCTTTTGGTGATCAAAAACAATCCACCCATAATATTGTTAGAAATACATGAACAAGCTAGCATTTAATTGACCACTTTTCTGGTAGATCCATAGGAGCATACTCGATCCTCAATTAAAAAGCATGTATTCATCCCATGTTTTCTTTATCTTTTTAAAATAAGAAATCATGGATCAACTATATCTTATTTTTATAGAATCAAGGATCCAAGAAATTACCAAGCTATTCACCACTTAATCCTCCCAATGAATGAGGTGGAAATCGATCGATTCACAGCTTCGAACTAATTATCAAAGACTTACTTTTGAGATGGAAAACATTAATACATACTGTATCATGTATACAAAACTCTCATCTCTTATACGGAGTATAATAATAATCCTATGTGTTTAACTACTTAAACCAACTTAACTAATTTGTTCCTAGCCGTCTGATCCTCTTCTTGTCTTGATGACTCGGAAAGCTAGTTGTTCATGCCTTGTTTAAATTGGATGGTTGAGATAGCTGCTTGGATGCACCTCTCTATATTCTCCAATAGTGGAAGTAGACTTGTTTGATTTGAATTTTCATGAGTTGGACTGAATTTTTGATGATGTAGGAGAATCCTTTTTAGTTATAATAATAATTAAAGGATTTTGTCTTTTTCTAGACTTAAATGAAAAACTCGATTTTAATTTATTTTTTTGTCGAAAGAGAGGCGGTATTCTCCGTCCTCTTAAGGAGGAATTTTATTAAAAATAAAAATGGGATAAGTAGTCATCAAGCAGGGGATAATCCGACCCCTAACATCATCAAATAACAGTAAATTAATCCCCTCAGGCGGGACAAAACGGTTGATTTTAATTTCGGTTTTTCTATCCTATGCCCTTAGGGCATAAGTTAAACATGCTATTGTTAGAAACTAAAACCCTAAAAGGAAATTAATAAACCCTCTTGAAAAAATTATTTAAACCAAAATTAATAAAACTCAATAAAATACTTACATTTTAAGGCTTTTAAACTATGCATCAAGAACATAAGTTAGAAAAATCGTTTTAATTTATCTACTTAATTAATGACCTGGATCTTACTTTGGCTACGAAAAATACATTTACAAATAGTATTAATCAAAGAGATTAAATCATTAAAAATTTACCAGTTCAGAAATACAGCAAAACGGTTCATTCGAAGTTTGTATTTTAAATTTTGGGTAAAATACAGAAAATCGCCCCTATCTTTGAGCGTTTGCAAAAAACCGCCTCTTATTTTACTTTTTTTTTTTTTTACAGAAAACCATCCCTTATTTCTATTATATATGTTTTCATTAAACCACCTCATCTCGTCTTCCATTCATTATACCGTCCAATTGGAGTTAAAATACATAATTGGTTAAAGTACCAAATGGATAAACATTGAAAATTACCTTTGCTTGACTTTTTGCTCAATAGAGAAGAAGGGTTGGCTACTTGGCTCAAGGGTGCTTCCTTATGAGCAATCTTGCTAGGTGCTTAGGGAGGGCTCGACTCGGCACAACGGGCGCCTTGTAGGGTACTTCAAATTGATAAACATCAATGTATTATCCTCTCTCAACCCTCTCTCAATCCCTAGCAGTTACCCGTCGCGCTGAGTTGAGCCCTTCCTAGGCACTCAGCTAGATCGTCGATTACGAAGCACCTTTGAGCCACCATCCTCTGTTACCCGTCGCGTTGTTGGAGTTAGAGCAAATATTTTTTTTAGAGAAAATGGCTTTTGTTTCCCCAATTTGGAGAAATATGCGAATTTAAAAGAGAAAAAAATATCTCAATAAAAAGGGAATAAAAATAAGAGGTTTTTTTTTTTGCAAACGCTCCAAGATAATAGATAGCTTACTGTAAAAAGTGAAATAAGGGGTGGTTTATTTTAAACTCCCCCAGATAGGGGGGGGGGGGGGGGGGGGGGGGGGGGTTTGTATTTCACTCTAATTTTTTTGAATGTTGAAGTATTATGAGAGATGTGAATAAATTTATTGGTTTGAAATATTTTATAATAGAGATATAAAACTCAAAATTAAATTTTTTGACTAAAGTAAATGAAAACTCAATGTAAAACATGTACACATTACAAAAAAGTTGCATACTCAATGTAAATTATTTGTACTATTTAACCTTTTTATAGTTATGAAAGACCCAAAATAATTTAAGGTCGATTATTTTTAATTTTAGCCTAGATTTCAACAAATTAATCGATTCTCTTTTAAATTCGCATATTTCAATTTTTTTTCTTGAGATATTTAATTATAATAGAAAATCAAGTAATCTCATAAACATTCAAAATTCAAATTAGCATCTTATTTATTAAGAGAAAAAAGTAAAAGCTCATCTTTATCATATGTTTATCCATCCTTAGAAATAAAACCTAAAATTCATTACATTAAATTTCTTATAAATGAGAAAATTAAATCTATAAACTATTATGATTTTTTACGCAATACATTTTTATATAAAAAAAATTGACTTGTTTTTAATTAATTTCCACTAATTTAGAACCAAAAGAGATCTAAAATGGTATTTTTTAATATTTTAATTCTTTAATAATAAGATTTATAATTTTTAAAATTTTATTTATGCATGAATTGGACAGTTTTGTCACAAAATAAAAACATAATTGACTAATCTATAATTATTTCCAAAATGTGGACATATCAAAGTTATAGTGCACAAAGACCCCTAAAGTATATAATATTTTGTGAAATTCGAATATCAAGGTTGAGGTGCAATCGCATAAATAGTTGGGATATTATATAACTGATCCCAATACTCAAATCAACTTGATCATTCTAACACTAACACTACCTGTCCAACTTCCTTAACTGCAACCCATCCAAGAAATTTGAGTACAAAACTGAATTAAACCGACGTTTCATCTTATTCACATTCTACCAAAATCCATCGGGTGTTGCTCGTTTACTTCGTATGTTCACAGTAAAATGGCAAGGTGTCTCTCACATGAATCGAATTCAATGGAAAACACAAAGCAACAAGCACAAGGGGATGCCTTTCATCCCTACGGTTCAGCTTTTGATCCAGATATCATTGCCGGATTATCAAGGGTCCATCAATTAAGATCACATACCGCTACAACTAAGTCACAAAATGATCAAATTTCTTAGATACGTTTGGTATGAATAATACCTGTGTAATATATAACATGTCATTTTGGGAGACCGAAAATGTCTCTAAACTTAAGAATGCCATTGATTGCCTTCTGGAACTCGCCCTCTTCTAAAGCTATTGTGAACCGGCAGAACTCGGAGATTCCAGTCCATGAACCACTGTTAATGCATATGCCTGCGGCCTTCAACATAGCTTCTCGTATATTGGCATCTGTTAGCTTGACTTCGCAAGTAGAAGAAGCATCCTCAGTTATATATGAATGCTCAAGTTTAATTGATTTTCCTATGTAAGCAGCTGGCCTTGCCACCATTGAAACCCCAGACTGTGGAGGAATCACTTCCCATCCGCATTTCTCCAGCGTCTGTGGAGAACACCAAATTCAATAGCAAGGCAAAGAAAGTTGGATGTGTTTGTGTGCTTCTTAAAAATAAACTAGTTCAAGTTGAAACAAAAAACATCAACTCATATTGGCTATTTTTATGAGAAAACGGATTTAATGAAGAAAGTATCTATATTTTATTACTAAAAAACTACCATAAACTTTCGGCTTGAAAAAGTAGTTTTTTTTTTTTCAGGAAAAAAAGTTTTTCAACTAGTTTTAGTTTTTTTGGTTTAACAAACATTGTTTATGCAAAGAGTTTTTCAACTAGTTTTGGTACCCGACAAACACACCCTTAAATACAAGAATCTTACCAAAAGACAAAGATGAAAACGAAATTGGAAAAATTGATTGGAAATCTACCTCCTGCAGGGACTGGGATCTGCTCTTTAGAATCCGTTTATGTTCTGAAACCGAATCCAACAGAACTCCTATTTTCTGCTCAGTTAGAGCCAGCAATTTCTTCATAGCATGTCTGATGGTGCAGTGAGGCTTGCTTAATCCTGGAAAATTGCTGGAAGAGTTAGCTGAAAGAGACTGATCCAAGACGAGGAATCTGTATGTCATTCCGCCAGTAAGCAACTCCAAAGACAGTGTGCCCAGCAGAGAGATGCAGAAAGTTGAATTAGCTGAAGAATACAGCTTTCCTATAATAGGCTCTAAATTCCATGCTTCGTAGCTATCAAGATCATATTCCAGACCCGAAAAGGAAGTGTCAATTAGAACTCTTGCCCCAAATTTGGCACAAACAGTTAATATTTTCTCAATTTCCTCGTTGCTGTAAAGCAAGCCCGTT
>OZ024721.1:41484087-41801587 GCA_964016875.1 Fallopia convolvulus
GGAATTGTTGTTATTGACTTCATCTACTGAGAGCTCAGCATCATTAAATACTGACACAGCAGAGCTAGCCAGTCCAATCATTTCAACAGAGTTTGGCTTCCCGCCCTCTCTCTGAAGGATGTATGTAGAGAAATTAAATGAGTATAAGAATACATGCTTAGTACACAGATTGAGTAGTAGCTTCAAATGACAAGTGAAGCATGAAACTATCCACCATTAACAGCTCTTCCTCTTTTAGAGAAAACATTAACTCTTATATACCAAGTATTCTTAATTATCTTATAGATTGAGTATATGTTAAATTTGTTGCATTGTATGCTTCAATTTTGAAAAAGCATTTAGCATTATAGCAAAAATAACAGTAAGGCAGACAGACCTTTGCAGGCAGATGACGATCTGCTAGTTGAAAGGCGAGCAGCTCATGAAAAAGCCAACCATAATAGTATTGATTAATTGGTGCAGTATTCCCTTCCAGAAGTTCCACTGTCTTTGACAATGCCTTCAAAATGTAATCCTCTTCTGAGATCACAAATGCTACTTCCAGATCTTTGTAAACCTGGAAAAGAATTGGATGAACTCTATAAAGATTTTAGGTACTATCAAACATAGAAGGAAGATCCATCTTAGGCTCATTCATTCTTTTCCTTGAAATAACAGATATCAATATGTTAAATCCAACCAAATAGCTCTATAATGTCAATAAAAAATTTCGGGAAAAAATACTTCCCCAGCAGAAGCTCCTATTATGAACTTCTGTATAAAGATATGATACCTGATTTTTCAGTAAAGCACATAATATAGCTGCATGTGGGGGCAGTTTATTTCCTGCGAGATACTTCAAGACACCATTTGAACTAGGAAGGCTAGACAGTTCAAAATGATCAGATATGTCTATGAAAAGACGAGCGCCAATTTCTCTTGTAACTTCCAGCAGATGCTCGAAAGCAGCACTGGTTATAGCCTCAAAACTAGCAAGCCCAGACACTACTACTTGAGGCTTTAACTTCTTAATTAATTCCACCATCAAATCTGATTGGCGTGGGGCATCTATAACTGTGACTACATCATTTAATTGCTGATCCGTATTTTTGTTCTGCAATACAAAAATATTGAGCTCATCAAATTTGATTCTAATTACCTTCACAAACTTCAGCCATCAAAATTCAGGATATAATACCATAAAAAAGAGGGGGGGGGGGGTGGGGGGGGGGGGGGGGGGGGGGGGGGGGGGTTCGGGGATTATAAAACTCCTAGTGAAACACGATGAAAAAATACTTCTAGTGAAAACAAAGGGAACATTTGGTTGCTATCAAAAATGGAGCATGTATTTGTTGTGGAAGCAATGACAAAAAGTAGAAGGATTGTAACGCTAACATGAGAACCTTCTCCATTCCATTATAATACAATATAATCAGCAGAGAAGAAGATGCTAGAAATCTAAACTGTCAAGAGAACCGATTGGTGCAATTTTCCTTCTGGACCTAGTACCCACTGCCACTAAGCATTGCATAGAATGTAAAAGAAATAGGAGTATAACATAAGCATAAACATAGAGAATTATGGAATTATCGGACAATATACCTCGATACACAAAGATGTCAGCCAATTCCTCGGAAGGTTTCTAGTCAGATGTTCATCAACAATGGCTAGATGAGGTGAGAACAAGCGAAGAGCGTTTTCAATAGCCACAGTCCTTGAAGGAAACACAACAACATTCTTCAAATTACACAGTAAAACACATGGTTAGATAATCATCTGAATGATATAAAAGCAGTGAAAAAACTGTAAATTACTAATCTAGTCAAACGTTCATGAACAAATTAGTGAGCTTTATTGTTAATCTTAAAAGTAAATTTGTATGATACACAATTCACATATGTTTCCTACTTCGTAGCATACTGATTATGTTTACTTCCTCTTCCACAACAAATCAGTGACTCCAGGGGGAAAAAAACTGCTATTAATTATTAATATATATCATGTATACAGATGGGGGAAAAATCCCATGCTCGAAGTCAAACCCCTGGTTGTGATGATGGAAATTACAAGTAGACCTCTTGAAGGGAGCATTAGAATCTAGTGGGATTTCCTCTCTGATTTAATAGATGAATAAATATAAGTCAATTAATAATATGTTACTTATAACTTTTTATGATTCTTAAACCCTCAAATAATGTATACTTCAAATATTTTTCTGTGTAAACATTAGGTTGAAAACACCCCTTATATTTGAATATGTGGTAACAAAAGCATTTACATTTCTCTGATATATCATTCATAATATTCAAGAGAAAAATACCAGTTTTTTTTCTCCGACTTCTTGAATTAGGAAAATTATGCATTTATGCGAGTATGCGTCCCACAAATGGAGTAACTAGCTCATAATAAGTTACCAATCACACTATTCAAGCCACTTTTCCAAACGAAGGCCCAAAAGGAAGAAACCTTCTTGTTGAAGACAGTACTTTTCATCCCTTATAAACACAATCCCAGTACAGGACAAACTTACTATATTTGGCATGTGACAATGTATCGCTGGAGCCACTTATATTAAGATGCCTATTTTAGCTTTATAACTCCATTATGGTTTGTATGATTGTTTGCAGGTAAAAATGCCAGTAATTAAATTTTTTCAGGCGGTAGATAATGGTCACACAAACATAATATCCATGACAAGTATAACAATTAAAGAGGTGAGCTCGTATCTATTTTAAGATAGTAGAATATCTTACTGAAAAAGAGCTCCGGTAGAGACAATCATTTCAAGAACAAAATCAATTGATTTGAGTAACGAGAAAGAACTGATGCAATCTGTTAATCATTCACCTGGGCAACTAGTGGAATGTGATGGTATGTTCTAAAAAAGTTTGCAATGAGATCCCGAAACCGTCTGCTTCCTGCTGGTGGCTCAAATGGGAGGAATGAGACTTTTTTCAGAACACTGGCAAGATAAGCCAGAAAAGGAATCTTTTCATCAGCAACAGCATCATCTTCAAAATATAAGTCCAGGGAGTTGTTGATATCCTTGTAACCATTGTTCAGGAACTCAAAAATAGTCTTCACCTGCAATATGATGTCGGCTGTTATAATAGAACTTCCCGTAGATCAAGTGAACTCAACAATTGAAGGAGCCAAGATATGAAGATGATCATCACCTGATTAGGCTGACGAAGTTGACAACTATAAACTGATAAAGCATGAGCGATACTACCACCAGCCTTCCCGTATGCCCATGCTGTTCGAGCACAAATCGGTTGATCTCCTGTAAGCCCCATAAAGAACTCAAAACGATGTGGACTGTTCTTCTCAATTTCAACTAGTGCGGAGATATCTGTGTCAGCAGCCTGTAAACATCAACTAACCAACTCAGGTTCAAGAAAGATGTTTTGCATAACAAATTTCTAATTATTCTTGCCTGAATAACTTTAGTCTGCCAAATTTTGTTAACATGAAAACCACGACGCTCAAACAAGCGCTTGCAAACAGCTTGTCCAGGACGGCCTCCCATATTGAAAATCATTATGCCAGCAGGGTTTATAACAGCAATTCCTTCTTCAACGGCCCTTGCAATCAGTCCTAATCCAAATTGATCTTCTACAAATCCCTAGATGACACAAATAAACATATTAAATAACTGCCCAGAAAGAGAGAGGGCTGGGAGAGACAGTGAAAGAGTCAGTGTTATTTTTGTAGCAGTATAACAAGCTTAAATGACTATAACGCCAAGATAACAAGACTAAAGGATGTCAAATTACCATAAAACATGATAATCCATCTCATGGACTGATGAATTAAAAAGAGTAAAGTGAACTAGGATTTATAGCAGAAGCGCTTACCTGAAGTGCACAATAGTTGCTGAGTGAGTACAGAAACTCTTCACTTGCATTTTCTGTGATCATCTTGGACATTGCATCTGGATTGGGATTAAGAATCTGAAAGAAACATAATAAAAAGGAAATGAATTGGAATTCTATCATCAGACAACAGTCTCCACTTGAAAAGTGGAACAGAAAAGGTACATGTTATATTTGTCATTTCACCTGTGGTATGCAGCCAACAATTCTTTCTAATTTGATTTTATTATCTCTACAGTAGGCCAGCAGATCAGATTCATGGAACTCCACTCTGTCCAGCAAGGTTTTGTTTTCCTCGTCATACATAGGTTCACCATTTTCATCCAAAGCATTTAAATATAGGTTGATCCAGGAAATCTTTATTGCTCTTGGATTTATATCAAGGCCATACACCTGTTGACAATCATTTCCAATAAGTTCAAGGCTTAGGACATTTTAATAATAGTACATGCAGACATGCAGATCTGTGAGCAACAACTATGATAATCCTATATTTTAAGTACTAAACTTCAAATAAGCTATTGCCAAAGATCCGGACAAAGGAAAACAGCATGAAAGGCGCGAATTACAGCAGATTAGATGGTATATACACCTTAGAAGGGGACCATTTCTCGGCAATTGCAATGGTTATCCAACCATTTCCACAACCAAGCTCCGAAACTGTCTTATCCTTGAAAATGGACTCAGGATGCCTGTTTAAGCCTTCATAAAAGGTGAAGGACCAATCCTCAGGAACGAAAATACTAGGAATTACCATCATCGTCAACTTTTTCCTCTTCTGGTAACCTGATAAATCCATATTGAACATGTGAAAAAGCAATAGATAAGCAAGAAGTTTAAAGTACAGTCTCACTACAAATTTTAACAGGGAAGTGAGATAGGGAGAAAGGATCTGTACAGGTAGAACGCTTCCAATATCATACTTGTGAAACATAAACAAGAAATAAAGTTCCATCCAGAGCTCAGACTAACATATACAACAGATTCGTCAAAGTAGACAGATATACATTAAGTAACGACGTTTTCAATGCATCTTGTTCTAGTTTATCTTTAGCGACTCTCTAAACAATGTTCACAAACTCCGAATTTTTTGGAAAAACAAAAGCAAATTAATCAGGAAAATGCGCACACAGTCGAAAAATTGCACCAAAATCAACCCATAGTTGCAACAATCACGGATCAAATTTGAGCGTGAGAGACAGCAGTGCGAAGGAGACACACCACACATACCTTCGAATTGCTCGAGATAGATGTCTTGGATTCGGAAATGGTAGGTAGAGAAGCACTCATCAGAAGAAGCCTGAGCGGAGTCAAAACGTTTCTGGAGGTGAGAGAGGAAGACTCTAGCCTGAGCTCTGGTGTTGGGATCTTCGAGCTTCTCCAACACCGACCTGAGCGCAGCGTACGCCGCATCGCCAGACTGACGACATTTGTTCAAGAACTCCTCAATGGATTCCATCTCCCTCGATATACCGCGAAGAACACACAAGAACAACAACGGGAGTAGCTACAGAAGCACCGAAGACGACGACAGGAATTTCACGAAGGAAGCGTGCAAGGGAAGCGAAAGGGAGCGGAAAAATTAAGGAAAATAAAGGGAGGGGGGATTTGGTGAAGAATGATTTCGTTTAACACGCGCCGACTGCCGAGAAAAAAGAATGTGCTCGACTCTTTCCCGGATTGACCGTAGCTAGTGACGTTGCAACTTGCAAGTTCCCCTCCCAGTGCTGAGATCCGTCACCACTTTATCCGAAACTGTCCGTTTTCTGTAGACTACACACATGCGACGTGACCCTTCCACACCGCCTTGTTTTTCTTTTCAAGGAAAATTAAAATTAAATATATTATAGATGTAATTCCACCAACTTGGAATATAAAAGACGGTAAAAATACATTAATAGACACTTGAACTTGTACACTTTTTTCAACCAGCACCCCGTACTTTTAAATGTCCAAATAAACACTTAAACTTAACTAAATTTATTCTATTGAACACTCTATGCTGACGTGACATAAATCGTGAGGTTCACTTGCTCTATATGCGAGTGAGAAATTTCCCACATGCTGATTTGGAAGCTTTTCTTAGAATAAAAAATTTTATTATACAAAAAATCACAAATTTCTATTTTAGTTAAAGATTAATTTTATTTTCCTAAATAAATTTTCTTTTCATATTAATGTCTTCTTCCCCAATTTGAATTTCTAGGGTTTGTCTCTTGAAGGCTTAGATCTGAGGAATTCCTCCCCAAGTCGTCGTTCCATACAGATTTTCACCGGTTGCTTACTCTCTCTGGTTGTTCAATTTCGTCTTCAAGTGCCTCGCGAACGGCGAAAACACACTACCGGCAAAGGTCGTGTCGAACTCTCGATGGACCTCGAATCATCCCCGGTTGTCCTCCGGCTCGAAAACGGCTAGACTGGCATAGATCTGGTTCTTTATTCGAGTTCGTCGTTCCGTCATTAGTCTCTCTCTCATTCCGTTTTGCCGGCGGTGAGTCGTCCTGTCCTAACTCTGCTGGTTCTGGTTCCTTGCCGGCGGTGAAGAATTCGAACTCTTTCTTCGAGTTCGTGGTTCCGTCATTACTCTCTGGTTCTGGATCTGGTAAATTTTTGTTGGCGATGAATTCGAATTCTGTATATGGTTCTTTCTTCGAGTTTGTCGTTCCGTCATTTCTCTCTCGTTTTGTTTTGCCGGCGGTGAGTCGTTCCGTCCTCACTCTGCTTGTTCTAGTTTGTAGGGCTTAGATCTGGGACGGGGGTGAAGAGTTCCGTCCTGATTCTCTCTGATGTCGTCGTTTCTAGATCTGGGCGGTGAAGAATTCGATTTCTTTCTTGAATATGTCGATCCGTTCTGACTCTCTCTGGATTTGGTTCCTTTTTGCCGCCCACCGCCACCGACCATCGCGACCATCCACCGCGCACCACCGACGGCGATTTGGTGGTCGGGAGAAGTCTGTCGATCCCTATGATTTTTGTCAAAATTTCTTATTGGAATATTCTTGTTCTTGTTCATCAGAGTTAGAAAAAGGGGAAGAAGACCAAAAACAAAAGGAAAAAAAATTGCAACTTTTTTAATTAAAATTTAATAAAATTATCTAGTTGCCTAGTTGGCACTTACATGTCATTTAAATAACATAATTTAATGCCACATCAGCGCGCGTGAAATACACTTCAAGGGATTGTGTTTAAAAGAACAAATTTGATTAAGTTTAAGTGTTTATTTGAACATTTTATAGTACGGGGGTCTAATTGATAAAAGTGTACAATTTCAAGTGTTTGTTGATGTATTCTGCCTATAAAAGACTCTCTCCATCCCACCATGTACATTCATAACCTGCAAACCCGACCCGACCCGCCCAGCCCGATAATTTTAGGGTTAAGACCCGAAAATTTGAACCTGAAATCCGAAATAAACCGAACCCGATAGAACCTGAACTCGTTGGGTTGAAACCCGAAACCCGTTGGGTTGACCGATTTAGCATATTTATAAAAAAATTAAATTTATTTTGACATATAATATATTTTATTATTAAAATAATTAAAAATAATATATTATAATTAAAAATTATTATTTAATCAAAAATTGATTTTAATAATCATAAGAAAAAATGATATTTTAGACCCGCTGGTCAACCCGACCCAACCGAAAACCCGCTACAACCCGACCCGATTGACCCGTGACCCATAACGACCCGAAACCCGATTTAGACCGAACCCAAAATGATCGAACCCGAACCCGCCCAACCCGACCCGATTGACAGGTCTACACATACATAATAATAAAAAGAGAGAAGAGAAAAAAAACACTAGTCAATAGAAAGGAGAAAGAAAGATTGAGAGGTTAAAAGAAAGAACTAAAAAATTAATTGAGACAGATTTTTTATATGGATAATATTATAAGAATAGTATTGATATAAAAGAAAATAAAAAGAAAGTTGGACAACGAAAATGGAAAGGAAAAATAAAATGGGACGGTGAAAAGGAAAAAAAAATGGGACGAAAGGAGTAAGTAAAACGCAACAATATTATGTACTGCATGTAATAATCAGTGCGAAGACACAAACCATATTCTGATTTCATGTCCCCTGACAAAGAAACCCTTAAAACCATTGATGATGCTCAAAACGGTAAAGTGAGAAGTGGGCCCGGGGTGCAAGGAGCATACAGACCCAGCGGGCCTCCCGAGGATGATCCTGGGGCCACAACCATATCCACCTTTTATTTTAACAAGATCCCTACCCCCGCGAGGTCCTCCGAAAACTGGGAACGAGGTCTACACCTCGTAACCGACTCTACCAACACGCCCGCCCACCAGAACCACTCAGCTAGCGCCGCGCTCCCGAGCCAATCACAAGCTGCCTCTCCGCTAGACCAATCAGAGCCCTTGATCTCGGGCGTCCCACATCGGACAACGGTCAGAACTCGACTCCCCAATCCTCTATAAATAGAGGAGAATCTCGTATGGAAAAGGGGTCGAAAAACATCTTGAACTCAAGAACTATCTTGCTCGTTGAAGATCGACGTGATCGAAACATCGTCAAAAGGCCTCGCTATAGACAAGTGAAGTCCACAAAAAGACTTCAAGTCTCACAAAGTTCCTACTCGCACCAAAGATCTCGCTACACCATCTCGCACGCCGCCTACACCTCGCTCTCATTCACATCAAAGACTTCGCTGCCCGATCTCGCAAGTTGTCAACACCGTCCCGCTAGATCAACCTCGCTCAAAAGGTCAAGCAAGCAATACTTAGAATTGTCTAGCAATTAGGAGATCTCGAACATTGTTAGGTCGAGATCTCGGATAATCGTAGGAGATCTAGGGTGTAAACTTCCAAGCGTTTGTAACCTCGTGTTACCGTAACCTCGTTGTAAAGAAAATCATAAATAAAGAAGCAAGGTTTCGTACAGTCGAATATAATAATCTCATGTCTTGTCTTTTAGCGAACGCGTCATTTCGGGTTTCATCACTGGCGCCGTCTGTGGGAACTTCTTCATCCTAAGTAGTTCCTCGATTCGTGCAAACCTTAGCTTCGATTCCCTCAAAATGGCTTGCCCAAACAATTTCTTCCCTCAACACCCCGACAACATGCCAGAAACTACGCAATGGACAGCCGCGGGGCCTCCGGGCTGCCCGTTCGTGGTCCCTCCGGGATGGACGTACGCCGCCCCGCAAAATCCATTCCCATTCCAAGGCTTCGAACAAGGCGGCGCGCCCCCGAACCCATATCCCTACCCGACTTATGGGCAATACCAGCAGGGCTTCGCCCCTTCGTACGTCCCCTATCCCCCCCCCCCGGGTGAGCCGCACTCTGAGTACGTCCCCGCCCCTAGGCGTGCGCCGGAGCCTGAGTCCTCCACCAACGGCTCGTCAACAGAAAGGCCTCTCCGAGATCCAATGCAGATCTCGCGGTCTCGATCGCGACGATCAAGGCTGCAAGAGCCAGAGTTGTCCGAAACAGCGGGGAGCGCGATGCACTACCCGAGGTCTCGATCGCACAATTCGAGACCACCGCCCCAAAATCAGGAGGAGGCCAAGATCACCTCCCCATTCATGGACGCGATCCGGAACGCGCCCATGCCCAAGGGCTTCTTAAGGTCACAAATGGGGCTTTATGACGGCTCAGCGGACCCTGAGGAGCACGTAAAACACTTCGCGGTCCAGATGAACGTCAATGCCTACAATGACGCGATATTCTGCCGGGTTTTCCCAACCACCCTGGAAAAGGCCGCGTTGACCTGGTTCTCAAGTAAGAAGGTCGGCTCCGTGACCTCATTCGCCCAGCTGTGTGATTCCTTTGTCACTCACTTCAGCGGCTCCAGGAAGCGCAAGAAGAACACGCGGGATCTCCGAGGAATCGAGCAGGGGGAGAGCGAGTCCTTGGGCGCCTTCTTCACAAGGTTCACGACCACTGTGGCGGAGATCGCGCACGTCGACGAGTCGTCGGTGCGCGACACCCTCTTGGGCAACCTGCGCATCGGGGATTTCAAGAACCGCATTTTCTTGAAGAACCCGGAGACGTACGAAAGCCTGTGCGCCCGGATCACGGCGCAAGTATACGCCGAGGACGCCGCATACCAGAGCTCGCGACCGCGAACTGACAAGGAGATCGTCGCTGAGGCCAAGGGGAAGGCAAAGGCGGCCGTGCCGACTGCGCGCGATGCGTATATGAAGCAGGCACATAACCCCAACAACAACAACAACAACAACAACAACAACAACAACAACAGAAACAACAATAACAACCGGAGCAACAAGAACAACAATAATAACCGGAACAACAACCGCGGAGGCGGCGGCGGAGGTTGGAACTGCTTTGGCGGAAAACCGCGGGGTTACCGAGGCAAGGGGGGTCCCGCATACAACCCAAATGAAAAGGGCCGCGCCAACCCCGCGTCAGGAGCCAACCTCGAGCCGCAAGGCCCAAGTCGGACCCAGGCTAACAACAACAACAACGTCGAGCAGCAGGCGCCCGCGAAGCAGGCCCGGTCTGGACAAGCGACGGCGCTCGATGGGTACATCCATACCATCTCGGGCGGACCATCACCGGGGTGGTCAAGCCAGGCAGAGCGGAAGAGATACGCGAGGGAAAGCCATCATGAGCCCTCGGTATTCAGCGTCGCACAAACCTCGCGCGCCCACGAAGGTTTGTCCTTCTCATCTGAAGATGCCGAGGGGCTTCACATGCCACACTCCGACCCCTTGGTGGTCCACGCTCAAATGGGCTCGAAGATGGTTAAGCGAGTGCTGGTGGACACGGGATCCTCCGTGGACATCATGTACTATGGCGCGTTCGAGCAATTGGGCATCTCCGAGACCTCCTTGAAGCCCTACGCTGGGAAACTCACCTCCTTCTCGGGAGACGAAGTCGACGTGGCAGGACTCATCGACCTCTGGATGACGCTAGGCACCGGATCCACCAGGAGGACCGAGATGGTGGAGTTCACAGTGGTACGCCTACCTTCGGTGTGGAACGCAATCATTGGGAGGGTCTCCCTGATGAAGTTCCAGGCGGTGGTTTCTATCTATCACCTGAAGATGAAGTTCCCCGTCGATGGCGGGGTTGGAGAGGTGAAGGGCAATCAGGAGGAAGGTCGCGTTTGCTACGCGACCTCTGCAAAACAAAAGTGCCCGGTGTTCATGGTGGAATCCCCCGGCGAGGCCGACCTCGAAGTCCGGGATTTCACAGTCCCCACTCCAGAGCTAGAAAGAAGGGTGATATCCCCTTTCGAGAGCGAGTCCGAGAAGATCTACCTCGGGGAATGCCTCTCGGGGGCGTCGGCGACATCGCTAGAAGCCTTGCTCGTTGGGTCCCGCGACGTGTTCGCTTGGACTGTGAAGGACCTCCGAGGTGTCCCGCGGACCGTGGCCCAGCACTCTTTGAACGTCAATGTCACCACTCGCCCTGTGGTGCAGCGACGAAGAAAAATGAACGAAGAAAGGGCGAGCGCCGCGAATGACGAGGTGGCAAAATTGCTGGCTGCAGGGTTCATACGCGAGGTTCAATACCCCCGGTGGTTGTCCAACGTCGTGCTTGTCAAAAAAGCCAGCGGGAAGTGGAGGATGTGCGTTGATTTCAAGGATCTCAACAAAGCATGTCCCAAAGACAGCTACCCCTTGCCCTTGATCGACGAGCTCGTTGACTCAACCGCAGGTCACGGGGTTTTAAGCTTCAAGGCCTGTGCGGGGTCCTCTGCACAGGCCAGGAAGCTGAAAATGCAGGCGGCGCGATATTGCGTCATAGGTGGCTGCCTTTATCGATGAGGCTACGCCGAGCCCAATCTATTGTGCGTCCCGACCGAATCCACGGAGCACATCCTATATGAGGCCCACGAAGGGGTCTGTGGTGGCCACCCGGGGTGGCGAACCCTTTCGCATAAGATCACTCACTTGGGGTACTTCTGGCCCACCCTTCGGCAAGACGCAAGGGACTATGTCCAGCGATGTGATGGATGCCAAAAACACGGTAACCTCTTGCACACCCCGACCTCGCAGCGTTGCTCCATCCACGCGACATGCCCCTTCGCGATGTGGGGGATGGACATCCTCGGCCCCTTCCCCAAGGCCGCCGGTCAGGTGCGGTATATCCTGGTCATTGTCGACTACTTCACAAAGTGGGTTGAGGCACAAGCAATGGCGAAGATCACGGGGACTAAGGTCTGCGACTTTCTGTGGAAGAACCTTTCTGCCGCTTCGGCGTTCCCATGACCATCATGACCGACCATGGCCCCCAATTTGATTGCGAAGAGACTCGAACATTCTGCTCAGACCTCGGCATAACCCTCAAGTTCTCCTCCGTGGCCCATCCTCAGTCCAACGGACAGGTAGAGAACGTCAATGCCCGCATCCTGTCCGATCTAAAGAAACGGCTGGGCATGGCCCAAGGTCGTTGGGCAGAGCTCCTCCCACTCGTCCTATGGACATACCGCACCACCGCGCGCCGCGCAACCGGAGAAACGCCATTCACCTTAACCTACGGGGCAGAGGCCCTAGTCCCGGTGGAAACCCTGGTCCCATCGGCAAGGGTGTTCGATTTCGCTCCAGGGAATACAAGCGCCGCGTGGCCGTCTATCACAACAAGAAGGTGAGACCTCGGTTCCTGGCCACAAGCAATCTCGTCTTGAGAAGAACCGAAGGTGGCAAACTGGACCCCAACTGGGAGGGGCCATACATCCTCGGCGAGGAGGTCGCTCCCGGAGCCTTTAAGCTCAAAGACAACGAGGGGCGTACCCTCAGTAAGACGTGGAACGTCGACCGATTAAAGAAATATTTTGTGTAAACTCTCTGAGCCCCGTTACCTCTTTTTGTGAATAAAGGGTTGTTGGACTTTCAAAATCTCTCTCAAAAATAGAAACTTCGGGTGTTAAGTCCATCCCTCGCTTCCCGCTTGGGGTTGGAGATTTTCGTCAAGTCCAAACCTCGCTTCCCACTTGGTGTTGGAGAATCTCGTTAAATCCATCCCTCGCTTCCCGCTTGGGGTTGGAGATTTTCGTTAAGTCCAAACCCCGCTTCCCGCGAGGTATTGGAGAATCTCGTTAAGTCCATCCCTCGCTTCCCGCTTGGGGTTGGAGATTTTCGTTAAGTCGCTTCCCGCTTGGGGTTGGAGATTCTCGTTAAGTCCAAACCCCGCTTCCCGCGTGGGGTTGGAGATTCTCGTTAAGTCCAAACCCCGCTTCCCGCGTGGTGTTGGAGAATCTCGTTAAGTCCAAACCCCGCTTCCCGCGTGGTGTTGGAGAATCTCGTTAAGTCCATCCCTCGCTTCCCGCTTGGGGTTGGAGATTTTCGTTAAGTCCATCCCTCGCTTCCCGCTTGGGGTTGGAGATTCTCGTTAAGTCCAAACCCCGCTTCCCGCGTGGTGTTGGAGAATCTCGTTAAGTCCATCCCTCGCTTCCCGCGTGGTGTTGGAGAATCTCGTTAAGTCCATCCCTCGCTTCCCGCTTGGGGTTGGAGATTTTCGTTAAGTCCATCCCTCGCTTCCCGCTTGGGGTTGGAGATTCTCGTTAAGTCCAAACCCCGCTTCCCGTGTGGTGTTGGAGAATCTCGTTAAGTCCATCCCTCGCTTCCCGCTTGGGGTTGGAGATTTTCGTTAAGTCCAAACCCCGCTTCCCGCGTGGTGTTGGAGAATCTCGTTAAGTCCATCCCTCGCTTCCCGCTTGGGGTTGGAGATTTTCGTTAAGTCTAAACCCCGCTTCCCGCGTGGTGTTGGAGAATCTCGTTAAGTCCATCCCTCGTTTCCCGCTTGGGGTTGGAGATTTTCGTCAAGTCCAAACCTCGCTTCCTGCTTGGTGTTGGAGAATCTCGTTAGATCCATCCCTCGCGTCCAGCTTGGTGTTGGAGAAACCCGAACAAAATATGCAAGGTCCGAGCAGGGCTCATGGCCTCGGGAAAATCATTGTGCGAAGTCCGAGCAAAGCTCGTAATCCCAATGCAAAATTAGAAGCACCCAATGTGGCCCGAGTCCCACAATAGTTGTGACACTCGGACCATGGGGTTGGGTAGATATGTGCGAGCATATGCGAGTAGGCTAGAACAAACAAGCAATCATGAGGTAAAGAAAATAACATAAAAAGTTGGGGCACGCTTGCCCAGATGTTTAATTACAAGCCCCGCAGGGCCACCAGCAAAACAAACAAAACAAAAAAAAACAGAAGCAAACAACGACATCCTTTAAATCTTCGAGGCTGCGGCGGTAGGGTCGGAGGTCTTCGTAGGATCTTCAGAGGCTTGAGCAGTAGGGTCTTGGGGAATCTCCAGGGCAGGAGCGGGGATGGCAGAAGGTTGGGAGCTTGGCGCTTCTTCCCGAGCGATGGCTGCCGAGGTGGGCGCCTCGCTGGCCACAGTGTCGTCCTCGTTAAGAAAGAATTCACATTCTCCCTCGGGCTCTTCCCCGTCAAGTTCCCCCATAGTCTCCTCGTAGTTGGGAATGAAGAACTTAATGCGGGGGTCAATGTGCCCGTACTTCGCGACCGCCTGCTTGACCCCCATACGGACGGACTGGTGGAACATCTTCCTCACACTTTCCACCATCTCAGCCTGAAAAGCCTCCGACTTCACATACCTGGGCCCCTCGGCTTCCACCTCCTCGCTAAGCTCAACAACGCGCCGTTGGAGCCTGGTAATTTCCTCCTCAGCTTTCTGAAGCTCCGCCTCCTTTTCTCTGAAAAATTGGTGCTCCGCGGATAGCTGCCCCTTGAGCTTTGCGACCTCGCCCCTGAAGTCCCCGTTCTCTTCTTTCAAATTCTTAGCCTCCTCCTTCACCTTCCCCAGCTCCTCCCTGACCCTCGCGGCGGCCTTGGCCTCGTCCGCCGCCGCGGTCTCCGCGGCGCGAACGCGTCTCTCGGCCTCTGCGAGACTTTTTCCCCTCTTCTCAATCTCGGCGTCCCGCTCTTGGAGCCTCGCCTCCATCCTGTCCATATTCCTATGGAGGAGGACGACGCGACCGCAGTTATAGTTCGCGAAGAAGGTATTCTGAAGCAATAGAAGAGCACGTCAAAACAAGAACAAAAATAATAAAGCCAATCAAGGAAAAAACAAACACGAAAGAACAAGACATACCATCGCGGAGTAGCGGAGGATCTCGTCGTTGAGGGCTGCCTCCGAGAGGTTGTTGGCCCATGCAACCTCGTCGGCCCAAGCTGACCTGTCCCAGTCTTGGGACACGCCCCGGGAAGGACCGGGGCAGTGGAACTTCTCGGCAGGAGGCCCGGTGGCCGAGATAACTCGGCTCTTCGAGCCAGGGCGCTCGACCATCTCGCCCCCTGGGGTTCTCCCTTGGCCATCCCCCTTCTGCTTCTTCCTTTTCTCTCCACGGGGAGACCCCGTGCCCTTTCTCTTGGACCCGGCTTTGTCACCAGATCCTCGGGAGTGTTGGGACGATGTTCGGGCGGCGTCCCCCTTCGTCGACCCCCCTCAATCTTCTTCGCCTCAGGCGCCTTCAGCGCCGGGACTGGGGCCTTCGGCTGCGAGGCAAGGGGCCTCGCTTGTGAGGTCGGCTCCTTTATGGCGACCCCGCGTTGGCCTTGGAGTCTCGGAGCGTTGGAGGAAGAAGTCACAGGCCTTTTGCCCTGTGACTTCGCGGTAAGAGCGCCAAGTAGGTCCACTGTGAAAACAAAAAAGGCATAAAAGTTAAGAAAGAAAAAAAAACGAATTAGCAAGGTTCATAACCTCGCTTCCCAGCATCGAAAGGAAGAAAACAATCAGGAAGGAGATTGAATACCCTCTCTGCCCTCGCTAGGGGGGAGGCTGAGACTCAGGCCGGCCCGCTCAAGCTGGTCCTGAGAGAGATACACCTGGTACGGTGCCTGACTCACGGTGGCGTATCGGGCCTTGAGGGCTTTGAGCTCATCAACCGTGTGTGGGCATACGCACCGAACAAAGGCGCCCGGCACCACGGGAAAATTGAGATACCTCCCGTTGGGATCTCGGACCAAAAACCAATTCGGTTTCCACGACCCGACGTTCGATGGGGCCGTGGTGATTTTAACGTTCAGCGTGCTGAGAGTGATGAGGCAGGACCGAGGTTCCCTCCTCGCTAGGAATAAAGCCGACAAGATATCGCGATTCGGCCCGTCCCCGAGTTCACGACTTCGAATCGTGTAGGCGCACAGCAGCCGCCAAGCGTTCGGGAACAGCTGTGCGGGACAAATCTGCATGGCCCACAGGTAGTCGACAATATGCTGGGCCAGAGGCAGCCTGAAACCCGCCTGAAGACTGAAGAGGTGCACGACCACACACTTCTCGTAGGACGCCAAGGGCCGGCCCCCCTCTTCGGGAAGTGCCAGCTCAACCCCCTCGGGCAAGGCGAAGTCTTTTGCAATCTTCTCGAGATCCTCACGCCTGAGTGAGGTGGCCATTCCCTCGGACAGATAGTCCTCAGGGGTACACGGGGTCATGGGAATCCGCTCCTCGAGGACGGGCGGAACACGAGACACGGCGTCAGTAATGTACGCCGCGGGGAAGCTCGGAGGCACGTAGGGAGACGGCGCCGAGGTCGTTCCCACATCCGGCCGCACCTCAACCTCAGTAACGACCTCGTCTGGGGTGGAAGACGAAGCCATTTCAACACCCGACGACGCTCGAAGGTGGGAGAAGCGCGAATTGATAGAAGCCTCGGAGTCGCTTGAAGAAGGCTCGCTGAAAACCAGCGAAGGGGACCTCGGGTTCTGGGAGTCGCTAAGTTCTGCGCTTCCCGCGGACTCCGAAACCTCCTCGTAGAAACCCTCTTGAACTCTGAAAGCGAAGCCGGACGGAGGGCTCGCGGAGTTTCTCCTAGGCATGAAAAGAACGACGTCCAGGCCGCGGAAGGCTAGCACCTGGAAAAGAAAGAAGCGTTGAGACATCGGGCAAAGTAACCAAGGAAAAACAATGCGAGGTCATGACCTCGAAGGGAATGGAGCGCGAGGTTACGACATCAAAAGGGAGAGCAAGACGAGGTCATGACAGCGTTTGGAGGAAAGAGAATTCAAGGTCGTAAGAGACAAAAGGCCACGTGGCACCCTAGGGGCTACTCTGACAAGATAGGACGACGATGGAGAAGTCGAAGCGCCAAAAAGAGGAAAGAGAAGGAGAAACGGAGGCCAGCGGTGAAAAGCAGTGGCGGAGACCCTAACGTCCCATCAATCAGCCATCGAGACGTTTGGGTTTCCAAGAACCTCAAAATTCAAAACCACCAAAAAAGAAAAAGAGACGCCCGTCGGTTGGAGGGCGAGGGGTTCGAGTGCATGGAGGTCGCCACCCTCACCCCACCATCCCGCCACCATGGCACCGGTGCAAAACACCAAGAGACAACCGCTGCCCGCTAGGGCACAAGGCCGAACAAAAAGGAAAGAAAGAGAAAGGAGCAAAAAGAAAAAACCGGCGAGGAAAAGCATGCGGAAACTCACGCCGACCTCATCACCGTCGTTTCGCCACCGAGACGCCGGCGTGAAACACCAGGCGACACACTATCGCCTCTCCAAACCACAGAATGAAAAGCAAGCAGGGAAAAAAATCGAAAGCGAACAAAAGACGGGAGAAGAAAAGTCGAAGACTTACTTGTTCAGAATCGACAAGGAGGAAGCGGTGGTGCAACTGGAAAGTGGCTGAGGCTCGCCGGAAATCGTCTGGAGAAACCGCTCGCAGGAAGCCGGAGAGACAGAAAGAGAGAAGGCGAAAATGTTGGAAGAAGAGATAAAGGGGAGGCGTGTGAAGTGCGCTCTTATAAAGAGGAGGCTTGGGCCTCCCCTGCCCAGGTAGGCTTATTGGGCTTGTCCCTCCTGAGCGGCCCATTAAGCAAGATGCGAAGAGCAAGCCCAGAAAAGCTTTACCCTTGCAAACCAAAGAAAAGCTAAGTGTAGAACCTCGCAAAAAGAGGGCTTTGCAAGATGCTCCCCATGAACCTCGGAAACCCTTGAAGCCTCGCAAAATGCCTACCCACCTCTCAGAGCCTCGCACCCCGCAATCTTTGAAAACTTATGCCCTACGGCCCTCGGGGCGAGGTCCCCAGACCATGGGGTTGTGATGATGCTCAAAACGGTAAAGTGAGAAGTGGGCCCGGGGTGCAAGGAGCATACAGACCCAGCGAGCCTCCCGAGGATGATCTTGGGGCCCACAACCATATCCACCTTTTATTTTAACAAGATCCCTACCCCCGCGAGGTCCTCCGAAAACTGGGAACGAGGTCTACACCTCGTAACCGACTCTACCAACACGCCCGCCCACCAGAACCACTCAGCTAGCGCCGCGCTCCCGAGCCAATCACAAGCTGCCTCTCCTCTAGACCAATCAGAGCCCTTGATCTCGGGCGTCCCACATCGGACAACGGTCAGAACTCGACTCCCCAATCCTCTATAAATAGAGGAGAATCTCGTATGGAAAAGGGGTCGAAAAACATCTTGAACTCAAGAACTATCTTGCTCGTTGAAGATCGACGTGATCGAAACATCGTCAAAAGGCCTCGCTATAGACAAGTGAAGTCCACAAAAAGACTTCAAGTCTCACAAAGTTCCTACTCGCACCAAAGATCTCGCTACACCATCTCGCACGCCGCCTACACCTCGCTCTCATTCACATCAAAGACTTCGCTGCCCGATCTCGCAAGTCGTCAACACCGTCCCGCTAGATCAACCTCGCTCAAAAGGTCAAGCAAGCAATACTTAGAATTGTCTAGCAATTAGGAGATCTCGAACATTGTTAGGTCGAGATCTCGGATAATCGTAGGAGATCTAGGGTGTAAACTTCCAAGCGTTTGTAACCTCGTGTTACCGTAACCTCGTTGTAAAGAAAATCATAAATAAAGAAGCAAGGTTTCGTACAGTCGAATATAATAATCTCGTGTCTTGTCTTTTAGCGAACGCGTCATTTCGGGTTTCATCAACCATAAGAGCCAAATTACAGAGGACGATCGACCTTATCTCCTCTGATGGAAAAAAAGCCACACGAGGTCCTGGAGGAAATAAGGGAAAGAATAAATAAAGAGGAAATGGAAATCCTTACCAGCACCTGGTGGTGTATTTGGTACTCTAGGAATAAGAGAGTGTTTGATAACAACACCAGAACAAACCTAGACGATGCAAGCAAACTTAGTGAATTTACCCAAAAACAAATCAGAGAATGGAAACTAGCTACGGCACCAGACTCCACTGACCCACAACCTAACAAGGGTCATTTAAGAACTAAAAGGAAAAATACTAAGGCTCCGTTCGGTAAATCGGTACTTATCGGTGTTGATGCTGATGTTGATGTTGATGTTGATACTTATGGTTGTTGATGTTGATCGTGGATGCTGATATGGGATATTTATATGAGTCGTTTATTTTCCAAATAATCTGGAATGTGTTCGGTAAACCGAATTGCTGATATTTTAAGCAAGATGTGTAAAATTACTAAAAATGGATTAATGAAGGGTAAAAAAATAAAAAATAAAATTTAATTGGGAAATCACATGGGTCTCACTTACTTATATTTTGATAGAAAAGTTAGCTTGTTTGACATAAGGTTGAGGGTGTTGATTATTTTTTCAGCAGATAAGCACCGGACACGTGTCACAATATAGTGATGCCACATTTCATATTAATAAAAAGTAATGGGTCCCATAAAAAAAGACTTTTACTATACTACCCTTATGAATTTTTAAAGCATTTTCCTACCAACTTTATTTTTTCACCAAATTTAATTTTTAAACCTCCCACCAAAATTTCAATAATTCTTTTATTTAAAAAGGGATATAATAAAATAACTCCACCCGATTTATACGAAGTCAAGTTGGACCAAAAATCCGACCCATAATCCGTAATCCCAATTATTTTCACCCGAGTTAACTTTGTAATATAATTTTTAGTGTGGATCTTTAGTGTGTAGTTCATGCATATTGAGTGTGCAATTCATGACTAAATACTAAATTTGACTAAACTCGAAACCCGACTTATATGAAATCTAGTTGGACCGAAAACCCGACCCGTAACCCGTAATCCCAAATTTTTCACCCGGGTTAACTTTTTAATATAATTTTTAGTGTGGATCTTAAGTGTGCAGTTCATGCATATTGAGTGTGCAATTCATGACTAAATACAAAATTTGACTAAACTCGAAATTCGACATATACAAAATCTAATTGGACCGAAAACCCGACCCGTAACCCGTAATCCCAAAATTTTTCACCCATGTTAGCTTTTTAATATAATTTTTAGTGTGATCTTCAGTGTGCAGTTCATGCATATTGAGTGTGCAATTCACGACTAAATACGAAATTTGACTAAACTCGAAACCCGACTTATACGAAATCTAGTTGGACCGAAAATCTGACCCGTAACCCGTAATACCAAATTTTTTCACCCTGGTTAACTTTTTAATATAATTTTTAGTGTGGATCTTCAGTGTGCAGTTCATGCATATTGAGTGTGCAATTCATGACTAAATACTAAATTTGACTAAACTTGAAACCCGACTTATACGAAATCTAGTTGGACCGAAAACCCGATCCGTAACCCGTAATCCTAATTTTTTTAACCCGGGTTAACTTTTTAATATAATTTTTAGTGTAGATCTTCAGTGTGCAGTTCATGCATATTGAGTGTGCAATTCATGACTAAATCCAAAGTTTGACTAAACTCGAAATTCGACATATACGAAATCTAGTTAGACCGAAAACCCGACCAGTAACCAGTAATCCTAAATTTTTTCACCCGGATTAACTTTTTAATATAATTTTTAGTGTGGATCTTCATTGTGCATGCAATTCATGCACAGTGAATGTGCAATTCATTACTAAATACGAAATTTGACTAAACTCGAAACCCGACTTATACGAAATATAGTTGGACCGAAAACACGACCTGTAACCCGTAGTCCCAAATTTTTTCACCCGGGTTAACTTTTTACTATAATTTTTAGTATGGATCTTCAATGTGCAGTTCATGCGTATTGAGTGTGCATTTCATGACCAAATACGAAATTTGTCTAATCTCGAAACTTGACTTATACAAAATCTAGTTGGACCGAAAACCCGAACCGTAATCCCAAAAAATTTTCACTCGAGTTAACTTTTTAATATAATTTTTAGTGTGGATCTTCAGTGTGCAGTTCATGCATATTGAGTGTGCATTTCATGACTAAATGCGAAATTTGACTAATCTCGAAACCCGACTTATACGAAATCTAGTTGGACCGAAAACCCGACCCATAACCCGTAATCCCAAAATTTTTCACCCGGGTTAACTTTTTAATATAATTTTTTTTGTGGATCTTAGGGTGTACAATTGATTATACAAAGTGTGCAACTCTCAAGATGCATTAAATGCACACTCAACTCCATGAAATGCACACTCAAGATCCAAAAATTCAATTTCCCGCCAAAAATCACTTTCCCGCCAAAAAAACAATTTTACGCCAAAAAATCAGCTCCCCGCCAAAAATTCAATTTCCCACCAAAAAAATGACTATACAAGGTGTGCAATTGATTATATGAGGTGTGCAATTGATTATACAAGGTATGCAATTGATCATTACAATTTCATTCTTTTGCATTCTACAATAAGGTTTTATGTTTTATGATTAGGGTTTAGGGTTTAGGCTCTAGTGGTTAATAATTTGTATTTAGAGTGGAGGGTTAGCGTTTAGGGTGTGCAATTGATTATACAAGGTGTGCAATTCTCAAGATGCATAGAATGCACACTCAAGATTCATTAAATGCACACTGAAAAATTATATTAAAAACTAGAGTGCTAACCCGTCCTTTGGACGGGGCGGAGTTTATGTCCTACGTAGTATGTTTTTTTAAATGTTCAGACTTTTAGAAATCATAACATGTGATTATGCACATCAAATAATTTTATTATGAAATATAATAAATTAATGTATATAAAAATAATTAAAACATACATATATAAATTATTTGATCATTTCATCAATGCATACTAAATTAAAATATATGAATTTCTTTTCCGTCCTAGTTTGACAATCAAAACATTATTTTCACTTTATATACTTAATCTATTATCGATGTTTAGTTTTTTTTGTAACTAATTTTTTCAGATTTTTATTAATGCGATTCTTGTGTGTATAAAATAGTGAATAATCGATAATTATATTGTATCTTTCATTTTCTTTCGAAATAAAATTAATATTCATTATTTTATTTTATTTTTGAATGAGGAAATTTTAGTCCTCAAAAAGAGATGCATAGATATTTATTTATTTATTTATTTTATTTCTTCAAAAAAATTTATATTCTTATTGTAATTTAATATTGAGAGAAATTATTATAAGAGAATGAAGCATTTATTAAATATATTTGTTAAAGCCTTTTTGTATTTCACAATACTTTTCATTTATTTATTTCAATAAGGTTGACCATGGTATAGTGAGAGAAAAGACAACAATTCTCAAGATAATTTTCGGAACATCAACACAAAATAAAATGATGAATAATGTTAATTACATAACCATCAACCATGTACTATGACAAACTTTATATATTTATAATATGCAAACGTATTGTTGAAATGACATATTTAAGTACATGAACATCTATTGTCAATTTTTTAAGTTTATAGATTTCTAGATCGACATATAGATGTATTAGATTAAAATTAGAAATAAAATAATTAATTCATTTGAATGAGATATTATTTGCTCAAATTTTTTATTTTATAATATATATTGGTATATAGATTTAATAGAGGTCATGCCAAAAAAAAAATATTTATTGCTCACGGTATTATTATTATTTAAATGGAGGGATATATTACCAATTTGAACGGGTTATGGGTATATTATCATTTAAATGGGACATTTCTAATTTGGGTTGTTATTAGAAAAGTTGACTACAATATTTGTAACGATTTTCGTTATAATAATTCAATTTATATATAAAAAAATCAACCCATGAAATGAAAGACTTATTCATTAGATTTCATTTAGATAGATTCTTTTAATTTGATCTTTTTTAATTAATTGGACAATATCAATTGAATTTTGTGAAATAGAAATATTAATAAATATGTCCATTTAAATCAAATTTGTATTAGATATGTATTTGTACGTTGATTTTTTTTATCCGAGTACGTTGAAGTATATTAAGAGGGTTAAGAAGAAACATATTTACCAACATAAGAACATAATAAATAAAATAATTATATTGTATATTTTTTAAAGAATAATAAGAAATCTTAAAAAATAATAAATACATTTCAATATATTTGCAAATTACAATCATACATTTACTTTTGTCGCTTTTTCAAAACTATCATGTACTTCTCCAACCATTATACAAGGTATGCAATTGGTCATTACAATTTCATTCTTTTGCATTCTACAATAAGGATTTATGTTTTATGATTAGGGTTTAGGGTTTAGGCTCTAGTGGTTAATAATTTGTATTTAGAGTGGAGGGTTAGCGTTTAGGGTTTAGGGTGTGCAATTGATTATACAAGGTGTGCAATTCTCAAGATGCATAGAATGCACACTCAAGATTCATTAAATGCACACTGAAAAATTATATTAAAAATTGACCCGGGTCATAAATTTTTGGATTACCGGTTACGGTTCGGGTTAACAACTAAATTTTAGGGTTTAGGGTGTGCAATTGATTATACAAGGTGTGCAAAAGTGCGGTGACATTTTCGTAATTTCATGGAAATTACAAAATTGCATCGTTATGGTGAAAAAGTGCATTACGATATACCAAAAAGTGCATTACTAAGCCCAAATATTTTGGGCGATTGAGTTCAATCGGAATTAATTCTATTGGACACCCAAGATGATGTACTTTTTTGGTTTAGTAATGCACTTTTGGTATTTTACAATGCATTTTTCCACCATAACGATGCACTTTTACAATGAACAGAACATGGAGCGCATGCCTTGCTGGCTTCATTTTTGTTTGCACTTTTTCGGCTTACTAATGCACTTTTTCACGATAGCAATCCACTTTTGTAATTTCTCATAAATTACCAAAATGCCACCACGTCCCTAAAAGGGATAAAACATCAACCCTTAGATCAATGCTCTAAACGCTCCTTATTTTATAGGATAAGGAGTTGTTTTATTTGAACCAAACTCCACTTATTTATCTTAAAATATGTGAATAGTAATTATATTTCACGTTTTTCAAGATAGATAAACTATGCTTTTTAAAAAAAATACTTATTTTTTATAAGTGTAGCAAGCCCGTAATCCTATATTCTAATTAACTATATAAATATTAAATTAATGTTAAAAAAATAAAAAAAATATATTTATATTATAAGCAACTATATATATACAAATTTTTATCTTAAAAATAATATTATAAAAAAATTTAAAATTAAGAAAATGATTTTCATACAAAATATTATTTTTTTTTATTTTTAAAAATTATATAATACCATTTTTAATTTAACAATTTGCACAAATATACATATGAGTAAGGTTAAAATAAAACAATTCCTTACGGTTCAAGATAGATAAGCAATGCTTTGATGTTCTATCCTTTTTAGAGACGCGGTGACATTTTGGTAATTTCTTGGAATTTACAAAAGTGTATCATTATTGTGAAAACGTGCATTAGTAAGCAGAAAAAAGTGCAAAAAAAATGAAGCCAACGGGGCACGCGCAGACACGTTCCATGTTCGTTTCATTGTAAAATTGCAGCATTATGATGAAAAATGTATTGCAAAATACCCAAAAATGCATTACTAAATCAAAAAAGTGCATCGTCTTGGGCGTCCGATTGACTCGATTTCGATTGAACTCAATCGCCCAAAATATTTGGGTTTAGTAATGCACTTTTTGGTATATCATAATGCATTTTTTCACCATAATGATGCACTTTTGTAATTTTCGAGAAATTAGAAAATGTCACCGCATCCCTAATTTCCGAGAATATCAACCCTTGGATTAAGGAGATCCAAAAACTCTAAACGCTCTTTATTTTATAGAATAAGAAGTTGTTTTATTTGAACCAAACTCTATATAAGTAATATTTTTTAATAAAAAGTGCTTATTATTAAGAAGTGTAGCAAGCTCGGCTGGCTGAGTAGAATACTCAATACGGTAATTGCACGGAGAAAAGGGTACTAGACACACAGAAACGAACAAGAGATAGAGGGAGAAGATGGGAATAGTGGGAATGGAGCTGCATCCTTCCTCCATTAATGGCCGCTTCGCGAGCTCACTTATTCTCCATACTGCCCCAAATTTCTCCTTCTCTTCCTTCTCCCGCTTCCCCGCCCGGCCACGCTCGCCTGCTTTGTCAACCGGCCATGGAATTCAAGTCAAGGGAGGACCGCTCAAAACAACGGCGTTGAGGGTATGCTCCGCAATTGAGGAGCCTAGAAAGGTATGCCTGAAATTTGACGGGATATGTATTTGATCTTTGGTGATAAAAAAAATCTTCGGATTTTGAAGTTGGAAGAATGAAGAATGTCTGGAATTGAATTGGGTTTGTTTAGGACAATGAGATTGTGAAGGAGAGGAGCGTCTCTGTAATTCTTCTTGCTGGTGGCACGGGCAAGAGGATGGGTGTACGTTTTCTAACTTCACTCCTGTTTTATAATTCTGATTGAAGTGAATAATCTTGATGGAATTCCTTATATTTGATTTCCTGTAGACTATAAAATGATTATGGACTGCGTTATATAGTGTAGTTTTTATTCTCCTAGGGTACAGCTAGCAATCTGGATTACTGTTGGATCATTTGCTCGGCTTGTGTCTATATAAAGGCTCTGGTTCCTGGAAAACATTTAAGAAAATGGCTTAGATATGATTTTCTCGTGCCATATTGTAAAGCTATGAGAAGTGATTTAGTATACTTACTGTTCTAGTGCTCTGAGTGAGAAGTGTGTCTCCCTTTGATAATAAGATAAAAAGAGTGAGATTTGTATTCCATAGTTATTACACTTTGAAAGTGGGAAGTTGGCCTACTGCATTGTGTGTTGCCTAAGTACGCTTTTTTCGTGGTCAATGTATTTGGATTTCTTGGAATTTGGTTCTTAAGGTCAGGAAGATCTGGACCTGTAAATATAAGCAAACATTAGTCTTCTTTTGAATCTGTCACGGGGATAATAAGTTTTTTGTCATGAGATGTGGCTCCTAAGTCCTAAGCATTGATTAAACTTGTTTTTCTTGTGGTTTGTTCAATCGTTACTTCTTGTACACTGCTGGTCTGGTGGAGATCTCTGTAAATTGTATATGTGCATTCTTTCAAATTGCTGCTTGCTTGTATATGATGTATGCTGTCTTGTTTGTTGATCAACCTACCATTCATCAACCATCCTTTTTTAATTAGGTAATAACTTTTGTGCTTTTGGAATAGGCAAGCATGCCAAAGCAGTACCTTCCCCTTCTGGACCAACCTATTGCTTTGTATAGGTAAATGTAAACTGCCCCATTTAATGATAACAAAGTACTATTGCTCATGGCTAATATAATGATGCCAAAATTGATGAAATAAAGTTCTGTTGAAGTATTTTGCAGTTTATAACTTTTTTTAATATTGTCAACACTCTGAATACTGATGCCATTTGAAAAGCTGTTTGGGGATTGGCATTTTAATATTTCACGAGGGAGGAGGTATTATGTAATTTGTGAAAATGTGTTTTTTTGTGGAGTGAATGGATCATGGTCATGGCACTTTTTAATCAACATGGGTTTTACATACTGTGAAGGAAATCAATGGTCTCTCAAAACTGTGGCGCTGAAAGTTATTCCTTTGATTATTTTTGCTGATTTACGTTTCTCGCGCTCACTTAGAGTGACTTGGTTTGCAGTTTGTATACTTTCTCACGAATGGCTGAGGTGAGGGAAATTGTTGTAGTATGTGATCCATCATATAAGGATATTTTTGAAGGTTTGCATTTCTACCTTCTCTTGGAGCCTTTGTTGCAAGAATACTTTATATTTTGCCTGTCTTTATCCTTTGAAAGATAACTGTGCTTTCTTTTTGTTTCTTCAGAAACTAAGGAAAAGATAAATGTAGATCTCAAGTTTGCTTTGCCTGGGAAGGAGAGACAAGACTCTGTATACAGTGGACTTCAGGTGCAATAATGTGTATGATTTTATTATAGTAAAAGTTTTATTAGTGATAGCTAAGACACATTATAACAGGAACTGAAGATTGAGGAACACTTGTGTAACCTTACTTCAACTTGCTTTTCTGTACAGGCTATTGATCCTAGCTCTAAACTTGTGTGTGTCCATGATTCCGCCAGACCCCTGGTATTATCTAAAGACGTTGAAAAGGTTTGATTAGAGAACTGAACTTATTTTTCATTAAGCACTTATTTATATTGCTTTTTCTCTTGCATCTATTTTTTTTACCAAAAGATGGTACCAACTTAGCTGTACGTTATAGGTTTTTAAAGATGGTTGGGTGCACGGAGCTGCTGTCCTAGGTGTGCCTGTTAAAGCTACAATAAAAGAGGTAAGAAAATTTTGACTATGGAGTTGTTTTTCAAGCTTTGCTGGTGTTTTGCTAGTACTCTCTTCACTGAATCATCTTGTCTAGATTTAATCTAGTCCTTGTGAAGCTAATAATTTTGTTGATAAACATGGCTTTCTACCCCTGAAAACATATATTAATTCATTTCAGCAATGTTGTCTAGTCTACTTCTGTCTTGTTCTAATATTGTATTGTAAAATTTTCTCTGCATCACACTGCTGCATGAATCATTCCACTGCTATTGGGCTTTGTTCTTTGCTTTTTGAGCACTAAGCATATTTGTTTTTTGCCATCTGCAGGCAAATAGTGATTCCTTTGTTGTGCGAACACTTGACAGAAAAACCCTTTGGGAGATGCAGACCCCACAGGTTTGGTGTCGAACACATTAGATTAGTATGTGTCTAGAGAAATCATATGGAAGTTCACTATATTAGTGAGGCCAATTTTTATGGGTTGTTGTATCTCTGCAGATTATTAAACCGGAGTTGCTCAAGAAAGGTTTTGATCTTGTTAATAGGTACTCAATTATCTACATGCCAGCAGCATCTAACGCCTTTACACTGTCAAATGTATGCTTTGAGTTTTTCATTTTCGGTAATTTTAAATCTTGTCCAGGGAGGGTCTTGAAGTGACAGACGATGTCTCTATCGTTGAGCACCTTAAGCATCCAGTGTTCATCACAGAGGGCTCTTACACAAATATTAAGGTGCATAAACTTTTGCATATCTTTGACAGATTGACAAATTGAACTTCAAACCTGTTCAGTTTTTTGAATTACCTGTCTTGATTTACAGATTACTACCCCAGATGACTTGCTGCTTGCTGAGAGAATATTGAATTTAAGCTCATAAGCTTTGCAGGAAGATGTATGTCATTGTACCTATCTTGAGAATTTTGAGGTAAAATCAACTATGTGAGCTAAAAGGACACATTTTCAGTTTTAAACAAGTTTTGGAGTCTGATAACACTGTGACTCTGAGAGTAGCTGATATGGAAGATCCCTTTAGTAGTTCAATTGAAGCAGTTCGAAGTTATATAGAAATTCCAACTGCATTGAATTTGAGGATGGTTTTAGGTAATGGCGTAATACTCTGCCAAAAGAAGAGAACCTTTATTAATTAGAGCTTACAAGAGGACTTGCAATTTTTGTATCATTCATTATTCTTATTACAGATGGCATTGATAAAAAGAAGTAAACGTATGCTTGCATAAAATGTATATTTATCAATACCATCTTATGTGAGCCAATGTTTTCAATTTCATTATAAAAATAAAAATAGAACATTTTCATACAGGGTTGGTTAAGTGACAAGTTGAGCTCTCACAATTCCACAGCAGAAACCAAGCCCTTGTGCTCAATTTGGATCCCTCATGGATTACTCTTGATAAAAACTAATTGGTTTTAATTGCAGGAATTGCGTGTTTCTGTGTAACAATTAACTTTTTCAAAAGTAAATATCTATAAGCACCTGCTTCCCTTTTTATTCCAGGTAATGAGACGTCAAGAGTGCAGGAATGTTTCATCTTTACATAGCAGTAATTGCTTAAAAGAAGCCTCCCAGACAACTAAGTACATACTAACAGAGAATTAAAACAGAAAAATAAGGGGGAAGAAACTGCCATTGGATTAGCTGTTGAATAAGCTGTGTCTAGACCTCCAACATTCACCAAAGCACAAAAACCGTCCACCTCTGTGTTGTCGAACTGGGGCTCCCGGGTTAACCTGTTAAAATACAATGCATTACCCTAAACTGCACAGGCTAATTAAAGGATTGTGATGTAAGAACAAAGGTTCAATAAGCCTTGGCCTTACCTTTTCCCTTCTTGGGTGTCTGTTGTAGCAACAGGAAAAAATATTACAACCTTTCTCACCAGTTCCTGATTCATAACCCCTGCAAAAATAGCAAAACAATTAACCAGAGAAGAATACAAAGTTAAAGGGTATAAAAAGGTGTTTTTTTACTCCATACTAGACTTCTTGAGTTGGTATAGGTCAAGTTTTAAGTTACTTAGTTCTGAAGGGTGAACTTTTAAAATGGTCAATAAGAATCATGATGATGGGCGAAACAATCAACTCAAACCCTGATATCAAGTGCAATATCAACAGCTATAAGAAAGGGCAATGGAAAAGGAAAATGAATCACTCACTGATATTCCTTGCTGAGACTGCCTCCTGCACTACTACTCTGATGAAGCAAGCTCGGTGAGATAGGACGACACTCAGCCTTATCAACAGCCTTCTTATCATGAACTTTCAAGGCCTTGATTTCGCGGTTGAGCTCATCCAAGTGTTGAGAAGACAAATCCATAGAATCCATGGATTCAACTCGGGTTTGAGCAAAAACTGTGCCATCTTGGGGCAAGACTTGGTTCCTCTCGGGTCTTAACCGGTTCACGGAAAGTGGGGTCCCCTTCTCTACAGCCTGCAACCACGCCGTCTCCAGCCTCTGCTCACGAATAATAGATTCTATCCTTTGCATTGGAATCTTTGTTCCTCTAACTTGGCCATTTCCCTCGGTTGCAACAGGCAACGACGTTGAAAATGGAGAGTTATTTGATGAGATGACTTTTCTGTTCTTGTTAATTGGTGACCTGGCAGCGTCTCTGCTGACTATAGGAATTAATCCTTCTGGCAAAACGATAATCCTAACCTCTACACTACGTCTTAACACCGTCTCAAGTGAGTTAGTAATACTTATCAGGTAACGCTCTGCTCTGGCTTTGATGTTTTCGTCTCTAAACGCAATATAGGCAATCAAAACACCTACAAGTAAGCGTGTTAGATTCAAGGAATTGTGTAGAAAGACCTAGGGGTAGTTAAAAAGAACTGATGCATTATCGGGTATTAAAATTCATAATGCAATTGATTTGATATGCATTAAAGCATTAAATTTTGGGCTTACCAAACCGCGCTTCAATTTTTTGGGTTGAGAATTCATCTATATAATGCATGTATTATGTATCTAAACAGGCACCTAAAGAGTAGTATATAAAGAGATTAGATACATACCGTTTACTTCAGACAACGAAACGAGCTTTCCATAAGTCTGAAGTAGCTGCCTTAGTTTCTCATAGTGGCACTTCCCAATGCACTGAAACCACAGGTGATCCAGCTTCTCCATGTCCGACTTACTCAATAAAATTTGTCCTTTCACCACATTATCAGGCGATGATAAGGTATCCATAGATTTACTAAGAGTGGCCCTAGAATTCGAGTTTTGTACATGTCCAGGACCATCCCTAGATTCAGTAGATTGATCTTCTTCTGTTGTTTTGGAACTTTGCCTCCTACTGCTTCCAGATAGAGTGAATTCTGGTGAAGTGAACGTTCCAAGCTGTAAAAGCGTGGCAGTAAACCATGTTGAACGTTCGTTGGAAACTCTCAGCTGCTTTTCAGCTTCAGAAAGAAGTTTTAAAGCATTCTTGAACTTGTCCAACTCCTCTTCAGTCACTGAAGAAAAGTAAACTTGTTAAAGTCTGAACCACAGTTTATGAAGCCAAAAACTATTTACAATTGGAGGGACAGCTTCCAATTTTCAACACACATCACAAAAAGCAACTACTATCAGGTTCTACATGCACAAGCAACTTTCACTTAGTACTAAGTTTATACCTGTACATACTGCACTCCCTCTAACAATACAACTCCACATTAATCATATTTTAGTGAATACCTTAATTTGGGAATTTCGTCCCATGAACTTTGTAAATTGTCACGGCAAAGATCCTTAATCGTGTTCATATGTGGTTTTCTGTCCCTTTTTTTCTCGAATATGTGATCCCAATTTACTTCATTCAACTCTAATATGTAAACGAGAAAAAGAAACAGAAATCACATTCATGTCATCTAATGCTAACATTATGATTAAATAAGGCAGCAGAATTTGAACTGAATGAAGCAATAAAGGGTGCACTTACAATTTCGTCCACCATAAAATGAAGTGCTGCATTTGGCACCATCTAGAAGGTAATTCCCGGCAATAATGTCCATGATGAGGCTGGCAAGTTGTGACATCAAAATCAAAGGATCAGCCCCAGAATCCAATAAATCCCTTGCCCTTTTAACCGTTTCTGCAGTATTGGACGATATAGCCAACTCCAAAAGCTCAAGTAACTTTTCATCTGACACGACTCCCACCTGCACATGATAGAGACTGAAATATTCAGCAAATTCACAGTAAAAAAGGAAGAAGAAGAAATGATTAAACAACAAAGAAGCACTACTCACAAGTTCATTCACAAGACTTGCAGTGATCCTCTTCCCAAGCAAACTCAACTGCTCAAGCATGGTTTCAGCATCTCGAAGTGAACCATCAGCGTTCAAGGCAATCAACTCCAGTGCATCAGGCTCAACATCCAAACTCTCCTTGACTGCTATCCGTTGCAATCTGCTCACTATGTCAACATCTTTGATTTTGTTGAACATGTGTTTCTGACACCTTGACAATATAACACGTGGCATATTTTCAAGGTCCGTAGTGATGAATATGAAGACAACTTGCGGGAGTGGATCTTCAAGAAACGTAAGAAGCGCTGCCCAGGTCTTAGAAGGCAATAGATGACACTCATCAATAACAAACACCTTGTAGCTTGAGATACTTGATGGAGGTGCAACTGCTAGCTTTTTCAGCAAGTACCGAGCATTATCAATTCCTTTCTTATTTGTACCATTAACCTCCAAAATATCTCTACTTCTACAAGAGAAAGAGTTAGAGCATTTGTGACAGATCCCACACGGTTTATCTCCTTCAGTCGCCAAACAATTCAAAGCAGCTGCAAATATCCTAGCAGTAGATGTTTTCCCAGTTCCACGGGGACCTTGAAAAAGATAAACCGGGGCAATTCTTGCTCTTGCTATGGCATTCACAAGTGACTTAACCACTATAGTTTGCCCCACCAATTCATTAAAAAACATAGGTCTATATTTCTGACTCAAACTTCTAGTGTTTTCCAACATATTCTCATCTTGGCTGTCCTGGCTCCTGCAACCGAATGACCACCGTCTCCCATCCAACCGACTCATGCCCTCTAAATCAAGCTCCCCAAAGCTCTTAGATACTTCATCTTCACTATTGCCCGTACCAAAGGATGATGCTCCTCCATCATAGCTATTAAGGAGAGGTAGATGGGAGACAATCCTCTGTTTGCCGGCACATGATAAGGAACCGCGGCGTTTATGATTACTCTTCTGGCTTCCACAAAGAATCAGACTCCCTTTTCTCAACAAAGTATCAGAAATAGAGGGGGAAGAACATCCATAACTCCCTCTATATTTGGGAGTACTCTTCCTAGACCAGTAACAAGGAATGCCGCATCCTTGACTACCAGGCAAATCCAGTGGATTGTCCGCTTCATCATCCCATGATTCGCTACTAATGGGGTTTATATAGTTGAAATACCTATTAAAGGAATTTGTTGACAATGCAGGCGTGCTATTATAGGTATAAGAAGAATCCCTCAACAGCTTCTTAGATGATTGGGGGAAGCTCTTCTGCATAAGCCTAGAGAGGAAAGGAGAGGTAGCTGAGGAATGGCATAGATCATCAGAGTTACACCACTCTTTGTTGTCATCAGATTGGTCAATCAAGCTAACAGAATCATCCTGGCTTAATCCTAGGGAACTAGAACAGGCCAATTTCGAATTCAAGGACTTCCTATTATGAACAACTAATTCTTTAACCCTTTTTCTTCTCTGTTTCTGAATTGAAGAAGAAATTAGAGTTTTGTGAAATTTCATTTTAGCCTTTGATCTTCTTGCCATTGCAGGCGATCCAACCGAAGCCAACTTTGTGCTTCCGCATCTAAACTTCATAGTATGATGGGGATGCCCATTATGATTACGCCTCGGACGCCTCCCATAAACATGGCCATTATTATGAAGGACATCATCAACATAAGTGTCAATTTTGGGATCCCCATTTCTGGCATCACTCAAGCAACCATCATGCCGAGTACTAATGGAGGAGGAGGACCCATCAACAACAACATCATTATTTTGATTCGGCAAACTTTTCTCACTGGATGATTTCTTATTACTGTTCCTCCAATTATACAAAACCGACCTCTTCTCCTTCTCTCTCTCACCCTCTTTACATGTAGTTGAGAATGGCGAATTTTTCAGTTTGCTGGTGCGATTTTGAGCAAAAACAGCAGCAGTTGCAGATCTAGTTGAGCTCAGAGGCGATTTCAAAGAAGAACAAGTACCTGGATCACGCAATGCCCTTGCTGATTTTCGAATCTGGGTGAGCTCCTTCTTCAAATGCAGCTTGCTTGGGTCATAAACTCTGCTCCCTGACATCTTTCTTCTCTACCCACCACACAAACTCTCTTTTTCTCATCTACTCTTGCATTTGATTTTAAAGGGTGCCCACTTGAACCCAGTTTGAAATTCAAATCCCAGAGTAGGAAACTAGAAATAGGTACGTGTAGATCTGAGGGATTCAAGGTAAAAAACACAAAACAGGACAACCCGTTCCAGCTCTCAAATTCTCAATCTACACATCTAGTCTAGGGTTATTGTTTTATATTGGGGCTCATCGTGAATGTGCATAATGGCTGATACTTGGGCAAATCGGTGAAAGAAATTGAAAAATCCCTGCAAATGCGGAGGATTGCAAGGAGTTGATGCAGTGAAAACACAAGAATCTTTGAGAAGAACTGTTTGATCCTTTCTATTTCCGCCTGTAATTGAATAGGTTTAAAACCATTTCATCTTTCGCTATTCAGTGTCAGTCTGTCGCAATCAAACACTCTCTTTTCTGACCCGCCTGTGCCCTGTCATTATCACGGCTTTCTGAATTTTGATATAACATTCAAATGTTGCACTCGCAATGTTTTGTACTTTGCCATTTTTTGAACTTGAAAAGCGACACTCGTGAAATTTATTCAATTAAAACTATTGTTGAAAATTGAAAGAGATTTTAAAAAAAAAGTGTTAGAATTCTGTTATATGTTCTTGATCTGATATTTGGAAAACATGGAGAGATACAGGCCACCCATCACAAAGACACTCTCGCAAAACTTAAGTCAGACCAAATTAATTTTATCTTCAAATAAATTTCTACAAATAAGGGAAAGATTATAATAATTTAATCAATTTGCCTCTTTTACTTTGGATAGTACAACATGTGATGTCGGTCAAATGCAAGTGTTACATCCGAAACCAACCAACTTATTGATTTTCCCCTTGTTTTTTACATCCTATCCACACTTGACGCCATCAATGTCCAGTTCAAATCTATTTAAATGTGGATGAAAGAAGAGATTGAGCTTTATACTAATTATTGAAGATGGTATGATGGGTCCATACTCACCAGGAAAAAAATTGTGGCCTTAAATGGCAATTTCAGAGAGATCAGGTGGTGGGCTCTTTAGGAATGACTTCTCAGAAGCATTACATTACCTACTTGGCTACCCATAAACAATCGAACAGTTTATTTTAAACAGAAAGAGAAATAGAAATACTAACATCACATCCAGCATAATAGCAGAAACTAAAAGATAAGGTTTTTTTTGAGAACAGAAAGAGAAGGTATACATCACATTCACATGTCAAGTTTCCAATTGTTCCTACATAGACAATTTCCCCTTGAATACAGACGATGGATCAAACTAACTAAAAGACCACAAACACTCTATTTTGTTCATCAGCTAACCGGGTTCCTTTTTAGTTTTCCCTAACAAAAAATTTGCCCGTTTCTAATCTTAAACAAGAACAAAAGGAGAGGTAAGTACGTCGTTGTTCTGATTTTGACACGAGTCATATGACACCTGAAATCTCTATTTTCTTGAATTCAGTGAAGCTTGGGCTCTCTTGCAAGAGCAACCAGGGCAATTAAACTCCCTCAGATGCTCTGCCTTTGCAGGGGTAACCTTTACACACATGCCATGGAACCAAATCTCGCACACATCACAGCAGATCCAGAATTTATTCGGGTCATCATTAGCACCACACGTTCCACACAAGACTCCACTAAATTCATCGTCATCTTCATTTTCCTCGGCCTTTGCAGACAAAGAAAACCATGGGAAGTGAAGTGAGAATTATAGAGAAGAATATGAGAAAAATAAGGGAAGATGTTTTATATTAATGAAACAATGATAACAAGTCTCTACCTTAGATCTAGATTCAGCATTCCCCTTAACAACTTCATATATTGTTGGTAGTTCATTGATCATCTGAAAGAGTTTTTTCCTGTAATTGTAGTTCCAAAGCAAGCCAGAGAGAAGTTAGGAATAGAACTTCCTATGTGGCATACATACTTAAGAATATGTTGTGCACATTCAAGGCAAGGGGTGAGTAGATGTTCCACAACACTAGCTTACAAGAGACTTCTATACTTCAAACATTGGTATCTCATTAAAATATTCCATAACTTCAAGTATGTTAAACTGTTTCCCGTCAAGAGAAACACATATCATCGAAGATGTCTTTGAAGATATTTAAGCAAAATATAGATGAGCTGCAGTAGCACCCTATTTGTTTCAAAATCCTAAAGTATTAGATTAGCTCCCTTTCTCGTAATAAGAAGGAAAAAAGAGCACAATAATCCTTCATATTTCTACTTATCTCATGCAATACCTGTTCACCAGTTCAAGCATTAAGACAAAAATAAAAATAACAGAACACTTGTGGAAGCTTCAGTAAGACTAGAAAAGTAACCTTGTGTTATTACACGGCTTTTCTTTCATGTTTGAGAAAAGAAGCAGAAATTTTCAAAGTTATAAACAAGAACTAGTTCAGCAGCAATTGCATGGCATGTAGTATGAGTTTCCAAAGGATTAAAACTAACCTCCTTTTCTTCTCAAAATCAAAGAGACCACAAAAACAGAATGCAACAGCCAGCAACCACGAATCACTTTGAGCTGCTATCATTAATAGCCAATCCTGTTTATTCATCTTTATCTCTTGCAAAGTTGATACCTAAAGCTGGCTCAGGAAGATCAGGTGGCAACAGATCCGGTGGTGGATTCACTTCCCAAGTCTCATTTGGAAGTCCATACAGCCACAAATTCTCCCTCTCTGTGAGGCAAAACACATCTTGCTTGAGCAACAAACACAATTTGAATTCATGCAGTTAAGAACTTGTTTCTTTGGGCAAAATGCTAATTGTTTTGAAAATTTTACTGCTAATATTCCTAATAAATAATAAAATGACACACAATGATCAAATTACGCAACAGCAGACCCTTTTCTGTCATTTTGGGTAAATAACAGCCTTCCATCTTTTTAAGTCCCAATAACAACAGTCACCAGTTTGAGTAAACCAGAATTATACGCATCCATTGTTCCATCAAGAGGGGAACTTATAAGAAGTAGAAAGAGAATAGGTTACAGAAAATCAGGTCTTGAAAGTACAATAGCTCCTAAAGTCGGCATAAAAGCCTCAAATCTTGAGATGAACTTGATATTTTGTCTGAAAGTGCGCTTGCGTGTTTTAATGCCATTTTCTTAACGGAAACATTTCAACTAAAATCAAAAGCAAACGGTGACTGACTGAAGAAAATTATCTGTGCAACAGCTGCTTAAACTCAAACAAAAACACAATTCTTAAAAAGAAGGTGTAGCAAGAAACTTTAACAAGTAGAGAGTAGGATGTGGAGCACAAATAACATCAAAGAAAGAAACTAACCGGGATCGCACAATTGAAACAATTTCTCAGCATCTGCAAAACACCAATAAAGAAACAAGGGATAAAGAATTATGGAAACAGTAAAATGAAACCATTACAATGCACGAAACAGGATACATCCGTCAAAATTAGCATATGCAAGAAGTTAGAGAGAAACAAACCGGAAGTGAGAGACTTGATCAAACCAGCCCTTCTTCCTTTCAAATCGTGGAACACTCCCTCCACCGTTCTTGGTGTTACACGGGCCACTTCTTCCATCTGCTTAGCTTTCCCTTTCGTAGCGAAGTCTAATTGAAGCAGAAATTTGGAAGTCTCAGACGAGTGTGATTCTGTATCGACAAACTGAGCGTCAGAAGGAAACAACCGGATAGAGGAAATTGAAGAACAACAATGAGAAGTTAGGGCTCACACTATTGACGGTGCATACCGGAATCGTGATCAGTAAGAATGTCAAGGATTGAACAGGATATTTATACTGTAGAAGATCTTTTCGTTTCTCACACTCTCTTCCCAGTTCCCCCCACCTTTCCAGCTTTCCTCCCCTCGTCTCTGTTTTATTTTCCCTCATTTATAGACTTGTACGGACTACGGAGTATAAAGCTTAATTGCTGCTGGCCCGGTCAAAATTAAAATGGAATTCGTTGAATTCTAGTAGAAGTATCAATCTGTGTAAACCCTCTAATGAAGTCAAGGCCAACCGGTCTCAAAATTGTTGATTATTTTTCTAAAAATAGTTCATTATTTAAATAATAGCATTTCGTACCCCAATTCCATATGTACTATTTTTTTTTTAAAAAGACTAATTTCTAAACTCTTGTAAAAATACCCTTGTGAACATTTTTTTATAGAGTAAGAATTAGGAGGTCCTCCGTGACCTAAGCATCCTTTTAGGTGAGAATTACAAGTTTTAAATGACTCCAAAAGTGAGAATAAGGGAGTGAGTGACCCAACTTAGCAATTTTGGGAAGTATGAACAAACTCGAAGAGACCAAAATGTCCGAGATAATCATTTCAATTTCCCAAGGACATTGACGCTACCCTTGATTGCATTTATGATTGTAAGATTGTAACCTTCGATTTCAATTTTCTGTATTTCTAGTTGTTTTGCTTTCCTAATTCCATCTCGTAGAGCTATAGTTTCAGCTTGCAATATTGAAATACTTTCATATTTATTTGCTTCCATTTCTACTATGCGTTTATTGTGGTCCCTAATCACAAATCCAGTTGATACGCTATTTTATGTGGACACGGATCCGTCAAAATTTATTTCATAAAATTCATGTTAGGGCTTTTTCCATTCTTTATTTTGGAATTCTTCGGATTCTAAGTCTTATGTTGTTACTTTCATCCTCATCTTCATTGTCCTGTTGTTTGGTTTTTTCCCAATTCATTCCATGCTGTCGAATGTATTGTGAAGGTCCGGGATGAAGTCATTTGGCGCTTGCTGAAAGACTAGTTTGTTTCTTTGGTTTCATTTACTCCATCAAATAACTGTTAGTTCTGTAAAGTCTATGATTCCCAATTGTCTCTTTAGCTCATTAATTATTGTGGTTGGTGTTTTCTTTCTCGTGTCATAACTTCGTATATTTGTTCAGTTTTTGTATTGATTTTCCTGGATATTGCTTGTGTGTGTGAACACTCTACAAAGAGGTGACTCGAATCTTCGGTCGTATAGTTGCACATGATGTAACCTGGGGTACTCTTTTTCTCTTAGTCGTGTCTTGGTGGAAAAGCCATTAGTGTCCATTTTTCAAAAGATTTTTTTTTTTTTTACTTTTGAGCATGTGTCCAACTTCCAAATCCAGTTATTCGAGTTTGGGTTTTGGGTGCTTGTTTTGGTTATGAGATCGATAGCAGATGATGTTGAAAACCATCCATCTTTTCTTGGGGCCTAGTATAACATATCTCTAATGAAGTTTTATGGTACTTGGACTGTTGTTATTTGGTCAACAACTTCCGTGGGTAGTACTTTTCTGAGTTCGTTAATATTCCATTTCTTGTCAGTAGTTATGAATTGGCAAACTTTGGTTGTTTTGCTTATAAGTGTTGTATCAATTGCATGTCCTCGTAAAGGCGAATGCAAAGCCCATTTGTCTCCCCATAATCTTATTGTTTGTCCGTCTCCTACTTGCCAAATTAAGAGCATATTTATTGGGGGATGCTTCAAGTAAAATGTTTGGATAAATATATACTCCCTCCGATTCATATTAAGTGACTTTTTAGATTTTTTCACACTTATTAAAAAAATTATTAATAACCCACAAAAATCTCCTTTAACCCACAAAAAACTAAGTAATTAATTAAGCAATAATTTTACTTTTCTCAATTTTTTGAGATAAACATGCATCAATTGGTTATTCCACTAAGACATGCTAACGTAGAACAAGTTTCAAAGAAAGATCATTAAATTTTACCCCAATAAGTGTGAAAAAGTAATTGGAAAATAGTTCTAGTTAATTGTAAAAGTAAAGTTATTAATGCCAACGACACTTAATTTGAATCAAGAAAAAATGCTACAAAGTCACTTAATAAGGATCAGAGGGAGTATTATTTCATTGAGTCAAATAAAAAATTCTAGCATTGTGGGATGCTTGGATTTAATCCACACACCTCTTTCAAGCATCCCACTATAATAAAAAATTATTATTTTTTCCAAGCATCCCTCCCCAAGCATCCCTATTAAACTTGCTCTTAGTCCCTCTTTGAATTCTGTTATGTGGTTCATCAGTTTTGTCCACTACCAGGATGTATTTGTTTTTTTTATATGTTAGCAAATTTTTATTTTGGGAAATTCCGTCTAGTACTCCTGTGTTTTTTACTTTTCCGGATGGTGTCCAGAAAAAAAAGTATTCCGAATGGTACCCCTGAACTTTGACATAAGTTCACCCATGCCCTTAAGTCTTATTTTTCTCCTTTTAAAATAAAGTTCCGCCTTTTTATAAATAAAAAAGAAAAATATTTTTTTGGAAAATGAAAAAAGAAATATTTAACTTAAAAAAATTGACTGGAAGTTTTTTTAGAGGATTTTTTGTTGTAATGAGATATTTTAACTCTAATTTCTTTCTTTTTTTCTTCTAAAACTGTACGTAATTTATTTCAACTTGGAATTTTATAGAATATGACTTATTTATTAAACTTGGAATTTCATTCAATTTGGTTTTTACTTGTATAACGTATAAAATTTAACGTGCGCTTGTTTGCTACTTAAATAATTTCGTATATGATGTATGAAATGCTGACAGTACAAAATTTACCCATTGTTTGTTTATTTGGTATTTATCTTTATATAATGTATGAAATTTTAACATAGTAATTTATTATATGCATGGAACTATTAGGCATTTACCTTGTGTATAAAATGATGAAATTTTTATAATAATTGTAATTGAAAGATATATTCGTTTGTTTTATTGTTTCTATATAATAATATAAAGAGTAATTTTGAAATGATTTAATTAATTTGTTTTTATTGTTTTAATTTATAATTTTACAAAAAATCATTTCCCTTTCTTTTTATTTATAAAACCGGTGAAATTTTATTTTAAAAGGAGAAAAATAAGATTTAAGGGCATGGGGCGAACTTTTGTCAAAGTTCGGGGGTACCAACCGGAATACTTTTTTTTCTTGGGCACTATCCGAAAAAGTAAAAAACTTAGGGGTACTACACGGAATTTCCCTTTTATTTTTGAAGTATTTCTCATTTACAATCTTAATCCATATATTGTTTGGTTCGGCAAGTATTTTCAAAAGTAGTTTCATTTGTAGCGCTTTGTTCATATGTTCAGTTTTCCTTATGCCTAGTCCTCCGTATGTTTTTGGTTTGCAGATTTTTGTCCCATCCGACTAGTGGTTTATAATTCTGGTCTTTATTCCACAAGAATCCTCGGCTAATATGATCTAATTCATTGTGTATACTTGTTGGAAGCATAAAACTTTGCATCAGAAAGTTCGGCTTTGTTGCAAGGTTGGATCTTATAAGTATTGTACGTCCTTCTTGAGATAATGAATTAGCTTTCCATTTACTAAGTTGCGAATTTGCTTTCCCTATAGTACCTTTAAATGTTTCCCTGTTAACTCGACCGCTAATAATGGGGCACCCAAGATATTGTTCAAGGTCTGTCAAGGTTGTGATATTTAGTGCTTGTTGGATTCTTTGTTTTTGTTGATCATTCACTTGCTTTGATGTTTGAAGGGATGATTTATGGTAGTTTACCTTTTGGCATGAGATCATGCAATATTCCTCTATTATTTGTTTTGTCATAGCACACACATTTTGATTAGCTGTCGTAAATATGATAATGTCATCGGCAAATACTAAAAAGAGAATTTTTGTACCTGCTCGAGCAAAGGCAAAACCAATTGAGGTTTCAGCCATGTCACTAGCTTGTTATAATTTCCTTGCTAGGATTTTTGTACCTAATATGAATAAAAAGGGGATAATGGGTCGTCTTGTCTTAGTCCTCTTCTTGGCCGACAAATATCATTGTTCCATTGTTTCGCATGAGTTTGAAGAGTTATGTGTTCTTAACAAGTTGAAACATGTTTAATCTTGAAAAAGACACACACCATGCTTGTTTGACCACATTTTTGACCACATTTTTGAACTTTTTTTCTTGCATCCACATTTTTTCAAATTTAAATGGTGTGTCTGATGCGATTATCCGTTACTTAGCTTTTGAGACTTGTCCGTTACTTAGTTCAATTGCAATTTTACAATGATCCGAGGAGGAAAATGCGTAATTCCTTGTTGATATACTAGGAAACCATTACATAATTTGATCACTTGTCCGACAAGCTTTTCGTATATATTGTCCACTTGTGTTTTATTTTTCCTCCAGGTGAAAAAATTGCCTAGGAGGATATTTACTCTTTAATCAAAAGTGGTTAGTCTACTCTTTGCCTTGGACAATGTCCCCCAGTAGCCTATTTCAAAGATAAATTATTAGTGCAGTGTATTTCTTGTCAGCTATACACATTACACATGCATATAGCCAACACAATCAACCGATAAAGATGCCAACCAACCAAACGATACAGATAACACCCAAACCACACAAGACAAAGCAAATTTACAAGAACCTTTTCCCCCTAACAAGTACCATCATTTAAAAGAAAATGAAAGGCTTAGCTTTCTTCTTCGTCATCATCATCAATATCTTCACCCTAGTAACCTCCCTGTATATATGCATTCAAGCGATCCAGCTCCTCCCTGTGCTCACTAACCACAGCACGAACCACATCTCCAATGGACACCATGCCTATCATTCCCTTGTCGTTGATCACCGGGATGTGTCTGATGCGATTATCTGTAAATGCATCATTGGAATTTTTAAATATGCTGGTCTATTTCAAGCCAGCTAGATAAAAGAAGAAAAAAAATCTGGTAACATTGTCACTGCTACAGTTGAGTACTAGGGTGATAAACCTGTCATTAGCTCCATTGCCTTCAGAACTTTGGTAGTGGGAGATACTGTAATCAGTTTGTTCTGCAAGTACAAGATTATATGAGTATCAAAAGGTTCTTGAAAATGAAGACACTAAATTCTGTTGAAACATCGAAATTAAGCAGAGTTTGGTTCATACCTCTTCGGTCATGATGTCCCCAACCTTTGTTGACTTGGAAGATCTTCCCTGCACTATGATCTTTCGGAGATAATCTGCAACAACAATAAAAAAAAATTAGCATCTCAAATTAATCGTTGCTGAATAGAAACACAAACCCAGAAGTGGGCAACAAAACCTCGTATAGTTTAGATGCTTAGATTGTTTCCTCTTCCATAGAAACAGTACGTGACCTCCTCTAATTTTAAACAGGGCCTTTTTGTCTTTCTTGTTCTAAATAATCAAATTTAGAAACCAATCACTTATTCTCTATGCAATGCAAAAATATAATAGCAAGTTCAGCCATGGAAAGAAAAGTATTCAACCTTTTAGTTAATTTAGTCCTCTTAATTGTTTGAATCATACGCATTTGAATGGTTCAATATCCCAATGTCTTCTGCTCAACCAGCAGTACGAAGAGAAATTTTCAAGTGGTTCTCAACATCATCTAAGATCAAATTCAGATACCTCTTTCAGTGATAATCCCGGCAAGGGACATCTGCTCTCCAGGTTTCACAACCACCAACGCACCGACATGATGCTGTGTCATCTGCACATAAATAAATTCATTCAGGACACAAATTCTTACTAGAAAGTACCAAATAGATGGAAGTACACATACCGACTTGACAGCATCATAGACGGTGTCATCAGTAGTGCACCATAGCCAGGAACCATCAGCCTCCTTACCCTTGGCCTTCAGGATATCTGAAATGGTGGTGCTCTCAAAACCATGCTCTTCTATACCAGAAGGTTTGGTTGACTCAAACCTCGAGAAAACAGCAGGCCTCAATAAAGGACTCGCCACACTCACGTGTCGCAGAACCGCATTCTTGATGCTTCTTCCGTGCAGCAAAAACGATCCAACGGCCCCTTGCATCTTTGAAACTACATAAACATGTAATTTAGAGATGGTTAATAATATGAAATGTTGGCTATCAATTACCAACCACCACTTGACAATATGACACACAAAATAGGGCAGCAACAGTGTCTATTTAAATTAGAGTGAGATTTTTGAGAGGGATCCAAATCTCAGCTTTTATTGTGTGGTTGGTGTGGTTTTCCCTTTTTAGCAAGTTTGAGTTTCATGAACGAAATACATGTATACAAGGGCCGTACAATGGGATTTACCCCTAGCAAGGGGCCAGGGCCCAAAAAAAATAAAGTTGATAGTGAATATTCAAGAGATCATCAACATCGACCGCTAAAGCTGTCAAGGACGCAGCTTAATGCAAGGGGAATCCAGGACAAGCTTTTAAGGAGAGCGATACCATTACCAAATACCAACCATGAGAAACTTCAATAGGCAGAGAAAATCATAGTTTCATTATCTGTAAAAGCTACAGATCGTAAAATCCGATTATCAGCCATCATCGGTGGGACGAACACGATTGGACCAAAAAAATAATCGAAGGGAAAACGCAAACGCTCCGAGTTTCACAAATCACGCAGTCTTAACAGTCACGGGATTCACAGCGCTAATCCATCAAATCATGTAACAACGAGAAAGGATCAGCAATATTTATATATACAAACGATTACAACTTAACATGAAAGCTGTAAGAAATTGCAATCAGAAGAGGTCAAAGTAAGCACCGTACAGAAGCGAATGAAACGATTGAACAATGAAATTGAGTGCGGCAGAGGAGTTCGGAGGAACAAAGAGAAAACCAGAGAAGAAGGAGAGTGAATCGAACCTGAGGAAGATGGCAGGGTGGAAAATCGGTGGGAGGGTGAGACAGAGAAGAGTGGGAGTGTGAGAAGAATGGAGATGGTGGAGGAGACAAAAAACAAGGAGAAAAGACGTGGCCCGTGGTATTGAGCAAAGGGGATCTTTTTAGGAGTACCGTACCAACTTGGAAATTGTGAACTGTATCTGGAACTTGGCAACAAGTTACCGGTTTCAAGGGCTAACGGACAAGTAAGTTACTGCTGTATGAGAGAACAAGCACGCCTCTTTGTCTGTCTTTCCGGATAAACCCTACCGAAACCGAAATGGGGCCGGCTGGTCCGGACCGGCCAAGAAACTCATCACTCAAATCGGGTTTAGCCATCATGTTCGATTTTCGAATGGCTCCGCTAAAATAAATAGGTAGGCAGTAGGCTATTTCTAGTATTTTTTCGTCCAAACTTTCAAAATACGCATAAAAACTACTTACTATACACATGTAAGACACGGTATTGATTCAAATGAAAATATCCCTTATTATAAAAACTAAAAAGCAATCTAGATCATTCGATTAAAACACGGCCGAATACATAAATAGGTCCCGGAACTTTGAAGATTTTGGCATCCATATCCCTGTACTTTAGAGGTTTCAAATAGGTCCCTAGACTATACATTTTTTTTTATCATTTAAACACAAATCACGTGATATCCATCTGCGTGCAATACACACGCGGTTACATGGAAATAAATTATGTTATTTAAATGCCATGTAGATGCCAACTAGGCAATTTCATTAATTTCATTTATTAAAATTTCATTAATTTCATTAAATTTTGATAAAGAAAATTATAAATTTTCTCTCTCTTAAATATCAATTTTTTTTGTCTTCTTTCTTTTTCCCTTTTCATTAATTTCATTAAATTTTTTTTGTCTAATGGTGGCGCTCTCCTTCGCTCTGGTTCTGAACAGCGTCTTCACCAACCCCTGGATCGCCATTTCCGCCTTCTTGCTCCCGGCGATCAAGTGCCAGCTAGCGCTCCTCTTCCTGGACCAGATCCGCTCATCTAAAGCCTTTCTGTTCCTCGCCTTTTCTCTTTCGCTTTCGACCATGGCCGTCGCGCTGGAGCTCAAAACCCCCTCTCAGGTACTCGTGGTGATTTGTTGTGTGAACATCGTTTGGTTCGGCTTGTTTCAATTGGGGCTAGATCTGGCCGATCTGGTTCAATTTTCTGAGTTATATGGTCTGATCATGGCTGGCATGCTCACCAGATTCATCTCAAAGATGTTGAGCCGAGGAGAGCCGGTGGTTTGGGCTTGGGCGTATCCCGTTCCTGTCTTTCTTACTATTGGGATCAACGTGTTGAAGTATTGTGCCGCCGACGCCGGAGCCGGAGACGGTGGCGGAGGAGCGGTTGCCGGAGATATAGTGGGGAGAAGGCGAGTTGTCGCCATACTCGTACGAAATTAGCTATTGAGGTTTTTATTAAATATCAGAATGGAACGACGGCTTGAAATCTTCACCTCTGGCATATATTCTCTGCCTCGTAATCAGAACGGAACGATGGCTTGAATTCTTCACCGCCGGCATATCTTCTCTGCCTCGTCAATCAGAACGGAACGACGAATCGAATTCCTCACCATCGGCATATCTTCTCTGCCTCGTCAATCAGAACGGAGCGGCGGCTCGAATTCTTCACTGTCGGCATATCTTCTCTGCCTCGTCAATCAGAACGGAACGTCGACTCGAATTCTTCACCTTCGGCATATCTTCTTTGCCTTGTCAATCAGAACAGAACGACAGACTAAAGGTCAATTTGATCTTGTCGTTCTCAATTAAAGAAGAAAGGAGGGGCGGTGGCTGGAGGTTGGGGTAGGAGGAAGGGCGTAGATCTAGATGGGGGCCTCGGGGTTGAAGGTCGGGGTAGGAGGACGGCCGAAAGTTCTTCTCCTCCTCTCTGGACAGATTCGGGAGTTCTCAGATCTGGATCTGAGCAAACAAGAAAGAAGATAGAAGGGATAAAAAAATGAAAAAGATCCACTTGTTTTTTTTTCCTTCTACAATAAGCTTATAATTTTTTAGTGGACTATTAAAATAAAAAAATAAAAAGTCATAGATTATTTTTACGCGCACATAGAGACTGAATTACACGCGTTTTTGCCACGTCGGAATTTTGTGTTTAAAAGACAAAAATATGTATATTACAAGGGCCTATTTAAAACTCCCAAAGTACAGGGATATGGATGCCAAAATCGTCAAAGTTCAAGGACTTATTTATATATTCGGCCATTAAAACACTAAAAATGAATATGGGTCATTCGATTAATATTTTTTTACTTTTTTAAAGTCTTTAATATGGGTCATCCGATTAAAATACTGGTCTAGTCATGTTTCCAAGTTGTTTGAGTTGCGCTTAACAAGTGATATACCCGCCCATTATTAAGATAACTATAGAAAAATTGAGTACTATGCTTGTTTGTCATTTACGGAGGCGTGTAAAAAATATGTAATCACATCTAAAAAATTAGGACTATATTATCTAGTATATAATTATATATTTCTATCTGCTATCATACAGTTTTAAATTAGTACCTTATTAAGCTTATATATTGGTTCCTTTATACATACAATCCCCATTATATTTACCCTTCATTTCAACATGAATAGTTGAGAAACGAGAGAGTATCTTGTAAAGTGTATATAACTATATATACATATTTGATACTCCTTGGTACTTTTTGAAGTGATGATACAGTGATGGGTAACTTGGGACGACTATTTATATATTCTATACGTAGCATTTATATATTGTTATATATAATATATTTGGTGGGGGTGGCTGTCAAATATTACATAATTTACATTATTGATGTAGACATACGCTTTATACTTTTTGTCATCCAATAATTAAGCGTACAAGTGGTATTATATACTATAGTTTAATTAACATCTTATCACTAATTAAGCACGACAGATCATCAAATAGTTAAGTAGTTAACTAATATTTTTATAAAAAATGTTTTCATACAAGTCCTACTTTCAGGAAGTTAATATTGGTCTCAATCCCAGAAAGTTTACAAAAAAACTAATGGAATTCTTAAACCCTTTTTAAAAATACATTTGGTTCATGCTTTATTTTTTTATAAGATGTATGACTTTTCTAAAAAGTATTCCTACTTATTGTTGGTTGATAAAAAAAAAAAGGTTTTTTTTCCAATATGTGCTCATGAATTTGCAATTCCATACAAAAATTGTGTGTGTTTATTTTCACAAACTAATAATTCCTACAAATCATAAGAATTACTATTAGGTTGTTGAGGTAGACATGATCTACTTTTTACATTTTAAATAATAAAATATCTATTTTTTATTTTTTTTAATATTAATGTAAAATAAACCAACGTTGAATCAAACATAGTTTTTTACTTTTTAGAAATTTGCAATTAATAATGGAATAATGAAGGGTAACAATTAATTTATTAATGAATTATTAAAATTTCATATAAAGAAAAGGTGAAATGATCTAATCATATTACAACTATAAAAGTTATCCTCAAAAGCCAAATAAATGTCATAGTTTAATGCTCACTTCAATTTTGCTTTTTGTTATCCACATTTCAATTTTGCTAATGGGTCATGTTAGACAATTGACAACCTTTTGCATTCTTATATTATTCCTATATTAAAAGTATAATCCTACATTACACTATTCTTTTAAATTTTTACAATCATCCTTTCAAATTCTTTTTTAAATGTATTAATAACAAAAAATTGATTTAGAAGATACTAGAAAATAATTAAAGGCCCACATGTACAAACTAGCCATTATCTTCATACCTCAATTGTAACACCATTTCAATAAGCGATATAGGAACCATTTTCTTTCATACTAACAAATTTTGTTACCATTTTATTGACATGATAATATCTTGCACATATATAAATAGTCATTATATTTTGTATATCACATGAACATGCAAAAATGGATTGCAACAAACTCGATCAAGAGGCCACATTTTGCACTCTTGATGAATTGTGTGATGGTGTTAAGCATCAACTTGAAGAAAGGCTATGCAGGAAGTGGGATGCAACAAATGCATATAGAAAATATCTCAAAACTGAATTCCGTATAGAACATAAAATTCGCGTCGTCCAACGGACGGGTTAAGCAATCTAGTTAAAAAAAAGTTAAGATAATTTTTTTATTAAATTAATTAATGGAGTTTTTTTCAACTCTACTGATATCAAATCCTATTTTTTACTTCTAAGTTGAGGTGAGGATGTTATTAACTAAAGTGTTTAATGTCTTATTTGATATCTATCTCATTGATAAACACTACTTGAAATAATAGGTAATTAGGGTACGGTTCAAGTGAAAATAACTTTTAGAGTGTAAAATGAAAATAAATTACATCCTTAGATCTTAGATATGGATGGCTAAGATTAAATAAAAAAAGGTGACAAAGATGTGCGTATTTGTCATTTGGAGATGTTTAGAGGATTATTTGAAAATAAATTCCGGCCTTAGATCTTAAATACAGATGGCTAAGATTAAATAAGAAAGGGGATAAAGATGTGCATATTTGTCATTTTGGAGATGTTTATTAAGGGTGCGTTCGGGTAAATTTTGCTTATAAGTTACTTATAAGTTTTTTGTGCTGATAAGTTACTTAAAGTGGATTGTGCTGATAAGTAAAAACTTTTTCTGATGCTGATAAGTAAAAACTTATTTCTGCTGTAAGCAAGTGGTGTTCGGTTGGAGGATTTGCTGATTTTTAAAAGGTAATTAAGAAAAGGTCAAAATTACTCTTACAAAATAATTTTTTTAAATAAAAATCAAATTAAAAAAAAAAACAAATTGGGACAAATGGACTTTGACGAACAAGGCAGAGAAGATACATGCCGTCGGTAAAGAAAATCTTTCTCCCGAGTCAGCCGTTCGTCTTGATTCTCTCTCTGGTTCCTTCTTGGGTTGTTTATCAGTTGAATGAGGATGCAGATATGGGGGTGGGGGGTTGGGCTTGTCGAGGCACAGAAGATACGCGCTGGCGGTGATGAAATTCTTTCTCCCGAATCCGCCGTCCCGTCCGGATCCAGCGGTGAGAAAAACTCTTCCCGAATCCGCCGGCGGTGAAGAACTCAAACCGATCAATTTTGGAGACGAATTTGAGTGAGGAGGCAGAGAAGATTTATGCCGACGGTGAAGAGTTTTTCTCCCGAGTTCGTCGTTCCGTCCAGATTCTCTCTCTGGTTCACCGAGAACTCAAACCGTCCTGATGTGTTGGGGTTGAAGAAGAGTGAACAAAGGAATTATCTCCTTGGCGGTCCGTTCCGTCCTGATGTTGAAGAAGAGCAAACAAGAGAAAAAATCGGGTCTAGAGACCTCAGCGAAGTGGTTCTCGGCGCCGACCGTCTTCTTCCGTCCGCCTACTCGCCTGGTTCTCGGCGCCGGCCGTCTTCTTCTGTCCGCCTGCGTCGTCCAACAGTAGCAGAGAAATGGGGGAGAGATCTGAGAGGAATCAGGGAAAGAGAAAGAGGAGAGGGGTAGGTGGTGAAAAATGCTAAAAATTGGGTATTTATTTGAGGGTAATTGGTGGGGCCCATGTGCTTACATTTTTTGGATATAAGCATGCTTAAACCGATAAGCATGGGGGGTGTTGATTATTTTTTTTTTACTTATAAGCATGTGCTTACGCGTTGCTTAAAATATGAGAGAATTGTGTGTTCGGCAATGCTTATGTGCTTATTTCTGCATATAAGCATTTTTGTGCTTATAAGCACACAATATAAGTTAAACTAAACGCACCCTAAATAATTTTGTTTTATATTTTTTTGTTCGTTCGTTGTTGTATGAGGTTGATGACTTTTATCTTCTCAAAAAAAAAAGATGACTTTTATGATAGGTTGATGACTCTTTTTTTTAATAGGTGAAAATTAGGCAGACTAAGTCAACCTAGGATATCCTTACGGATAGGGGCCAGGACCCTTACATGGTTGATAATCTGATTGATACTATAATAATGGTGTATCTTTGCAAATAAATCTGCCATAAAATTGCATTCTCGAGGTATATGTTTGGTAATGACCACCTCGAAAGATTGCAACAAAACCAGGGTATATGTTGTTATCATGTCAATTGTCCAGGGACTGGATCGACTTCCCCTAAGAGCATTGATCACGATTAGACTATCGCCTTCAATTTCTATTCACCGAAGTTTCCTCCTATGGGCTTCTTGTATAGCCTCAAATAACCTCATAGTTTTTGCTTGTTTCACTATCCGATATTCGTTTTTCTTTGGATTTATGCTTATAATATTTTCAAATTAGTCTTGTATGACATACTCAGTCGTCGATTTGCCATTATCTTTTGTTGATCCATCAAAATTTATTTTTACAAATCCGTTTTGGGTTTCTCCCATTTTCTTTTTCTCTTTCTTTGCCTCAGTTTCTATTTCTCTACAAGACACATTAACCTCTTCATTCACATTTTTTGTTATGCTTCACCATATGATGTGGTTTTGAATGAATTCCTCAACACTCCTACACGGCCGATTACTATCTCGATTAAATACCACTTGGTTTCTCTAGAAGCATATACCCCACCATTGACATAGAGTCCTTTGTGGTAATGTATTCTTCAATGGAATGAAGTTTTTGTAGAGTAAAGGGGTAGTTAATTAAAAATGTTCATTTGTCTCGTCTTGATGACTGCATTATGGACATTCTGAAGTGGCAGCTATATGAATCTGTATAAGAAGGTCCTTAGTAGGGAGTCATTTGATGCAGATCTTCCACAAGAATATTTTTATTTTAGGCATTAGGTCAAGTTTCCAAGTCCAATTGAATTTCCAGTCATTCATATTTAATTCATTCGATATTAAGGCAAAGGCCGATTGGATGAAAAACCATCCATTCCTGCTTGGGTGCCAATATATCCTAGCCTATCTTGGATCCGATTTTTAGGAACTGTTATTGACAAAATTCATTCAACCTAGAAATTAGGTACATTTAGTGTATACCGATTAAATAATCAAATAGTTTATTCATGTATGATTTGTAATATTTTATTTTATTTTAGTTATATGATTAGTTATGATATTTCGTATCACAATTCAATAAACTCAAATTTAATACACTTAATCATATATTTTAATTTCCAAAAGCCTACACATTTGAAATAATAACAAACATAAAATATAATATTTGCTTCGTGCAACCGATGGAATTAGCACTCTAGTATTTGTTAAAAATGTCACTCCATGGTACGTGCATTTCTATACGTATGAGAAATTAATTTACAAAACATGAATCAATGTGTAAGCTATGAACTAGTAGTATACAAGTCCTTAACCATTTTTTATCCATACTAGTTTTTAGGGCGTGCGTTGCACGCCAGGAAAATGGGAAGTACAATTTTAGTGAATATGATTTGAGCACGATTTTTGAAGAATATATATTTTTTACGGTCTAACCGAGATTACTTAAGAGCTAAGCAACACCGACACAAATTTCGAGGAACATCAAAGTAACAAATCGAGCACGCTTTTTCAAGAATATATATTTTTTTACGGTCTCACCAAGATTACTTAAGAGCTAAGCAACACCGACACGAATTTCGAGGAAAATTAAAATAACAATTCAAGCACGATTTTCGAAGAATATATATTTTTTACGGTCTACCCGAGATTACCTAGGAGCTAAGCAACACCGACACGAATTTCAAGGAACATTAAAATAACAATTCGAGCACGATTTTCGAAGAATATATATTTTCTACTGTCTATCCGAGATTACTTAAGAGCTAAGCAAAAACGACACGAATTTCGAGGAACATTAAAATAACAATTCGAGCACGCTTTTAAAAGTAACGGCTGAGATTTCAACATCTACATTATTTTAAAGAATAATAGAATAATAGAAAAATTAACGGCTCAGATAAGGGACTTGTAAAATTAACGGCCGAGATTTCATATTCTACGTTTTTTTATAGAATAATAGATGAAACATCACAAGGACAAGGAGGAAGAAAAAAATTAAAAATTTATCTCACTTGAAATCAATTCAGCCAATTTGTCCACGTAAGACAGTAACTAAATTTAACGGGAAATTAGAGCAGACAGCAATAATGGCTTTCTGCCTTTCTCATCGCATGCCAGGGACGGAAGACCGAAGTTAAATAGACACATATGCAATGGGCCTGCACTCGAAGCCTTTTAAGCCCAATTTTCTATCGTGTGCTAGGCCCACTATCGGTAAGATATTGCTGTAGGCCTTCTTGTTATACAACTAACCAAGCCTGCGTAAACCAGTGACCTAATCAAACATCTATTTTTACTGCATTGTTGAGCTTTCCGTGTCACAAAGTGAACCTAGGATTCGAGTTCGAATACTCTTGCCCGCCCGCATATACAGAGACTGATAGAAATAGAATGACATTGGCCAATCAACCCGGGTGAGTTATAAGGCAAGACCAAAAGTTTAATAGCATTTATCCAGGATTATCAGGCATACAACACAAAACTCCATAACTTGCCCTATATTATTAGTCCATTTCTGCAGGGAAACAAACTGGAAATAGCAGATGAAGGCAATTCAAGATACTCGTGTGTATCATGATGAACCAACCAAAAAGCGGCTTCTTCTTCAACCAATGCAAGCGAAAAAAATAATGTTGCAGCACATCTAGCAATCTTCTATATATGCCAGCATTACAGACCCCTGCACCAGACCCAAAACAAGTGAACATTTAGATGATGGACAATTTACCACAACTAGTATCCAAATGACGAAAACAAAGATAAACAAAGTATCTATCACTCGATAACCATCCAGATAAAAAGAAAATACAGCTAGAAATAGATAAGAAAAAGCTAAAGATTATGGAAGCCCAAAACACCCCTGTGAGTAGAACTTGATATCCATAAAAGTTTGATTACATTGCAACATTTTCTTATGGTTATAATGTAGAAACTAAGGAGGATGCCATCATTAGTTGCAAAAAGATAAATACAAGACTCCATCAACCAAGTTTCATATGCATGAACACAAAATGAATATCCCATATGAACAAAGGAAAAAAAAATCAAATAATCAAGTTTGCCATAATCTACACGGGTAAAATAAAGGCGATAAGAACATTCAAAATTAGGAGCTGGCACACAAGGGTCCAAAGATTGCACCGGAGCCTCCGAATTCAGATTCTACTAATTTTGATGTTATAAACCTAATCATTCTCTTCCACTAACTATATTGTAATTATGTAGTATTTCCTTCCAAACAATGAAATGAAAGCAAAGCTACCTCAATTTAATCATCTTCTGTGACTTGATACCATTTTTTTTTTTTTTTGGAATTGGTAAACTATATTCCAAAGGTAAAGTTAATTACAAAAGGTCATCCGGCTCAAACCGGGAAATATGCAATCACAGCATCACAATGAGACTCATGACAACTAGAATCAGAGAATAAAACATCCCCAGCCAGCAGGCTTACAAATCTCACAAAACCCCTAGATTCCGACTTGATACCATATTGTAATGCAAGCATCGTAGCTAAGAAACTGCCTAGCTATACTACTCCAGAGTCTTAATATCTTTCCCAATCAACTACCAATACAAATTCCTAATCACACTAGCCAATCGACAAGCATAGAAAAAGGAAATCACCAGTACAGAATTTTGGAAAAGAAAAAATTGTATACCTGACTTTCTTGATGAGGATAGCCTTGAGCTTGCGAGCGAGATCTTGCGATTGAAGCTTACGGTAGAGGGCCTTGCGGGCGAGCACACGCTTCTCGGAATTTTTGATGTGATGAGTCACCTCCTGCTTGATCAAGCGCTCGATTCCGCTAGATTGCATCTTCCTCTGCATCAGGACAAGAGCCTGGTCTAGATTCCCGTTTAACACCTTCACCCGAATGCCCCGTGATTGCTGGAGTGAAGAGCTCAACGAGTTCATCAGTGATCTCTCATTGCACTGCTTGAAGACTGATGCAAACTTGCTCGCCATGGAATTAAAGCCTCTTTATGAGGGCTTTACGGTATCTGGCTTTTCTAGGGTTTTTTTTAGGCTGGAGATGGAAAATGACGCAAAAGATGGAAGTTCAGTGAGGTTTTATTTTTAAGGTGAATACAATTGGGACAAACGTACGAAATTTACTAACCTTTTGATCGCCGGCGAGCAGGTTTCGTTTCTTGAGGTGCGGATGTTGCCGGAAATGTTGAGCGAAAGCGTTCCGCGGTTCTGACGCGAGTCGCGCGATAGGGGGATGAGCAGAAAGGAGAGGAGGAAGAAACTCCACTTCAGGGTTTCGATACAAATTTGGGCCTAAAGCCCAATGGGCTTAACACCAAAAACCCCAAAATTTCCAGAAACGAAACCTCTTCTTATCATCTACCCGACGAGAATAAATAATTATTTAAGTCCTCTAAAAAAAACAATTATTTAAGTCCTCTCAAAAAAAAATTATTTAAGTTGATTAGCTTAACACCAAAAATCCAAAATACGTCAGTTCTACTTCTATGAGTGATTCGAACCCGAACATACAATGTCGTTTCTTGATGTTAGAGGAATACACCGACGTCGTCTATAGGATGGAAGTCATGTTAGAAGAATCTGCTCAAACTACGCAAAGTGGAGGAAAATCTTGTTGTCACAAATCTCGTATATGGCTGTCAATTACCCACGGGTGACCGACTCACCCGTTTAACCCACCCAAAATAAACGGGTGAAAACCCAATCAAAGCGGGTGACGGGCGGTTCGGGTTATGGGTCGGGTAAGGGTGAGATTTTATCACCCAATAACGACCCATCAACTGACCCATCACCCGTTCCACTCAATCCACCCATATAACCCGGTTTAGCCCATAATTTCTAATATGTATGGGCCTTTGAAGTCACCCATATAACTCATTTCGGACATTTGATAAATAACCCCATTTATAACTCATATTTGACTCCATTTTGATATTTATTGCTTATGGGATTTGTTTTTGTTTTTGTATAGATTATGGATATTTGTTTTAGTTTATGTATGACAATTTATTTATAAACATAAAATACAGTAGTTATACAATGGTTATACGGGTGAACGGGTCACCCATATAACCAACGGGTGACGGGTGGTTTGGGTGACGGGTAGAACATTTCACGGGTGACGGGTGGGTCGGGTGGGGCATTTTAACTCGCGGATCGGGTGGTGGAAGTGTTCCACCCACCCATAACCCGACCCATTGACAGCCCTACTCTCGTACTAATGGATTCAAAAGGCCAGCATCTCCGTAGAATTCAAAATGAGCAAAGAATAACAAATTAAAATAAGATTCGACCCAATCTTCCCAAGAATCGAAACAACATAAGGGCTTAATCACTTGTTATAATTGTGGAGAACAGGGACATGTCAATAAAATCTGCCCTAATTAAGCCAAGGAAGATGTGCTTCACCTATAAGAAAGAAGGACACTTGCGCACCTACTGCCCATAGAAAAAGAGGCCGACGTCGTCTCTCTAGACCTTGACAACACACGATAACAAGGCCGCATCCGATGGTAAGATGTCAATAGCATCGTTAAGTCAAGAACAATGACTCTATATGATGCACCAACCTGGCATGCCCAATGACCCCATACAATAGCCAATCCTTCCTTGTTGTAATCAAAAGTCCAAATGAGAATGCTTGTAACACCTGTATAAGTTTCTTTCAAAGTTCCAATCTTTTTCTTTTGTATCCCAACAAGAGTTGGACAACTCCGAATCTTGTTATTAACTATCTGTTATTAGACTATGCGATCTCCATTAATCTTATCAGTTTCCGCATGAAGAACGATGGAAGTCATTCCATACACTTCCTTATAAGAATAACTATTATCCTTGTGAAATTCAACCAACTTTATGTTTCTAAACAATGTCAAAGGCAAAAGTTTTATGAACAAAATGTTTTACATATAGATTCATAGTACATAGGATAAAAATAACTATAATATTATTCCATACAAGAATTTTTTTTCATACAAGAATTTATATATAGTCTCATATTATATTAGACATTTTGTCATATAAGATTTTATTGATGACCAAAAAACACAAGATTTTATCTATAATTTCATATTTATTACATTTTGTCATATCTTTTTTTTTTAACCGGTAAGAATTAGGAGGTCCTCCTCACGAAGGACGACCTAGAACATCCTTGCGGATGAGAACTTGAAGTTCTAAATGACTTTGCATATGTTTAATAGGGATAACGTGGCCCAACTTTGAAATTTTATCAACCACAACATTACATTTTGTAATCACGTGAAACAACTAGATAATTTCAAACTCTTGAAGCGAAACCAAGATATCTAAAACCAGTATTTCAATTTCCCTAGGTTAATGGCCAATACCCTTGACTACATTTATGACTATAAGGTTGTCATGCTCGATCTCTATTTTCCGTAGTCCCAACTATAGTGCCTTTTGGATTTTGTCTCAGAGCGCAAGCGTCTCTATTTGTAAAACCGAATTCTGCTCATATCTCTTAGTTTCCATACCAATTACTTGTGCATTTTAGTCCTTAATTACAAAGTCGGTTGTTGCCGATTTTGTCGTAAAATTTGAGCCATCAAAGTTCAATTTGTAGAAATCTTGTGTTGGTTTCTGCCATTTCTTTTGTCTAGGACTCTTGCGAACTTTAAGATGTGCTTGGTGAATCTCATCATTCTCATCCTCATTCCATATTTTGGCTTTCTCTTATGAGGCCAATTGGTGTTTATTGTAATGTACTAAGTCTAAGGTATAGTCATTCGAGGTTTGTTGAAATACTAATTTATTTCGTTGATGTCAGATGCTCCACCAAGTTACTGCGAGTTTTGTGAAATCTCGAGTGTCAATAATTTTTTTAATTTTGTTTATTATAACATACGGCCTTTTGTTCCTAGTATTGTAGTTTTTCAAAGTAGTTTCTATTTTGGCATTAATTTTTCTAGTTATTGTATTGGTATGTGTACATTCCACAAATAGATGACCCGAGTCTTCATATGTGCAAATGACTCATAAGACATCCAGGGGGTATTTGTACTTGTTTCTCTTGTAGTCTTGCCTTAGTGGGCAACTCGTTAGTAGACATTTTATAGAAAGTTCTTTACTTCTAGGTATGTGTCCAATTTCCATATCTAGTTGTTTGGCTAGGATTTTGGTTGTTTTTTCTAGTTATTAGATCAATTGAGGAGGCAGTTGAAAACCATCCATTCTTACTTGGTGCCCAATATAGCCAATTTCGAATAAAGTTTCCTGGAATTATCCACCATTTCTATTGGTAGATCACGTCGTAGCTTATCCTGCCTCCATTCCCTTTCGGGTGTCATCAATTCCTTCACGATGATTGTTTCATCTATAGCATTGGGATTAATCGCATATGTTTCCAATGTCTCTTTTTTTTGTAGAAGGGGAGATGACACTCTCCGGCCCCTCAAGGAGGCGTTTTATTAGACAAGAAAAAAAGGGTTAAGTAGTCCGCAAGTGAGGGATAGCCTGACCCCTTACATCATCAAAGAACATTAAATAAATCCCGTTGGGGGGCATGCAAGACATGAAAACAAACGGAAAATAAAAAGCTAAGGACACGAGACGATCGACAACCGTATTCGCCTCTCGATACACATGATGGAAACGGATAATCTAGTTCCTACGAAAAAGCCTTGGCATTGGGAAACCATCCCAAACAATGGATGACTCTTATTAACTCTAGAACTTATAATATTAATAACTAGAAGTGAATCTAACTCAATGATAACCTATTTGAAACCTTTCTCCCACACGAGTTTAATTCCATTGAGGGTGCCTTGATGTGACCACACCTACAACCATGCCACACCAAGACGAGGAACAAGCCACGAGTGTCCGTTACAAGGGACCGGTGAAACGAGCTCGAGCCAAGTCTATAACTCAAGCAGCTCAATGCTTTCAACAAAGCTCAAGTCCTCACCAAAATTGCATCGAACGCACCCCTAGCTTCTTCACACTCCATCGGTATGTCCATGTCCACCGACGTACCACTACCCGACGCACCTCTACCCAGAGACGTTTCTTGAACCACAAGCCACACCACCACCACCAGAACCGACCCGAATCCTTGGCATGCAACTGCGTGCCATCGCGACCCGGGGACGCGGATTCCGCGACTTGATGCGCACGCAAGGTGCGACATGCCTACGCTTGCCGACCTTGGCACGCCTTGGTGCATAAGCCACACCCTTTGGCTTGCCGCCTACGGAACTTGGCGCGTCCCCCTTGTCCCTTGTCCTAATCTATCTTGTTTCCTAGATTTTAGGGAGTTAGTTAATTTGGATAAGGTTTGTTATATATTTTTGGAAAGTCTCTCTCTTGCCTGGATTGACTTGCTAAAAATCTTATCCTTTATACCTTATGTCTTTAATAATACATCTTTTGGTGATAGGTGTGAGTCAATGCTATCCACTTGATTTAGCCTATTGGTTTCTACCTTTTTAGATGCTTTCTATCTTCAAATTTAATTAAGTTTCTATTTTTATGTTCTCCTAGTTAGCTTAGAACTAGTCCTCTATAAAAGGACACCCCTTGTAACATTTGTTCTTACATTCAATAATATTTTTCATATTCAAGCAGGGTCGTCCAATGGTTTTGAGAGGCCTTGTACAAAAATGTTATAATTTTCTAAATTTGATTAAACATAAACTTTTACTAAGTTTTAGCTAATTTATTAGTAAATATTTTATTTGGTCATTAGACAAGCTTTGATATAGACTCTCTTCTCTTCAATTTAAAAAAAAATCGGGTCCTAATAAATTGAAAAGAATAAAAAAAATCAAAATAGTGTTAATCTTTATCTTTTTGTTTAGCTAGTCATCTATTTAATTAATTTCTGCAATAATAATATGCCCAGAAGGCCTTAATTTTTTTTTAAAAGGGGCATAAAAAATTAAACAAAAGAGTTTGGGTGGAAGCTTTTTCAATTAATTAAAAATACGTTAGATTTGTTTAAAAAAGTAATTGAAAAACTAACAAAGTGGGAGAGACTCTAAAAAAAACCAAAGTGGGAGAGCTCCAGCCATGAGAGTTGAACACTAGCCCAATTGCCATATAAATTATCAAGCAGCCACTGTGCCATTTTCACTTCTCTTCTAATAATGACCTTATATTTTTATTTGTATTATATTGGTCTAGGCCCAAGGCCCTAAACCAAATGAAGGCCTTGTGCAGGTGCACACCTTGAACCTGCCCAGAGCATCTCCTCCTTACTTGGATTGGGCGTCACCCCTTTATCTTTTTATTTTCTCTTATTTGAACATCAAGCCATCTCTTTGGCAAAACCAAAAACTCTCTCTTGAGTCATATCCGAAGCCATAACTTTGGATAAAGCAAGACTCGTCTCTTCGAGTTGAGTCAAGCATTAAAAGAGACCTAATTCTGAGGTTCTTGCGCCCCTTGCTCAAAAGAGTCTAGTCCTGAGACTCGTATCTAAGTTCAACATCACTTTGTTGGACTTTGCATCAAAGCTTTCATGCAAGACAAATAGGGATTCTGCCCATAGGATTCTACATTGGCTAACACTTGAAGTGTGGCTTGCCATCCAAGACAAGATCTGGCGTACTCTAAGGGAATCCAACATCTTTCCCGGGGTCGGAAGGCATCACACCCCTCAGCTCAGCCATCGACATCGAACATATCCCAATATGATGAACGAAGCCACCAACCCAACGCCCAACGCTATCTCTTAAAACACCTCCCGCCGCCGCCAAGCCATCATCTTTAACGGACCCGTCAATGTTGATCTTGATCCTCCCCTCTTTGGGTTTGCTGCAAGAAATCTCATGTAAACTTTTACTAACCGAATTTTGAGGGATAGAAGACTTACTTGCAACTTGTGTGTACTTCCTCACCGAAGCTAAGATATAAGAGGCTCTATCTGGAACAATCATTGAGTCGTTAAAAATCTTCGCATTTCACCATGACCACGTACCAAATTATCATGGCAAACAAAGCATTCCATTCGACTTCTCCTAGTATCTTAATGGAATCAACCACTACGTTTCTCCTTACCCACGCAACAAAAGAATCTTGGAAACAGGAAGGAACCACATCAGTAGCACGAAAAACATTCCATGTATTCCCAACCCTCAGACAACCCCGAAACAAATGATCATACAACTCCATGACTCCTGTGTTGTACACACAATCATTAGCAGTAGCAAAGTGTCGCCTCATATGATCCATATTCGACATAACTCCACCTTTGCGAGGCAACTATATGAAACAACGGACACGTTCTGGCACATTCGGTCTCCAAATTTTCTGAAAAATCAACCCATCGATATCTATTCTGTTCAGATTTCCATGTAGCAAGTCGTAACCGCTTGAGACTCAATAATTTCCATCGGAAGTGCAAACCCAGCACAACTCATCTTCATGGTTATCAACAATAGAAGTCAAGGAAATGGCAGCGATCTTCATCAAAGAATTAGCTGACAATAAATGAGAAAACTTGTTCCAATCCCATCCCATGTTGTCGATCCAATAATCTCTAACCTTGGCCTGCAGCTGAACAATATTCACGACACCAACAACAACCACAAGAGGGACATCCAACAACTAAGAATCCTGTAAAAACATGATGGAAGCGCCATCTCTAGGCAGCCATTTCGTGTCGTGAATCGTAACATCAAAAATACCCTCACGAATGCTCCGCCAAACATGAGAATATGCCGAGGAGCTTCCCAAAGCACAATCCACATATTTTTTTCTTCAAAATCGAGATCAATAAATCTCCATCCTCCATAATGAAACCCCTTCCATCTTGCCAACTAAAGCGAGGTTGAGTTCCCGCATCGTCCTAATCCCAAGCCCTCCTTGGTCTCTCGGTTTAGTCACCTCACTCCAAGCAACTTTGTGAACCCGCTTTTGCTTAGCCAAATAGGTTCAAATAAATGAACGATTGATCTGGTCCACTTTTCGGTACACGCTCACAAGTAGGCAAACCGTCGACATAGCATAAATCAAGAGCGATGTGAGCACCGACTTAACTAACGTGACTCTCTCGACGAAGCTAAGGGTATTAGTTTTCCAAACCGAAAGCTTAGAATTAAAGTTATCAATGATATGTGAGAAAGTATTCTTGTTGACATGTTCGTGCAAAATCAGCATTCTGAGGTACTTCCCTAAATCTTTTGTTACCTCAAAACCGCTCACATTTTGTATTTGCTGAGAAACATGATGACTAATGCTGTCGGAGACAAAAATCCTGGACTTGTGAGCACTAACCCTCTATCCCAACGCGGTATAAAACACATCTAAGCAATCCTCAATGACCTAAACTTGTCAATCGAATCCTCCACAAAGAGCAAGATATCATCGACAAAAAACATATGCGACAAAAACTTACCTCTTTTCGTTAGCTTGACGTGTTTCCATCTTTTATTAGAGACCAAATCCGATATAATGTGGCTCAACCACTAGATACAAAGCAAGAATAAGTACGGGGAGATCGGGCCACCTTGACGGACTCCAAGAGAAGAAACAAACTGATCAGTAACCTCCCCGTTCTAGAGAACTTAAATCCTAGGAGAGTAAGTGCAAGCCATAATCCATTCAATCCACTTGTCCGGAAAACCAACATCCCGAAACATCGTCTCAATTAATCTCCAACTCAACCTATCGTAATCTCTTTCGACGTCAAGTTTAAGTGATGGCCGGATCGATGGAGGGGATGATGGTGCAAAGAGATCGCCACGAGAATCCAAGGAATTCCGACAACAAACACCACGCAACTGACCCGTCTTCAACTGGCTGGATCTTCCTCGTCCGAACTCGAAATTGAGTGATTCCAATTCGAGAAGTTAGATCTATGAGTCTAGTTGAAGTCCTCAAAATATGAGACCGAGATGATGAGCGGATTGAAAGTTATGTCGAATTTACTGAGATGGTGCAGAAACCTCCGAGATGGATGATGGTTCGAAATGGAGAGAACAAGGGGATATGGATGCTTGATAACTTGGATATGACTCACCAAGCTCTCAAACAAACTAGGATGCTCGAAATTGTCGGATATGACTCACCAACAATTGAACAACGAGAATTGAACGAAACAAAATAAGAACTTCGAATTGAAAATGCAAGGAAAAGAGAAGCAAATTTCGTCCAAGTCTAGCAACAAAGGGTGAGGGGGACGACCATATAACCTAGAAAGCAACCTCACAAAGTTAGCCCCTTCACTTAAGGAAATTACAAAAATTAACCCAAAAACCCGAAAACTTAATAATTGTCCTTTCCGTCGAATTGTCACTTAGAACCATGAAGTAGAATAAAACTCCAACCATCTTCATTGCACTCTTTCGGAAAGCTACACCCCATGAGCTCTTCTTGCACTTGACATAGAATGGCCTTAGCTCGGGATCGCGTAATACGACCTAGATAAGGTGGTGTAGTTCCTTGAGCTTTGGCACCATCAAAACCGGAAGGCAAGGGCGCGCCACCATCCAAGCTTGTTGGCGCGTCTAGGGTATGCCGAGGCTCCTCCAAGTGTTCCGACGTGTGCTCCTCCAAGTGTTGCTCCTCCAAGTGTTCTGAAGTGTGCTCCATAGTTGGCTCGGACATCGATGGAATCACATCATCCTCCTCCCCTTGAAAAGGGTTCGTCCTCGAACCTAGATCCTGCTCAAACTCAACATCATTGTTAGAAAAATAAGGAACAAGATCGGATACGTTGAATACCTCATGGACGCCATAATTCGGAGGAAGATCAAGCTTGTAAGCATTGTCGTTGATGCGCTCTAACACTTGGAATGGTCCATCTCCACGTGGCTTAAGCTTAGAATTTCGAAGAGTAGGAAACCTCTCCTTCCTCAAATGAACCCAAACAAGGTCGCCGGGTTCAAAAATCAGCTCCTTGCGCCCTTTATCAGCTTGGCGCTTGTATTGCAATGTTCGCCTCTCCAATTGAAGACGAGTATCCTCATGAATCTGCTTAATATACTCAGCCCGGTCCCGTCCTTCACGACTCTCTCGATCGGACATAGCATAAGGCGCTAAATCAAGTGGTGTAACGGGATTGCGCCCATACACCACCTCAAAAGGCGTCTTCTTTGTAGCGGAATGAATGGACCTATTGTAAGCAAACTCAATGAAAGGAAGACACTCTTCCCACCTGCGCAAATTAGTTTTCAAAATAGAACGCAACAAGGCACCAAGGGTACGATTAACGACCTCGGTTTGCCCATCCGTTTGCGGGTGGCAAGTAGTAGAGAATAAGAGCTTGGTTCCAAGCTTGGACCAAAGAGTCTTCCAAAAGAAACTTAGAAATTTAACATCACGGTCAGAAACAATAGATTTAGGGACCCCATGCAACCGAACCACATTATCAAAGAACAAGGTGGCAACATTAACAGCATCATCGGTTTTGTGGCAAGCAATAAAATGTGCCATCTTAGAAAATCTATCTACCACCACAAAAATAGAGTCCCTACCCCTTTTTGTCCTAGGCAACCCCAAAACAAAGTCCATAGAAATATCCTCCAATGGGGCACTAGGAATAGGCAAAGGGGTATACAAACCGTGAGGGTGCACTTTAGACTTTGCACGCACACATGTAGCACATGAAGCACAAAAGTTCTCTACCGACCTAAGCATGTGAGGCCAATAGAAATGTTCCCTAAGCATATGCAAAGTTTTCATGACACCAAAATGTCCCATGAGGCCGCCACCATGGGCCTCTTGGACAAGCAAACGCCTAACCGAACCACTAGGCACACACAAGCGAGTTCCCTTAAAAAGAAACCCATCATGCAAATAAAATTGATCCTGACTTCCCCCCTTCAAACAAGCATGAAAAATATCACTAAACTCAGCATCATGAGCATACAACTCCTTCATGAAAGAAAATCCAAGCAATCGTGCATCTAGTAAGGATAAAAGAGCGTACCTCCGGGACAACGCGTCGGCGACGACGTTGTCCTTGCCTTTCTTATGCTTGATGACATAGGGAAAGGATTCAATGAACTCAACCCATTTGGCATGCCTCCGATTCAGTTTTGCTTGCCCTCTCAAGTACTTCAACGCCTCATGATCGGAATGGATAACAAACTCCCGAGGCAAGAGATAGTGCTCCCACACCCTTAGCACTCGAACAAGAGCAAGTAGCTCTTTGTCGTACGTGGGGTACTTGAGCTCGGCACCTCCAAGCTTCTCACTATAATAGGCTATGGGACGTCCCTCTTGCATAAGCACACCACCGAGCCCAATTCCCGACGCATCACACTCAATCTCGAACATCTTGCCAAAGTCGGGAAGAGCTAACAACGGCGCGTGTGTCAACTTAGCCTTAAGGGCAGCAAAGGCCTCTTCTTGCGCCTCTCCCCACATAAATGGAACATTCTTCTTGGTGAGGAAGGTCAAAGGCGCAGCCAAGGTACTAAAATCACGAACAAACCGGCGGTAGAAACCGGCTAGGCCAAGGAAACTCCGGACTTGTGTCATAGTTGTCGGTGTGGGCCATTCTTGAATCGCCTTCACCTTCTCTTCATCTACTTGAAGTCCATTCCTACTCACAACAAAACCAAGAAATACCACGTGATCCGAACAAAAGTGGCACTTCTTGAAGTTAGCAAATAGGCGTTCCCGTTTCAAAGCTTCAAGCACTTGCCTAAGGTGCTCGACATGGGATGATAAATCGTGGCTATAAATCAAAATATCATCAAAGTATACAACCACAAACTTACCAATAAAAGGGCGGAGGACGTGGTTCATCAAGCGCATGAAAGTGCTCGGAGCGTTGGTTAATCCGAAGGGCATAACCAACCACTCGTATAGGCCTTGCTTGGTTTTGAACGCCGTCTTCCATTCATCTCCCTCCTTCATCCTTATTTGATGATATCCTCTCTTGAGATCAATTTTGGAGAAGAGACTCGCCCCATGCAGCTCGTCAAGCATATCCTCAAGTCTCGGAATCGGGTGACGATACTTGATAGTAATATTGTTGATCGCTCGACAATCAACGCACATCCTCCATGTGCCGTCCTTCTTAGGCACAAGAATGACGGGCACGGCACACGGGCTGAGGCTCTCACGCACATATCCCTTATCAAGGAGCTCTTGGACTTGCCGTTGAAGCTCCTTAGTTTCCTCCGGATTGGCTCGATAGGCTGGACGGTTCGGTAGAGTGGCACCGGGGACAAAGTCGATTTGATGCTCGATTCCCCTAAGCGGTGGTAGTCCCGGTGGCACCTCTTCTTGGAAAAGCTCCTCAAAGTCCTGCAAAAGAGTAGATATGGAAGGAGGAAGATCAACTAATTCTTGGGAAGATAAATAAGATTCTTGAAAAACAAGTAAAACGCAAACGCCACTTCCCTTGAAAGTATGAATAATCTCCTTCGGTTTGGCCAAAAGCAAGGGCGTAGAAGGGCCGCCTAGAGCTAGCTTCTTGTCCTTCTTTCCCTCTCGAAGCGCATGCTTCTTCCTTTGCTCCTTCGCTGCGTGGTCCAACATGATTTCATGGGGGGTCATCGGGTGCAACGTCACCTTCTTTCCCTCCATTTGAAAGTGATACTCGTTGGAGACTCCATCATGAATAGCTCCCTTATCATATTGCCAAGGGCGCCCCAAAAGAAGATGACAAGCGGTCATCGGCACCACATCACACTCCACCTCATCCTTGTAAGGCCCTATAGAAAAGCAAATACGAGCCCTTTCCTTGACTTGGATCGGGGCATTAGAATTCAACCAACATAGAGGATAAGGTAAAGGATGGCAAGTAGTTTTCAAGGAAAAGCGATCCACCACCTCTTGACTAATAATATTACAACAAGACCCGCTATCGATAATCACACTACATACCTTATCCATAATTTTGCATCGAGTGTGAAAGATAACCTCTCGTTGGCTAGGTGTGGTGGTGTTCTCCGTCATGAAAAGCGTCCGTTGTACCACGAAGCACTCACCCTCCTCGGCGGTGACATGGAGGCCGTCTTCCTCAACCTCGGGGCTCTCTTCTTCCTCTTCCGCAGCCCCTTCTTCCTCATACTCGTACTCCCCTTGGGAGTTAAGAAGAACCTTCCGTTCGTTGGGACAATCCCGAGCATAATGCCCATGTCCAAGGCACTTGAAACACTTCACGTCGCTCGCCTTCACACCGCCTTCTTGCCGAGGACGTGGGGAAAACTCTTTCCTCGGTTGAGGAGTCGAGTCCTTCCTTATTTCCGGCTTCCTAAACTGAGTTGGTGGTGCCTTAGGAGCCGTGGATGAAGGCTGCCACGTTCGAGAAGTGGTTGAACTCGAACGCCGTTGAGCAAGTTGCTTGTAGATATGGTTGGTATAATGAAGCACTTGCTCAATATCGGTACCCCTACTAAAATGCTGCATACTCACCACATTTTTTAGTTCCAAATTTAACCCATTGACAAATTTAGAGATGACATACCCGTCGGGAAATTGTACTCGGGAACGGAAGATGAGCATACGCAGCTCGTTGTAGAACTCATCGGGAGTCCGGTTTCCTTGACGCACTTGCTCCAACTTGGCATGGATGCGCTCCGTGTAATCTTGAGGCACGAACCTCTCTTCTAAGGCCTCTCTTAGATCTTGCCATGTGTTAAGTTGAGGCATCCGACGTGCTCTCCTCAAAGCCTTGTCCTCGAGCCACCATTGGTAAGCAAAGTCGGTGAAGTGTATGGCCGCCATGGCCACCCGCCTCGCATCATCATAGCCATAGAAGTCAAAGATTGACTCCACCTTGGCAAGCCAATCAAGACAGGCATCGGCGTCGGAAGTTCCCGAAAATGTCGGCACGTTCAGCTTGATGCCGTAATGGGGATCCCGGGGCCGCTCTTCTTGTTGCACCGGCGCGCCATGCCAAGGCTGCCCGGCACCACCATTGGCCGGCCCTCTAGGAGGTTGGCCGCGCCTTGGGAGATGCAAGAGAGGTGGGGGTTGAGTAGCCGTTGCAGGATTGACCTCTTGATAGCTCGGCGCTCCATAACCTGACAAGTTAGTAGCACTAATAGGAATACTATTAGGAAATGTAGCAAATGAAGGCCTTACCCCGGAATTGGCCACAAAGTGTGGATTGTGGAAGCTCGTCGGAGGAATGTAAGGAGGCATAATCCCCATGGAGGTGCTCACACCGATGGATGCTTGCGCCTCCGAGTTTGGCAAGTAAGAAGTAGAGGCCTCCTCTTGTAACGACTCCACTTGGTTAGCGCTTTGTAGCACACTTGGTAGAGCCCCCGTATGAGACACCCGTGCTCTATCATCTTGGCCTCGCACTTGGCTCTCCAAATCAGTCAACCTAGTTCCCAAAGCCTCAATGGATTGTTGCAAGGATTGTTGCATGTTTTGCAACATGGCAGCCACCGAACTAGTGGACATCTCCTCAACTTGTTCCTTATTCTTGTCATCACCTACACTTGTCATCGTAAAAACAAGGCAAAGATCAAGGTATAGAGGTCACACGAATTAATCACCAAGACTTGCCCGAGATGAAAATCCGACAAGTTGCAAGTAGGCAAAAACAACAAAGGCAACAAAGAGAGAATTCACCACACACTTGCTTAGGAAAACAATGCTAGGAAGCTACTAAACCACCAAGACTCAACACCAAGTATTACAAATTAATTAATTTTTTTTTTGTTTCGAGCAGGCCTTTGCTAGGCACTACTAGACGACTACTCTTTGTAGGCCTTTGCTAGGCACTACAAGATGACTACTCTTTCCGTGCCCGGCCCCTTATTAGCTTTACGCCGCCGGGCAAGGTTTTTCTAGTCTTTAATCTTTCTTTCTATGTCTGGCCCCTTATTAGCTTTCGCCGCCGGCAAGGTTTTTCTGATTATTCAACAAAAAATTTCAAGACACTTAAACAACAACACAAGATGTCTCGTCTTGGTGTCGTTCCCGTATCCTAGCACCGTAGCCAACAACAAGCATGTAATGACAACAAACAAGGCTGGTTTGGACCTCAATCCCACGTTTTTTAACTCAGCAAAATCAGCAAGACACACTTAAAACTAACACTAAAGAAAGGCTTAAATTCAAGCAACAAATGCACCCTTTCAACTACCAACTTTTGATAACTCTTTTGGGTGTTCTATTGGAACGTTTTTTGAGCATGGTTTGCAGCCATGGCTGAACACACACTCGGCCAAGACAACCACAAGATCAAGACAAAGCAACGACCACAACAACACACAACAAGGACACTATGGTCGCACACAACAACACAACACAACCAATAAAGAGTTCGAACCTAAAACCTTGCAACAAGTGGAAATTCAAGGTCGGAACAAGGTTTAGATGGCGATACCTTCACGTGGCTCTGATACCACTTGATGGCCGGATCGATGGAGGGGATGATGGTGCAAAGAGATCGCCACGAGAATCCAAGGAATTCCGACAACAAACACCACGCAACTGACCCGTCTTCAACTGGCTGGATCTTCCTCGTCCGAACTCGAAATTGAGTGATTCCAATTCGAGAAGTTAGATCTATGAGTCTAGTTGAAGTCCTCAAAATATGAGACCGAGATGATGAGCGGATTGAAAGTTATGTCGAATTTACTGAGATGGTGCAGAAACCTCCGAGATGGATGATGGTTCGAAATGGAGAGAACAAGGGGATATGGATGCTTGATAACTTGGATATGACTCACCAAGCTCTCAAACAAACTAGGATGCTCGAAATTGTCGGATATGACTCACCAACAATTGAACAACGAGAATTGAACGAAACAAAACAAGAACTTCGAATTGAAAATGCAAGGAAAAGAGAAGCAAATTTCGTCCAAGTCTAGCAACAAAGGGTGAGGGGGACGACCATATAACCTAGAAAGCAACCTCACAAAGTTAGCCCCTTCACTTAAGGAAATTACAAAAATTAACCCAAAAACCCGAAAACTTAATAATTGTCCTTTCCGTCGAATTGTCACTTAGAACCATGAAGTAAAATAAAACTCCAACCATCTTCATTGCACTCTTTCGGAAAGCTACACCCCATGAGCTCTTCTTGCACTTGACATAGAATGGCCTTAGCTCGGGATCGCGTAATACGACCTAGATAAGGTGGTGTAGTTCCTTGAGCTTTGGCACCATCAAAACCGGAAGGCAAGGGCGCGCCACCATCCAAGCTTGTTGGCGCGTCTAGGGTATGCCGAGGCTCCTCCAAGTGTTCCGACGTGTGCTCCTCCAAGTGTTGCTCCTCCAAGTGTTCTGAAGTGTGCTCCATAGTTGGCTCGGACATCGATGGAATCACATCATTAAGGATCATCCATCCTTTCACCCCTTTCTTCCTTTTCATAGAAGGACGACTTCTTGAGCCACAAAAATGTTATCGTTGATCATACAGCCCGGTATATAACTACCATGAGTAGGCCCAATAATACTTGAGAGAATCGGCTGGAGTCTATTGGTTAGGAACTTTGTAATGATTTTGTAAAGGACGTTACAAAGGCTAATCATCCTAAAGTGTGGGAGCTGCTCCGGCTTGTTCACTTTAGCTAATAACATGATCAGGGTGTCGTTAACGCCTTCAAAAAGTGTCGCTGAATTAAAGAAGTCATGAACAAAAGCAATCACGGAATTCCCAACCACACTCCAACATCTCTAATACAGTTGGAAACCATCCAAACCAGGAGACTTAATAGCTCCCATACCCTTAACCGCCTTCCATATCTCGCTCTCCAACATCGAAATCACAAGGTTGTTGGCTGCCTCCGCACTAATACCATGGAAGATGCTATTGATGTTCGTGAAATCAACATCACAAGCAGAATCCGAGCCGTATAAATTACGGAAAAAATCAATCGCTATCTTTTTAAGATCCTCACTTTTATCCACCCAATTTCCCTCTGCGTCCTTAAGGCCTTCAACCCAGTTATGCTTTCTCTTGATTATGGTAGAGGTATGAATAAAGGAAGTGTTCCTATCTCCAAGCCTTAACCATTTCTCTCTAGACTTTTGCATCCAAAGGGCTTCTTCTTGTTCCAATACAAGCTCAATCTCCTCTCATGCTTTAGCTTCAGCATTGCACCACTGAATTCTTTCTAAGTGCTCAAGCAAATATCTTTTCTACTAATGGATATTTCCAAATACTTTCTTATTCCAAACAAAAAGATCCTTTCTAAGAGCAGCCAAAGAAAGCGGTGTCTCTAAATCCCGGTGCCAACTCTCTCGGATCTTATAATGAAAAGAAGGGTGAGTCATCCACGCGAATTCAAACCAAAAAGGGTGTCGTTTCTTATTCCTCGTGATACCAGGACTGAAAGACAAAAGGAGAGGGCAATGATTAGATGAGAACTTCAAAAGGTGACTTATCCGAGCCTCATCCCATCCGACCCTTCCCCCGGAGTTTGTGATAACCTGATCAAGCCTCTTAGACACAATCGACGTCCACAATAACTTTTGGCTCCAAGTGAAACTTTGACCCGAGAACTCCATGTCGATAAGGCCCAAATTATTCTTCCATTGGTGAAAAACATCAGAGTCGGCGTGAAGACCCCCAATACCCCCATCATGCTCATGATTAAACAAGATACAATTAAAATCTCCTCCGATCACCACCAACCCAATAACCCTACTTACAACATTCTCTAACTCAGTCCAAAAAGGCTCTCGACATTTTGAAACAATGGCCCATAGACGAAAAAAAGATGAACCACAACCCCGTTATCCACAAACGTACAAAACATGAATAAAGTGACTGTACTTTTGTAACACATTAATCTACACTTTATTTGCCTTTTAAAACATCCAGACTCCACCCTTAAAACCACTAGCTTCACTCTTGTCATAAGGAGAAAAATCCGATCTCGTCATTCTATCACATATGTGTTGGGCTCTATCACCCGAAACTCTCGTCTCAAATAAAGCAAGGACATCAATTTTGTGATGTCTACACATGTAACAAATTGATCTATGGAAACCCGGTTTTCCTGCACCATTACAATTCAATATAAGCAATTCATCATAAACATGGAAAAAGAAAAAAATGGAGGAACCAAGAAAATCAAAATGGCCCTTGAGCCTCATAGCTCTCTCTGCCATGGAGGAATCCACATTTGCAACTGAAGCCGAAGTAATTTGTTGTTGCTTAAGACTACTATGCTCCATCACCGTTCTTGTTCCGGTGGGACCATGACCCACACCATTAATCCCATGATGATCGATTGTTGAAGTCTCCTCCCTCATCAAAGGATTTTTCGGTCTAGGGACATGACTAGGTTGCCTTTGGCTCGCTATAATATTCTGATAATTTTGAATATTCACATGTTCGCCCACATTACGTGGTTTCGTCTTTGGCCCATCAACGTTTGAGATACTTGGTCCACTTAGCTCGTTACTGGTGTTTTCCTTAGGGGTGAACACCCCAATTTTCCTGCCAAGTTTGGGCTTTCTCTATTCAACATGAGGCTTATTGGTATTCGGCCCATCACGTTTGCCAGACTCAAAATGCAACGGTAAAGTTGCTCCATCCTGTTGGGGTTCCACATTGGTATTCGATTGAGCATGGGCTCCCTTTTTAGCTGTATTTTCCGTAATTCTAGCTACGATATATTCGAATATCTCCTCCGTCCCATAATGGACATTCTCTGTTGCAACCACTTTTTTCTTCCCAAGATCAGATCAATTATTTTGCGGATCTTCCGTCGTTTTATCGTTATTTTGTGAACTTTCTTCTTTCGATGCTTCAAGAGCCCCAAAACGGTTCACTGGCGGAAAAGGTTGCCTAGAATCGGGAAACAAAATACCCTTTCCTTTCCCAGAAGGATTAATGCTAGCCCTCTAATCGACGTTCCTAGCCACTCCCCCCAACAACTTTTGATCTTTCTTAGACTTTTCATTTGCCTTTAGCTGGTCTTTGCTTTCTCGTCATCGTCATCCACTCACCATAAAGACCGTGACCATTCTCCCCTTCAGCCCTAGCTTCATGATCCTCGCTAGTGGAGCCAACTTGAGTGACTGAACTGCCAGGTTGTTTCATCTTGTTAACGGCATGGCCATGATGAGAGGTTTTATGGGCATGAACCATTGGTTGGCGAGAGAGACAACTAGTCTTAATATGACCAAACTTGCTACATCGGAAGCAAATAGTTGTAATTTCTTCATAATCAATCAAGAAACGTTCACCATTGACGCTTATAGATCCCTTTAGAGAACGTTCCAACTCAACTTCGACGTAAATCCTAGCAAATTTATTGTGTAAAGAGTCTTTGAGTCCACTCTAATTGGGTGACCAACCCCCGCCACAATATGAAGAAGAGGTTTCTCTTCATACGAGGTAATCTCGGATAGTCTAATCCAAACTGGAGCAGTCTTTATAGGATTCATGGTTCGAAAACGAGGAAACCAACTCCGGATCGAGAGACACCGACCGAAAATTGTCCAAGGACCATTGGTTAGTGCCATCATGTAATCTTTATTACACCCAAATCTAACCAAGAAACAACCATGTTCAAGATCAATGATCTGGAAGCGAGACGTCGTTCTCCACATATCCGTCACCTTCTTTTCAATAACTGGGACACGATTGGCGGGCCCTATAATTGTACAACTATCGACCATATCCACACCGAGGCCAAAGCCTCCATGACATCCTCAGTAATGGAAATGACTTTCTTTTGTTGTAAGAACTCATTGTCCAAGATTGTCTTTTGTTGAAAGGCGCTTCTGATCGCCACTTCTTTCCATGAAACTCTTCGATCGGGAGGATCACCAGGCGGACGATCTCCATTCACACCATCGACTTTCATTCCATCATTTGTGGATCGCTGGCTTTCTGATGCGAACACTGAGTTCGACACTACGTTCATAGATAAGCATTTTTATAACAAAAAGAGGGTGTTTTTCCTGCTTCGTAGCCACTTATTCAAAAATTGATCGTTTCACCATCTCCTACCTGGCACACAATCTCCTACCTGACATTTTGTTAAACCTTAATTATCTACGTAATTAACACGACATCTCAATTAATATGTTGTACACATTGATAAAAGTTATATAAATTACAAATATGTCATATATTGCTCACATGGTATTGAGAATAGCCGAAATAAGTAATATTCATGCAAGCACGAAACTAGAGGTGGGTTAGGTTGTCCTGTAGCACACCCCCAAAAAGTAATTATATATTTTAGTAGCAGTGGTATGCATTGTAAAATTAGTGCAATGGTACACTACTAAACTCAAGGTCACTTCAAACCATTTCACCCGTGTTCAAACCTAAACCTCAGTTGCCATTTTTTCAAGTTACCATTTTTCAACTTATTATATCTTTTTACCTTTCCACCGGCCCAATCTCAAATGCCCAACTTATTCCCCTTGTCATTTTTATGTTGGAACATCTATAAATTTATTTTTTAGTCGGGTATTTGACTATTTGTACATATATTTACATATTAACTAGGTGGCCAGGCTCGTGCGTACGCACGGGGCATATATTTTACACTTGTTTATTTTTATAGTATTTTTAATATTTTCTACAACGTATTTTTGCGAGTTAAGTTCGTACATGTTAAAAAAATCGAGACATCCAATTATCTAAGAATTAATATGCAGTAAATATATCAAATGTACATACCATAATGAATGACGATTACATTTAGAATATGAAATTTAAGTTACAAAGATATTGACAAAGAAATAATTGATAAATATTAATTAATGAATTGTTACTTTATAAAATAAATAATTTCTAAAAAAATACGAACTAATTTGTTATTCATCATTCGTATTTAGATGTCATCAGGTAGATTTTATATATACAATTTTCTTTGTACTTATCATTCTTTACTTATTCTCTTTGATGTAAATGATTTTGATCGTCATAATCTTATTTTTGGGAGTTGTTTTTCACAATCGAAATCTCCATATGATTTTGAAATGAATTTATTAGATCGTTATTTTGATGTAACTTTAAATATTTAAATAGATATTCCAACAAAAATTAAGGTAATTAATTGATAACGAAATAGAGTTGTTAAGAAAATGAAATCATTGTAATTAGACTATAGCTATTATTATTAATAAGAAATTGTGACAAATGGAAGGTAATAATAATACTCTCTTATGATATTTAAATTCAATAAGGGTTAGACATTCCAATATCAAAATGGTTTTGACGTACGTGGGTACGTCTATTAAAATTTCAATAAATAGCCAATAAGGGAAAAAATATTCACCAATTTTTTTTTGGAAGATTTGAACAGTATATCTTATGGTAATTAAACTAACCATTTAAAATTTAACTAGTAGCTAAAATGTAATCTTGACATTAAATAGAGTTTATGTTGAAAAAATAAAATTATATACACAGTCCAGTGAGAATGCAATGAGACTTCTAAAGGAACCAAGATTAACATCAATGTTCGCCAATAAGAATTTTAGGAACATATCTTAAAATTTTACATTATAACTAAAAGTGGATAAAAATCGCCTCATATATTATAGATTTATTATATAAAAAGTAAAAATATTACAATTATTAAGAATTCAATGTGTAAAAATATTACTCCTTAACCCGATTAAAAATATGCAAATAGATAATTATTTTTATAAAAGTGTTATAATCTTTTATGGAATCATTAGAATTGTATGCTACAAAATAAAATTCTACCACTAATTAGCTTTTACCTATAATCAAGGATCGTTTTGCCGCTTCATATCGAAAAATCGTTGAATCGAATTAGAAACTTCAATTCATCTGGTTCACCAAGAAATAAAGAGGATTGAGAAAATAAAAAAAATAGTAATAAATCTCAAATACAAAACCATAGATCAATGGTTAATTAACTATTGTACAAAATAATATATTCTCAATGATTAATCATATAATCTGAAGCAAAATACTAAAGCAACAATAGAATGAGAGACAAATACAATATGGAGTATTTGAGAGGAAAAGAGCAAAGGCGCAAAAGGACAATCACAAAATTTAGTTATAGTTATTTGTGTCTAACTCTATATATAGAGAGAGAGTAAAATATGTAGAGTCTTAAAATATTTTTATTTACGTTGTATATTGCCAATGGATTGATTGTTTGACGTTATTGTGTAATCGAAATTGAATTGAGTGAGCCGTTTACACAATCATAACTTTCATTAATGGATTTTTTTTACCAAAAATTAATAAGACAATTAATGGGTTGAATGTGGAAAGGTGCGATTGATTTGTAATTGAGGTGTTAGAATTGTTCAGCTATAAAATTTAATTACAATTATTGCGGAGGTTAGACTTTAGACCCATAAAGCACAATTGATTATTTTGAATTAATAGTTTGATTCCCTTACAAAAACAAACACGTATTTGTATTGCTAACTAATGGGTTGAACTAAGGATTCAATTGTAAAAAGGTGTTAATATTATTTTTGATAATAATTCAATTTATCTATATAGATATAGTTTCTCTCAAAAAAATCTATATAGATATAGAAATTGAAAATGGTGATATCTATTACACATAATGCAAGATAATAGTATAAATATTTAATTTGTAATAAAAATGATTTTAAGAATTAGTATCATTTATTTTGATAATAAATTGAGTTTTTTATTGATGAAAAAAATTTGCTTAAAATTATTTTGAAATTTTTGGAGGGTTGTACCTTGTAAGAAAAAATTATAATATATATGAAAAATGAATAACTTTTTAATCAGTTAAATAAACATTTCCATTATTTAAGTTTTATTAGTAATTTATTATTTATTTATTATAATTATTATAATAAAAGTATCTCATGAAATTAACTTGTGCAAATGGTCATAGAGAAAAAAAAATGACTATACCATTCTCCATTAGACTTGAACCAAGAACCTCTCTAATTAAATACTAACTATTTTAACCATTGTGATAAGAGAGTAATTTGATTCCAAATAGAATATAAACAAAATTATATTATTTTTTTATAAATTTAATATCTGCAATAAATGTATCATGTACACAACTTTTTAATGTTGTTATATATAAAGATTGTGTTATAATTTTATTGTGTAATGTGAGTTCAGACATATATCTATTATTTTTATAAGTTGAAGAATATATAAATAATATGGTATATGTGTAATAATATGATATATATTCATTTTATATATACACATTTGAATGTGTCAAATGATTTTTATAAACTTGAAATGCATCGCAAGCTTATTACATACAATTTATTAAGGGGAAAAATAGAAAATAAATATTTGATTAAGTGGACATGTAATTTAAGGACTAAGAATTTATTAGATACAATAAATATGGGCATGTACACAAGTTTATATATGTAGTATAGACTAGCCATAACACGTTACGACTACTTTTTGGTTAGGATTCCCTCATTATATCAGGTAACGCGTTCGCGCGGTAAATCTGCCCAAAACAACGACCCCTTACCTCGGGTTTGGAATTCATTCCCATATTTTTCTATTCATCATCTTCAACCTTCCACCTACTTGCCAAGTTTGCTATTTCAATACCTTAATTTTACCTAGATTCAGTGAAATTGAAGACATGTGGGATTGTAAATCTGTAATCAAAGACAAATTTAAAATTGAAGACGTTTGGCTACTATTCTATCACATCAAACTTGCAAACATGAAAAATTTATACCGTTGGCATTCCAACAGTGAAAACGCATCCCTCCAGTGGCATTTGAGGACATTCATGGTCCAACTTTCCCAAGTGCTGCATACGCAGCCCTCTAGTTGCAATTTTGTGGTTGTCTCCATTATATACATCTTTTTCCCGGGAAAAAATGGCAGAATTAGGGAAAATGAGGAGGAGAGGCTGCCCAATTTTAACCTAATTTTATCCCCAAATATTTACCAAACACTTAATTTTAAGTATGAGATTCCAATCCCATACCTACTCAACCCCATACCTCATTCTAATCTCATACCTAAAATTATACCAAACGCCTAAGTGTTTATAGCTATGATTTCTAACAAAAATTAGTCTTAATAGTGGAAGCATAAAATTAATAAACGTTTTTCTTTTAATCTACTTATGAAACGTTTTCATAGCCATTATTTTTTAAATAAATAGCCTCTTAAAGCTTAAAAATGTTATGCTAGAGAATTAATATGGTCAAATAAATTACCATAATATTTGCATGCATTTAAACCTTGTAATGAAAAGGGGAAATTTGGTCTGACTTGGATTTATAAAATTGATTTGAAGAATGCAATAATTGTTACAAAAATGTTATGCTAGAGAATTATTAGGGTCAAAATTAATTAACACTAGTGGTGATGCCCGTGTATACGCACGGGGCTAAGTAATTGATCCTTAAACACACGCATGGTTATTATTTTGGTGTATTGGCCAACAAATATAGTGATTCAAACCAATTATGGTCATCGATACCTTTTCGAAATAGTATAAAAGAGAGGTTGGAAGTTGTAGAAGATACTAACCTTGTTTGAGCTTTGAGTCGTTCGTCTTGTGTACCTCAAATTGTGTTGCTCAGAGTTTTTCTTTGTGCTTCTAAGGATCGTCTGATATCTCTTTTTAATTATCACTATAAAAAAGAACGTTTGAGGGGAAATGAATTGAAAATAATTATAAGATTTTAAAATAGTCGTTAGTTTGGAGCGTATGTGATGCACGTAATTTGAAGGGGTAGAGTTAATTTCATATTTCATAATTAAATTGCATTTATATTTTTAAGTAATTTCTTTGAAAGAGATGCAAAAGTGAGAATGTGAGGGGATAACACAAATTAATGAAAATTAACATTTACGAAGTATGAATCATTGATAAATAATGGTCATCAATTTTGAGAGGTCGTTTGAGCCATTTTTTTCAGTGTGCTTTTAGCGTTTTTATTTTGGTGTTTGGTATTTAAATAAAATTCAAAACAATAGTTTCAATCAAGCGAAGAGTAAAAAAAGTTCATAAGCATGATGATTCATAATAGTTGATTAAGCATATTAAAGTTATTTTAAGATTTCAACCATCCAGAAAAAATAACCATTTTGTTCATATATTATTTAATTTTATTTAAAATTGTAATGATTATATTATATATATTAATATAATCATAAATTTACATGATTGATGTAATTTTTTTTTCATTTTTAAGGTTCATATCGCATATAATATATAATTCAATAGATTTACTTCGCAAATGAGAAAACAATTTTTTTAATTTAAAATTATGTTTGCGATGTTTATATGAAAAATCAATAAAAATATACTGTATTGATTTGAATATTAACCTTTTAGTTTATACACAATCTCCATTACTATTGAATAAAAAATATCTTTGATTTATTATGAAATGAAAACAAAATATACACAAAAAAATATTTCTAAATTTTGACGGCTTTTTACATTTTAAGCTTAATTCCTATCTCCTATAATACTATAGATATCACTTTACAAATGGAAAAAGTACATTTTTATTTTAAATTATAGATGCACATGTTTATATGAAAAAATAGTTGACAAATGATACCATATGTATTTAAATATTAAACTTTTAGTTTATACAAAATCACCATAACCATTGAGTTAAATAAATATATTTGATTTCATATAAATTGAAAAAAAAATACACATAAAACATATTGCTCAATTGTCATGGATTTTTGTTCATTTTTTAAGCTTCTTATATCATATACTAAAATGAATTTACTTTGCAAATGGAAAAATTATACTATAATTTAAAATTATGGTTGTAGATAATTTTATGTGAAAAAATATGCATAAAATGATACCATATGAATTTGAATCATAACTTTTCGTTTATACACAATTACCATAACCATTGAGTTGAAAAAATACATTTGATTTATTATAAAATGAAAATAAAATTTACACAAATTATTTATTAATTATGATGGACTTTGATTGCCAAAAAAAGTTTATGGTGTAAGTTAAAATAGAATATAAGTGGTGAGATAATCTAAGAAATAGGAGAATTAATGAATAGATAAATTGAACCAATATTGCATCAAGGAGATTTGAACTAATGACCTATGAGTTCATAGAAAAATCACTCTCACCACCAAGCTACATATAACTTTTTAACTTATTTTTGCCAATGATAATTATATAGGGATTATTGTTAGTATATTTAATGAGAGCAATAAATTGTGGCAAAACCCAATCTTATATGTATATATATACGATAATATGTGCATGCATTTAAACCTTTTGTTTTTTGTAGAATACATTTAAACTTTGTAATAAAAAAGTGAAATTTGGTTTGACTTGGAGTTATAAATTTGATTTCAAGAATACAATAGTGTCAACATTCATAAGAAAATGAAAGGATTATTATATTTGTAATCATACAACATCAATTAATTCTAATAAATTAAAAAATATAGTGGTTTTTTTTCGTTGTCAACATCTTTTTCTAAAAGAAGATATAGTGTTTTTTAGTATTTAATTTGCTAAAGAGCATATTATATATAAAAATATATGGTTGAACTGAAATTATACAAAAATATAAATATATGAACATTTATTTCCATTTTTATTTTAAGTTTATAGTTTTATTGATTGTTATTTTTATCATATTAAAAAATGACATTGTTCAACCACAAGCTTCAAGAACTTCAATATGTATGGAGTAATTTTTTTCTCTAATATTTTTTCTCATATTATATTTTTGGATTCATGTGTAAAAATGAACTAATGTGTATAACAATTATATGTATGGGGTGATATTGTTTTTGTTAAATTTTTTCTATTATATTTTTGGATTCATGATAATAATTATAATTATGTATGTTACGTATTTGTAATGTGCTTATTTGTGAAAGCTCTCTCCCTCATAGCATATAGTATAAATAGTATGCTAGCAAATATATTGTATTCTAGCTTTTTTTTTAATAGTATGAAAGGACTTTAATTTTAAATTCTTTTTTAAATAATATGTAAATTGATTGCCAAAAATATATATGTATTATAATTATGTGTAATAATATGGTAGATATCCATTTTATATATACACATTTTGAATATGTCAAATGATCTTTATAAACTTGAAATGCATCACAAGCTCATTACATACAATTTATTAAGGGGGAAAATACAAAATATTTTGATTGAGTGGGCATGTAATTTAAGGACTAAGGATTTATTAGACGCAATAAATGTGGGCATGTACACAAGTTTATATATGTAGTATAGATAGATATAGATTAGTATTTGTGTTTAAATATTTAGCATTGTGTACGAATATAAGTAATTAGTGTGAAAAGTTATTAGGATTAGAATTTTGAATATAACGATGCTAATCATTTTTTCAAGTGAAAAGTTTACAATAATATAATCCCTTCAGAAAAAGGTTTAATTTACCATTAGGTGATATCGATATCAATTGAAAATAATAGAAGATCTCGTCAATTTTTTTCCAATTCTTCATGTAAGATAAATTCAGCCCACCCAAATTTCGATTTGTGGTTCCATCCCAGTATTAATCTAACATAAATTAAGAAATGCAAAAAATAAATAAATAGAAATGCACAAATTAAAGTTTATCTGAAAAAACAAAACTTGAAACAAACAACGTGATTTGTCCCTTTTTGTTTATTTTGTAGATTAAAAAATTCTAAAAGAACTTGGCAAGGCGAGGGAAAGGAATGAACTGAAAAATCATGGATGATTCTTTGCACTTGTGTAAGACAGAAGGAAAGCCAGAGACATAGCGCGAGTGAAGTTTGACCAACGGAGAAAAAGCGACGAGCATGTGAGAGTGGTTGGATTCGGTTTTCCAACCTCCAAATCAGCCGCCTTCGCTGCGGTGTTTGCTCCCTCTCGCCGGAGCCGCTTGTCATCTCTCGAGCGCTTTTCCGTCGATGCGCGCACACACATAAACACACTCTCTCTGCCCTATCTCGCTTTCTGCTGCAACTTTTGCTACTGTGTCAGGGAAAGAGAAACCGGAATCTCCCACACGCAGAAATATCATGGAAAAGGTTCGCAAATCTCCATCCCTCTCTATCTCTTTCTTTCTCTCTGTATACGCCTTTTTTTTTTTAATTTCTCGATCGTTTCGTCCTCCGGAATTCGCACCTCTCAGATTTTCGAGTAATATGATTGTTATCTGAGGTTTACTACGGTTGAATTTAAGGTCAATCGGTAGAGAAAACTTGCCGATTGAACCTTGATGATAGCGAGAACTTCGTCATCTTCTCTAATTTCTCTTGACTCATGTCGGAAATTGACTGCTTTCGGTAGCATTGAACTATTGATTGCTGAAGACGCTATCTTTTATTTTTGTTTTCAACATCAATCGTCCGGTGATTGCGGTTTTAGAATTTCTAAATATAGATCTACGTTTTCCGATTGTTCTCAGGCTTGATTGTTCCTTTCTCCATCTGCTTAATTAAATTTGATTAATTCTCTTAATTAATAATCATCATTACGTTCAGCCAAAAAAGAATGTGAAGTCTTTGACCGCCTTGCAGAGCAGAATTTTGGCTGTTTTGTTTATGTTGGCCACATCCAGCTATGCATTTCTTAGTGCTAGAACTCAAAATTTGAAATTTGAAATTAAATCCCGTCTCTTTATCTCAAATAATTTAATCTGATTTAGTTTGCTTTAACTTATTTTTCCCAACAAGAGCAAAACACTAGAAGAAATACTTTTTGTAAAATGTGGCTCTCCTCTGCTGCCCTACCACCTTTGGTGCTGTGTGGGTCACATTGTCACATTTTGAGAGTTTGTTTGGTGACATCTAGTGTTTCTGGCAACAACCGTTCCTTTCCATGAAAGACAAATTATACACTTGCAAATAATTTTGGCACCAGCTAGACATCAAGATAGTTTGAAGTTTTGGAAGATGTGAATAGCTGATCTTTAATCTTTGAGCCATTTGTTTTGCATCTATGTCCCTATTCCCCTTGACCTTGTAAGTTGTAGTAGTAATACAAAAAAAAAAAAAACAGGTTCCTATTTTTGTTTTCTTTTGTTTATAATCTTTATACGATAATTTTTTATTTATTTTTGGGGGATTGTAACCTACTAACCTCAAACATGTGAGATAGAATGGGCCCTGGAGTATGTGTTTAGTTTTTTCCCCTCTTGCAATCCTCTTCGCAAAGTTCAAAGAGAAAAATTGTATTATTATCATAAGAAGTACACTGTAGCTTGTTTCATCATTTATAGATCCGTGCTCTATTGAGCCTGTCATTTATAATGTGTGCTTTTATGCTCCATCATTGGCTGCTGTATTAATGAATGTCATTTGTATAATCAATATTTCTTGGTAAAAGTCACCCCTAACATGAAGCTTGCTGGCATTGACCTCATATTTTTCATTATTGCAGGTTCAATGGGACCAATTCAATGCATTTGGTCTTATTGGGCGGTTGCAATTTTTATCTCTTTACTTTTCCTTGTAGTCTTATTATCCCAGAGTAGAGTTTTCCAAAGTAGATTGATTTTCACGTAATGAAAATGGTGATAAAATTTACATGCTGAATTGCAGAATGGCATCTAATCTTCGGCTCAGGGGCCTCCCTTTAACTTTCATAATTGAATCATTGTAGGCTCATTTGAGATGACATTTTTATCAACAATGGTAAGAGTAAAAAACTAATCATTTATGCTTTCTTTCCTTCTTTTCTCAGAATCTCAGTTTTATGTGTTGGAAATTGATTTTGAATTTCAGATCCTAAAGAGTAGTTTTCCTTTCTTTGGTTAAGTGCACCTTTAAGTAAAGACAGGTCTTCCCAATGTTTGTTTGAATCTACCTGAACCCCAGTCAAGTTTTTATTTTTATTTTTTTGTGGACCTTGTGGTCAAGCACTGATGAAGATACATTTAATTTCTATTGTTGAGGCAACGTACATTTAAATTACCTGAACGTAGACAAGGCATGTGGAATCATAATCTAAATCTTACTCTATATATCCTTGATTGTTAGCGCAACATGCACTTAATTTCTATTGCAATTCCTCTTGATTGATTACCATCCACCAAAATGCACATACATATGCCTATTGCCTAGAACTTTACAAAGGAAGGGTTCTCTGTTTTTCTTGGTTGATGCGTGCATCTGAATGTTATTTGGATTATTTGCAGCATAGACTCACGCTCTATGTGTTGCTGATGCCAGGAATATGCAAAGAAGTCGGGAGAAAGGTTGGAATCAAGAAAATCACATTCTTGGTGGTGGGACAGTCACATTAACCCCAAGAATGCAAAATGGCTTTCAGAAAATATGGAGGGTTAGTAACCACTGCTTCTGTTTTCTATTTTTACTTCTCTATGATGCTATGAGGGTTGATTATTCCTGTATAGTTTATTAGACTTGTTTGATATTTCATCAACATCATTTCGTTTATTTGGCTTGTTTAATGCACTAGAAAGTTATGATGATCTCCTTTGGTTGCAGACGTGGACCATAACATCGACCGTATGATGAAGTTGATTGAAGATGATGGGGACTCATTTGCCAAAAAAGCTGAAATGTATTATAAAAAAAGGCCAGATCTCATATCCCATGTCCAGGAGTTCCAGCGCATGTATCAAGCATTAGCTGAGCGTTATGCCCAACTGACTGCAGACCTCCGAAAAAACTTTGTACCTGATTTGCATTCTGTTGCAACAGTCTTGTCAGAGTCGGGATCTGACACAAACTGTCCATGGTTTTCTCCTGATATGAAATTACCACGCTTTAGACCCTCTCATCGAGCTGCTGGTTTTGATTTCTTCCTTGGCTCTGGAGGAAGCACTGATCGTTATTCTAGAGGTGATGATCTATCCTCTTCACTGTCAATGTCAGATTCTGAAGAATCTGAAATCTCCTCTGTCCACAGCTATCCTAGACTTCCAGTCAACAGTGAAGAAGTTATGCTTGAGAATGGTTCACTTAAAAGAACAGAAAGCGTGAGTCTAATTGAATTACAGTTAAAAATTGCCGGTTATGAAGAAGAGATAGCTAACCTAAAGCTGGAGCTTCAGCATGTCAGGTCAGAGACGGATGAGACGGATGAAACGGAAGTTGTTGATCCTGACCAAAAAACCCAAGCACTTGTTAAAGAGTTGAGGGCAACTAAGGGAAGAGCCCTTGATTTAGAGAATCAAGTTGTAAGATTGTCAACTGAGAACAAGCTGGCCCATGAAAGTATCCATCAGCTACAGGATCAACTAAAGACTGTTCAGAAAGATGCAGCTGTGTTGAGGGCAAAGCTTGATTCAGAGATAAGAAAATCATCCAAGTGGCAGGATAGGATTGCAAGATACAAAGCCAGCTTGGTAGACCGAGATGTTGAGATTCGAGAACTGAAGGATTTAGTATCTGATGTTAACAAGAAGTATCAGCTCCATGACGAGATTTCAAGATTGTCTGATGAAAAGAGTTTGGTAGAGCAAAAGTTCAGGGACTTGGAAGTACGTTGCCATACTCTAGAAACTCAGCACGCAAAATTGCAGGAAGATATGAGTGAGAAAACAGAAGAGTTGGAAACTTTAAGTAAAGATCTTAATAATTTGAAACTAAAATATGATACCCTGATGAGTGAAAGTGATGAACTTACCACCCAAATTGCCAGGCTCATACCAGAAGCTAGTTTGAGCAATGAGCTGAAGTTAGAAGTGGAGGAACTTAAAGATGAAGTAGAAAAACAAAAGGTTTTGATTTTGGAAGGAGCAGAGCAAAAACGAGAGGCTATTAGACAATTGTGCTTCTCTATTGATCATTACAGAAATGGTTATGAACAACTTCGTCAGGCCTTCATAGTGAACAACAAGAGGCTCCCAGTTTTCGCCTCATAGAGTTATAGGTACATGATTTTTTTTCTTTCTGATCCGGTTATTTTCCTTTAGTAAATTAAATTTTTGTTTCTTGATGTGTTGGTTTTTGGAAAATTAAAGGGTGTGCATTTACATTTTGGTGATAAGCTTGACAATAAGTGGATTGATGTGATAGAAGAATGAGGTTTGTGTGATATGATAAGAAGTTACGAACCCTGTTCACAAGTTTGTTTATTTTGTTATAAAATTCCCCATATTTTTACAAATATGTAATGCTTGATTTTTGATTATTAGTGGGTACTTTGGTAGAAAGTAGCTATTGGGTTGTTGTAGGGCCAGCTTGATGGGCTAATTACACATTGCACCGTTTGAAGGCGTGAATGGATGATAAGTGGGAGGATTATCTTTTAAACAACTTATATGTAGTTTTATATATTATTTGCAATAGAAGGTAAGTTGGATCCATACCAATGAGCCATAATGCTGGTTTCGGGTGAAGGACATACTATTAAAGATCTCGGTCTTGCAAGATGTTTTTTAGGCTTAGAAATTGCAAGATCTGATGCTAGGATTAGATTGAATAAGAGGAAATATGTTTTGGATCTGTTACAAGATGTTGGAATTATTGATTGGAAGATTGCTTCATTCCCTATGAAAAGAAACTTACAGCTGCAACCTGATGTTGGTGATCTGTTGCTTGAACCAGAAGCTTATAGGAGAATCATAGGAAAGCTATCATATCTGACTTTGTCTCGACCTGATATTGTCTTTCCTGTTCAGCAACTAAGTCAATTTATTGCTTCCCCTCGCCAACCACACATGCAGGCAACTATGTCAATTCTCCTTAGATACTACTTGAAAGGCACTGTTAATTGCTCCTTGTTTTACACCAGTCACAATGATCTCTCCTTGCTGTGATGTTGATTGGGGTAGTTGTGCGTTCACTTACCGATCTATAACTGGATATTGTGTGTTTCTGGGAGGATCTTGGGTGTCATGAAAATCGAAGAAACAAAAGACTATCAAAATCAACAGCTGAAAAGAGTATAGGAGCATGTCTCTCATATGGCTGGTGAGCTTGTTTGGATGGAAGGGTTACTAGGTGACTTGGATATTCATGTTCCAGTGCCAATTCCCCTTCATTGCGACAACAAGGTGGCTCAGCACTTAGCAGGTAACCTGTTGTTTCATGAGCGCATCAAACATTTGCGCATTGATTGCCATTTTGTCAGAGACATGGTGCAAGCTGGGTTTCTTTCTACAATACATGTGCATTCTAATGCAAGCTGGGTTTCTTTCTACAATACATGTGCATTCTAGCCTTCAGTTAGCAGACTTATTCACTACTCCTTGGAGCTCAACAACATATGTTTTTGTCGTGCAAGCTTGGCCTTGATTTCTCCAGTCTTGGTTGGGGGGGAGGGGCTATGAGCACATGTATTATAGTATGTCACTGATGTGGCGTTGTAGCTTAGTGTGCTTAATAAGTCACTAACGGTGGCGTTTTACTCTTTTTAGTCTTGGTTATTGTAATTTCATTGTTGAAGTTATTTTTTAAGTTAAGTTTTTGTAATCGAATTTATTGTATCCGAAAATGTCCTTTTCAAGTAATCGTTTAATGTTAATCTTGCTTTTATTAAAAGTTTTTTTTATATAATTTTCTCTTAAAAAAAATATCCATAAAAGCCACGTAGGCAAGGAAATTAAGTCGACGGAGATTGGAGGCGTCAGGTGTGACATTAATAAGATAGAGTGAGTGGTCAGTAGAATTGGTGGTGACTGTAGCTCGTCAGCTCGTGGACGATGCTAATTCAAGACCATCGAAGTGGGTGGGTAGGTGAGCTTGCTTCTCGTGTGCTCCTCAATTACCTTTACATCTTTTTAATTAACCTTCCTAACTTGGTGGTAGCTAGCTAGCTAGCTAGAATATTTTTTTTTATGATCTGATAGCTAGCTAGAATATATATAAGCCCTTATTAATCGATTGTCTATTCAAACTTGTAATTTGATTTCAATTCAAGTCTTTATATTAATGTTTTTAATATATATAAATGTTATCCTATTCATTACGAACCAAAAGATAAAAATCTTAATAGTAATACAAAATTTTAATAAATTAAGTTCAAAATCGAGTATTTTATGCATAGATTTGAGATCTAATGAGAACAACTCTTATAGTATAAATTGACACACCCTCTTAAGAGGTTTTTTTAATTGACAAGAGTAAATTCGTCATTTGTTCCATAAAAAATAAAATTTCTCCTTCTTTCTTCCTCCTTCCTCCTCCATCCTTCCCACCTTCCAATGCCCCCCCCCCCCCCCCCCCCCCCCACACACACAAAACAAAAAAATTATTTGATTTTCTTCTTACTCCTCTCCATTTGCATGTTTTAATTGAATGTAGTGATCATTTTCGACCACATTTGAGTTATTTTCTTCATTAATCAAGCTATTTTTTGTGTTTCACAGAGTTTGAATGTCCAATTTAGGAGTTTTTTGGATTGGCGATTTTCAATTTATGGTTTTTCGATTTGGGGCTTGTTTTACCTTGAATTGTATAGATTAGACAATTTTATTGTGTTATTTAATTGATTATCTTGTCATTCCACTAATTTTGTTTGTGATTTCACCATTGTTAGAATCCAAGTCGAGTTTGATTATACGGGTTTCGTATGAACCGCCACTTGTATTTTCATGAACTGTCACTTGCATTTTCATGAATCGCAAATTAAGATACAATTTCAGTTTTCTATTTTGTGGTTTTGTTAATTTGAGTTGTATGAATTTGCACATATTTTTATGTTTTTTATATATGTTTTCATTTATTTGAAGCTTTCAATATTTTGTGATATGATGCAAAAAAGCAAAACCTTCTTATTCTTACTTATTTGGGTATTTTTGGTTGAATTTTGTGATATGATGCAAGAAAACAAAAACTTCTTTCAGAATTCCATTCAAGAAGGTTGTCGTAACATCCATTTGTTGTAGCTTGAATCCACGATAAGCATAATGTGCGATCCAGAGGCGGATTGCTTCAAGCCTAGCTACAAGAGCAAATGTTTCATCATAATCAATTCCCTCCTATTGGTTGTAACCCTTGACCACAAGTCTAGCTTTGTTCCTGACCACATTCCCCATGTAGTCTAACTTATTCCTAAACACCCACCGTGTTCCAATCATAGTTTTGTCTTTAGGTCGAGGAACTAGGTGTCAAACCTTGTTTCTCTCAAATTGATGAAGTTCTTCTTGCATAGCACACACCCAATTTGGATTCTTTAAAGCTTGATCCACTGTTTTTGGTTCTATCATAGAGAGAAATGCATTTAAAGCATAGAAATTCTGTAAAGATGAACAAGCCTGAACACCTTTTGATAAATCTTATATGATGTTGTTAACAGGGTGGACATCTTTTTGTTGATAGTGCAGTACGCTGTGTGAGGTCGACCACCCAACTTTCACGATGCTCCTCAAATTCAGAATTACCAATATTTTATTGGTTCTTACTTTCATCAGAAACTATATCTCCAACATTCTCATCATTGTCGTTTCCTACTTCTTCTAGAGGCGGCATGTCAGAATCATCTTTGTCGTCTACATGCTCTGGGTTGGCGATATCAACATCTTGCCTTTGTTCCACAAAAGGAACCTCTTCTTCCTCAATAAGATGAAATCCCTAATCACCTTCATCATTGTCTTCAATAGAGCTTCCACCCATTGTGTTCTCATCAAACACAATATGAACACTTTCCTTGTTCTCTTGTTGAAGACTTTGTAGGCTTTTCTATGATGAGAATGACCAACAAATGTTCCTTCATTGCTTTTAGCATCAAAATTTCCAAAGTTATCTTGACTCATGCACTGAATTCTTCAAATACCTGATCATTTGAAGACAACAAAATAGTCCAAGTATACCGTGAAAAGTCATCAGCAATAACAAAAATATATTTATTGCCTCCTCGACTTCTCACTCGCATAGGTCCACACAAATCTATATGATCGAATTAACTCCAAGGGTTTAAAAGAACTTACCCCCTTCTTGGATTTGAATGAGGATTTAGCCTGTTTTCCTTTGACACATGCTTCACACATTTCATATTTGTTTGGATCAATCTTAGGTAACCCTCTTACCAAATCCTGTCGATGAAACTTGTCAATAAGTTGTAGACTCGCATGGCCAAATCTGTTATGACAAAGGTTAGCCACATCTTTGATTACTTGGAGACATAAACTTTCTTCAAGTATGAAACATGGATCGACTTTGTAATGATTATTCTTACATATTCCCCCCAGAAGAATCCTACCTAAATTGTTTTCAATAACTTGACATCCATTTGATTCAAAGGCAACTTGACGTTGATTGTTAGCACATAGACGGGAAACACCCAAAAGGTTATATCCAAGACCATTTACAAAACTAACATTGTGGACACTAAAGTTTTTCAGAAATACTTACCTTTCCTATGCCCATGATTTTCCATTTGTTGTTGTTACTGAGTGATGTTACTACCTTCATGTTGTTGAAGTGAGACAAAGGACTTAAAGCTTCCCGTCATATAAGTGGAGCACGCATTATCGAAGAACTAGGGACATTTTTCTCTCACTTCACACTACAAGGTAAAAATCAGTGTTTACAAACCCAAAGTTGTCCAACAACTCCTCTAGGTTGGGCAATATAGTGTCTTTCACAATTTCTTTCATTGAAAATTCTCTCTGGATCACCATTTGTTTCACGTTTATGAGAATTCAAAAAAATAGAGATTTCATCATATCTTCCCCTTTCCTGCATTCATATCGGTTTGTTGTTAAGACGAGCATGGAAGCCAATTCGTTAAAGTTTAGAGTTCTAAACCAATTTCTTCCATATGTTGTGCACCTTAGTAGTAGAACAACTTACCTTGTTGCTACACTTAGGAGTATCACACTTGGACTTTGGAGGGCATCTGGTACCTTGATTTTTTGGTACATAGGAATATCCAAGTCCAGGTCTTTGCCTTACGAACCACTTTGCATAATCGTCGGCAACCTACTTAGCAACAAACTCTTCCATCCATTTTTTATTTTTAACCACATCACTTAATTTGATTTTCTCAAGAGCATTAAAAAACTTAGCATTTTCAAGTTTTAACATGAGATTTTCACCTTCCAGGTTGGTGACTTTCTTATCTAAGTTCTCAACTTCAATTTTAAGCCCATCACACGTTTTGCAAATAACATAAGTAGAAATAGATGATTTTTTTTTCTAACTTAATAACATTTTCAGACCATCCTTTATTATCATCCATTACATTAGAAATAACATCATCCTTTTCTTCTAATTGTTCACTGAGTTCGGAAACCTAAGTTCCCAACTTCTCAATGATTGCATGCAATTTTTCAGACTTATTAGACAAATTTGAGAAGAGTTCAAAATCTAGTACCACTTTTGGAGAGTCAACAACCATGAGACATACTTCTCCTTGTGATGTGATGGTTTCCCACACACTCGCAACAATACGAGATCTGTTGTAGTAGTAGATCAGGATCGAATCACGGGGATTATATCTGCTATAGTAAATTCTAGAACTAATTTCTAAGTCAAAATATAATGATTTTTGGTGTAATTCTAACTAAAAAAACAAGTAAAACAAATAAATAGCGATGTAAAAATATATGAGAAAGCAAAGTTCCAAGGCAAGGAATCCCCACAACTTTGATCCACGGAGTTTTGAATCTCACTTCTACCTAAACTTAGTTGGATATTTTGTTATGAAGGTTATTGTCTAATGTTATAAATTACTTTTTTCTCAAAGTATAACTCAATATACTTCTATCAAATTAAGAACCCACTCTCGTGACGAAACAAAACCGATAGAAACCCTTTAAGCACTTAGAAATCTAGATGGTAAACCAAACTTGCCCCACTCTCGTGATGCATCAAACTTGACTCAAACACCTAGAAATTCTATGACAATTAACCACATGAGAAACTAATCTCAAGTTCAATTCTAGCTTTTCCAAATAGATAGAACCGCCTCTTGATGTGTTCTCTCTATTTTGTTTACTTACTTAGACTACCACCTCTCGATGCGCAACCTAAACAAGACTCTAACAAGTTTAAACTTATTAATTAGATTAAGCCCCTAGAATCAAATCATATTAGTTTTCCAACTCAATTCAAGCAAAAGATATTGAATCTAATCCGCTTCACATTGTTGGGATCAACCAAACCCTAGAACTATAGAGTTTAGCCTAGCATAATTAAATTCATGATCAAAACAATTAAATCAAACATGAAAGAAGAATAATAACAATAATTGAAAGAGAAACTTACTAGAGATTCAAATGAATAAACAAAAGTAAATCCAAAAGTGCAAAAATCTCAACTTGAAAGAGCGTAGAACTAAAACCCTAGAAATTATCTCTTCTCTCTCTATATTAGAAACTAGAATAATAATGCATAAAAAGTCTCCCTAAAAGAGTTTTCTAAAAAGTATTTATATTAAAGGCTAAAAATATCCAAAAATACAACATAAAAGATGACCCCACGTGCAAGAAATCAATGACTCGCAGCTGACACCCGCCGTCTCGACCGAGACGAGTTGCCGAACCACCGTCTCGACCGAGACGGCACACGGTCTCGACCGAGACCATCACTTAGCCAAATTTGTCCTCTTTTCTGGTCTCGACCCTCATCTCTAGCTTGTTGGCTCGTCTCTAGCACCTCTTTAACCTCATATTCTTGTCCCGTAAGCATCCTCAAAGGCTTGCTTCACCTTTCTTTGACTTCTCTAATACCATTAAGCTCCTTAACCATCTTTGATGTGATTGGTTATCAAGTGTGGTAATCCCACCTTGATAAAGGGAGGTCAGGGGATCAAATCCCCCCTCCAACATCCTGCAGGATAAAAGGTGTACCACCTTCTGCAGGTTGGGTGCATGGGCTGCAGCCCATGGCTTATGATTGAGCGCCACCAGTCAGATCGCCGATGTGAGGCAGACTGGAGGCTGGCCCACTGGTCACTTTTATGATGTGATCAAGCCCACCTGAACCCACCTTCCCGGCCTGCCTCGAGTCGGCGTTCTGACCAGTGGGCCAGCCTCCAGCCTGCCTCCCGTCGGCGATCTGACTAGTGGCGCTCAATCACAAGCCATGGGCTGCAGCCCATGCACCCCAACCTGTAGGAGGTGATACACCTTTTATCCTGCAGGATGTTGGAGGGGGGATTTGATCCCCTGACCTCCCTTTATCAAGGTGGGATTACCACACTTGATAACCAACTCAGTGGAGTTGGTGGAGTTGGTTATCAAGTGTGGTAATCCCACCTTGATAAAGGGAGGTCAGGGGATCAAATCCCCCCTCCAACATCCTGCAAGATAAAAGGTGTATCACCTCCTGCAGGTTGGGGTGCATGGGCTGCAGCCCATGGCTTGTGATTGAGCGCCACCAGTCAGATCGCCGACGGGAGGCAGGCTGGAAGCTGGCCCACTGGTCAGAACACCGACTCGAGGCAGACCGGGAAGGTGGGTTCAGGTGGGCTTGATCACATCAATCTTTAAGACCCGAAAACACCTCCAAAAAACTGAAAATGCAAACAAAGCTTGTGTAGATATCCATACTACGAATAATATTAGAAATCAACACAAAATGCAAAACCTAAGCTAGAAAAAGACGAAATCTAATCCTAAATGCTAATGCAAAACCATGCAAAACTAGATGACATTACCTTGTTGGTTTGAATCTTCCTCAACATCGGAATCATCCCAAGTGGCCAACAAAGAATTTTTGCCACCTACTGTTTTTCTTTTAAGACAATTTCTTGCAAAATGTCCCTTTCCTTGACAATGATAACACACCACGTCTTTTAGATTTTTGGATGGTTCAAAACCTTTTGAAGGAACTTTGTTTCGATTCCAAAGTCTCTTCATGGCCCTTGTTATGAGTGTCACCTCATCATCAACATCCACTTGATCTTCTTTAGTTTGTGCGAGATTAAAAGCTCTTTCAATTTTCAAGGCAATGTTCTTAACCTCGTCAGTTTCAAGACGATCATCCCGGCGTTGCTTGATTCCACCATACATGGTCCACTTTCCAATAACATCCTTCAAAATAAGAGTCTTGGTCTCACTATTAGTTAGCAACACAACATCACATTCCACTTTGAGTTGAGCCCTTGGACCAGTTTGCTAACTTACTTCCATTGAGGAAGCTTTTCTCCAAGAAACTCAAGTTGGCTAACCACTGCTTGAAATCTTGAGTGATAGTAACCCAAAGATTCATTCTTTCCTTAACTCATTCCCTCATATTCACGTTCAAGACTTATGATGTGATCGTTCTTCACATCATCTTTTCCTTGATGAAGTCGTTTCAAAGCATCCTAAATTTCTCTGGCCGTTTTATATTGAACAAATTTCTTCAAGTCTCTAGGAGATAAAATGTGATGAAGAGCCTTCTTTGCTTGAGCGTTTTCCCAACTTCTTGAATTCGACATCATTGTAGTCCTCCTTCTTCACCTCCTTCCCATTAGTAGTGAGGAAGGTTTCTGGACCAATCTCGATCACTTTCTAAAGTTGGCCATCAAGAGAACAAATATGGGTTTTCATTTGGTCTACCCACCAGTCATACTCACCAAGCTTGAGCACTGGTGGCTTCCAGAACAAATTATTGATTGTTGTGCTCGTCGAAGTCATCTTTCCCGCAAAGATAAAGTACTAAAACAAATCTAGACCCAAGGCTCTAATACCAATTGTAGGATTGTTAGTACTTCTATGTCGTCGACTTAGTCAAAGTCACCGATCTAAGTGTATACATAGTGAAAGATTACTAAAAAAGAAAAACTTACTTGACACATGAGTTTTTTTATAGTGGAAACACTTAGTCGACGAATTCTATTAACTAAGTGAAAAACCACTCCCTACCAAGTTCTCGCTTGGTTGAATTAAAAGTCGAAGCTTGCTTTATTAATCTCTTGATTATGCTTACAAGAACAACCTGGAGTTAATCCTACTCTCTTAGTACGCTAACACTCGTTTGAACCGAGCAAGACCCTTTCTCAATCAAACAGCCTAGCCTACACTCTCTTCTTTTCTTCGAAGACTCGATCAATCTGAATTTTCTTTCACAAGTATGGAATATGGAGTTCGTACTATTCTAACCTAATCCCTAGGCTTAAATAGAACGAAACTAGGTATTATAGAATATATTATCTTCCAATTCGGTTATAGAAGATAATATAAATCTAATCCTTACAAAATCATACTAAGTACATAAAAGATATTACAATATATTATTCGTTAGGGCATAAGTAAGTTCAACGCTTTATTATATTTTGAGATGATTGTATCCTTAATCAGGAATATCTTGATCCCATGCGCAATCTGTCATGCTTCTTCAAGATTTTCTCAGTTTACCTTCGCTTCATGTCAGAAACATAGCTTAAGCAGGCGACCTATTTCAAAGATACGGAGTTGGCCACTTTACTTACGTTTGGAACCATCAAAATAAAACTTCGCTTTCCAATCCAGCTTAATATCTCTTATTGAATATTCGGTTGATAACATATACGGATACAAATCAACAAATTTTAAAAAAAAAATTAAATATTCAATATATTAAACCGGATCGGATCAAATATGTTCATTTAATCAGCCCTAGTATCTACCCTAATACATTGTAAAGCAGAACCCAAGTTTGTTGTAAAATTTACGCCACGTGGCATTTTTGAATAAATTAATGTGAAGTTATATTTTAATAAATTTTGTAACAACTTATAGTATTCTTGCTATATATACTAAATAGATAACATGTTTATATATCTTTTTATGTATATAATTTTCTATCCATTGATTATGTATTAGTTTGCTACAATAAATAACATATTTATATAATTTTTATATACATAAATTCCTATGAGATGATATTTTCAATATTAATTTAATATTTTTATCTCTTAGCAAGATTTAGGGTCTTAATATTTTTTTTATCTCTTAACAAGGCTTGAGCTCCAAGTATAAAATTTATATCTATATAATGATATAATTTTAAATAATAAATTTTGTTATGTTGATATATTTTTATTTTGAGAAAAAGATATAATTTTATGTTGATGACTAAGATTATATGTAAATGTCAAAAAAATACAAAATTTGAATTTGAATTTAATAAAATTAGATTTTCTTTATCTTTTTATGCAATTATATTAAAGATTTTTTCTTAGATCAAAGTATGATAAAAAAAAATAGAAAAATTTACAAATCTTGATGAATACTTACTTAAATTGAATTTTGATAAAAAATTACATTACATTTTTCTTAATTTTCTTTTTATTTTATTTTTGTAAATATAGAATTTTTTTATCTAGCCCCACCTTATATTTAAATTTTCTTATATCTATGTTTTTTTTGTAATTTAATATGGATGATAGGTTGATTAATACATTGAATTTTGTAAATTTTCATATACATTAATTTCCTTTATATTTTATTTCTTCGTTATGTAAATTTAGTATGGAAATCAACTTTATAGATGGATTGATTTTTGCAAAATAATACATAGATAATTTTTTCTATATTTTATCTCTTAAATCAAGGACAATGTTCTCTTCTATACTAATTTTTATATTGTATTTTTCATATATACAAACATTCTTATTATTATAAAGTAAAATATAAGAACCCTAATATATAATTTTAATAAATTAACTTTAAAAAATATTTTAAAAAATTATATTATGCTTTGTAGATAGATAACCTATCCTAATTATTATTATCTTTATAAAAAACCAAGTATTTTATACATATTAGTGTCTAAAAATTAAGAAAATATTATTTAAAAATATTCAATAAAAAGTAAAATCAATATTTCAATAACTTCAATCTAAATTTGGACAAATCTCCACAAATAATGGAAATATATTTAAAAAATATATTCAATTAAAATATGGAGTACAATCTAAAAAAATAATTTGTCTATTACATAATTTATTATGATATTATATAAATATATTTAGTATTTTAAATTAATATCGTAGAATTGTATTTTTTTAGTGAAATTATCCCGTGAATATCACGGGAATTCGACTAGTTTTCATATAAGTTCGAGTTCCTAATTTGTACGCGAGTCGTTGACAAGATTTAACACAAAAAGTTCAAAAGCACAGAAACTGCACCAACCTCCTCCACCTACCTACTCCCTCCCACCACATTCATGTATCCAAATCCCACCGCTTGTCCTACCTATCAAAACTGCCGTCACAATTTAACGCCGTTTATCTTCAATGGCTCGCCCCTCTCTTTCAAGTTTCTGAGTTTCTCCCGCCCACACCTAACGGCTTTCGTTAAATTAGCAATCCCCCCGGTCCCCCTCCCCGTTTATAAATTACAATTCTCACACTCTCCTCCACCTCAAACCCCAACTAACAAACTCATAAGGTGCAGAAATCCTCCTCCCTCGAGATCGGCATGGATTTGGTTCTGCTCCAGAAGGGGCTCTATGGCCTCTTCTTCGCCATTCTGGTCGCGATTGTCATCTCGAAGCTCCGGGGGAAGAAGTACAAGCTCCCGCCGGGCCCAATTCCGGTGCCGATCTTCGGAAATTGGCTCCAGGTCGGTAACGATCTGAACCACCGCAATTTGACGGACCTGGCGAAGAGGTACGGCGAGATCTTCCTGCTCCGCATGGGGCAAAGGAACCTGGTGGTGGTCTCCTCGCCGGAGCTGGCGAAGGAGGTGCTCCACACGCAGGGGGTGGAGTTCGGATCCCGGACGAGGAACGTCGTCTTCGACATCTTCACCGGGAAGGGGAGGGACATGGTGTTCACGGTGTACGACGAGCACTGGCGGAAGATGCGGCGGATCATGACGGTGCCGTTCTTCACCAACAAGGTGGTCCAGCAGTACCGGCACGGGTGAGAGTCGGAGGTGGCGGCGGTGGTTGAGGACGTGAGGAAGAATCCGGAGTCGGCGACGGAGGGGATCGTTCTCAGGAGGAGGCTGCAGATGATGATGTACAACAACATGTACCGGATCATGTTCGAGAGGGAGGACGACAAGCTCTTCAACAAGCTCTAGGCGCTCAACAACGAGAGGAGTAGGCCTTTCTTGAGAGGCTACCTCAACATCTGCAAGGAGGTTAAGGACAGGAGATTGAAGCTCTTCAAGGATTTCTTTGTTGACGAGAGGAAGTAAGTTTTCAATTTTGATCAATCCTTGCTTGCTTTGCTGATTAATTAAATTTTCATCGATTAGTTTAATTTTAGTTAAATCTTGCTTGCTTGATGATTAAATTTGCATTGATTAGTTAAATTTTCGTTGATTTGATCTGTTGAACTACCTCCACCTACAACACCACTACTTCTACCGGCATATAATTGCTATGGCATATGTCACGTGCTACATCAATTTTTGACCTTAGATATATGGGCGTTATTGGCATATGTCACGTGTTATAGAACCACCCGGAGTATTATTATCACAAATTTGAATTTAAGTTTTCCTTGGATTTATCGGGCTCATCCTCCTAATAATGTATGGGTATCCTTATCTTGACCACCCCAGATTCTACTCGTGCGGGACTATATTGGGTGTATGATATGGAAAATTTAGTATATGGTTTGGGAAATAAAAATATTCTTTTGTAATTTAGTATATGGATCGTCATCAGCAGATTATGAGTCTCTGCCTCTCTAGTCTTGTAAATTTAGTCTACCATCCCCAAGTATGAGTATTTATTTACAATTACAAGTGAGGTTTCTAGCATCCCCAACTCATTCACAACGAAACCAACTTTTAGAGATCAAAATTAAAACACGCTGGGTGCTTTTGGCTTTTATGGGTATTTAGGAATACTTTAGGATAGAGTTGATGCCCAAGTAGGTATAGATATCATGTTGGTAAGTGCTTCTAATTTTAGCATTCTGCCCCAAAACAGAGATGGACCTATTTTCCCCTGTTTTTAAAACCTCTGTTCATCTGCCTTTTGATGTCCCTTTTCAGTATACCTATGAAAACATATCAACTTGAGAACATGAGTGGTCCATTCAGTGTCTAAGCTTGCAATCTGATTTAGATTTGTGTAACGTCTGATTTCTGACATGCTTAATTGCAAAATTTCAGGAAACTCGGAAGCAGGAAGCCCTCAAACAACAACGAATTAAAATGCGCCATCGACCACATCTTGGAGGCACAACAAAAGGGAGAGATCAATGAAGACAACGTACTTTACATTGTTGAGAACATCAACGTTGCTGGTTAGTTTCGCTAGATTCACTTCACAACACTTTCATTTTATACTAGATAATCATATACATAATAATCTTTGTTCTAAGATTCTCTAGATTAATTGATTAGGATTTTTGTACCTTTTTTTATAGGTTTAGATTTCGTAATGGTTAATAGTAGCGTGTAGGATAGAAATATTGATCTTCTAAAATTCCTGATTTTTAGACTATCATATGTCCCCTATCACATTTCCTTGTCTGTTGCAGTTGGAAAACTTGGAAATCCTTAAATTTTATTTATTTTGATAACTTGGTTTTGGTATCGTGTTCACTTCAAAGCCACACGCATAAGAAAATCACACATTGCTTGTCTTTCTTGGTGGGTTTGGTGGGTTGTGTCATCCATCACCCACTTACCTTGTTAACTTGCAACGAAAGCGACACAAACTACCATTCATACTAGCAATTCCTAAGTCGTAACTCCTAACCAAACAAATCCTAATGCAGCAATCGAGACGACACTCTGGTCAATCGAGTGGGGCATATCTGAGCTAGTAAACCACCCCGAGATCCAGCGCAAGCTAAGAGACGAGCTCGACTCAGTCCTAGGCAAAGGAGTCCAAATAACCGAGCCCGACCTCCCCAACCTCCCATACCTCCAAGCAGTGGTCAAGGAAACACTAAGGCTGCGTATGGCAATCCCGCTCCTCGTCCCTCACATGAACCTACACGACGCCAAGCTCGGTGGATTCGACATCCCAGCTGAGAGCAAGATCCTTGTGAACGCGTGGTGGCTGGCCAACAACCCGTCCCATTGGAAGAAGCCCGAGGAGTTCAGGCCCGAGAGGTTCTTTGAAGAAGAGGCTAAAGTTGAGGCCAATGGGAATGACTTTAGGTACCTTCCTTTCGGTGTCGGAAGGAGGAGCTGCCCTGGAATCATCCTTTCTCTGCCTATCTTGGGGATTACTATTGGGCGTTTGGTGTAGAACTTTGAGATGGCGTCGCCTCCTGGCGTGAGCAAGCTTGATACTACTGAGAAAGGAGGGCAGTTTAGCTTGCACATTTTGAAGCACTCCCCCATTGTTATGAAGCCCAGGAGCTTCTAAGAATGCTATGAGGTTGTGTGCTGAAGAGTGTTATTCATTGAAGATGTTTTGTTCTTCCCTGTTCTTTCTTCTTAAGGTTATTCTCACTGCTGTCAACTTTTGATTTCCAAACCAGTATGAACGATAACCGATTTGTTGGGAAAGAGTTACAATGTAAATTTAGTGGATTTGCAAGTTCTGGTTTGATGGAAATTTACAATAATTTTGGCTCTCAAGTCTCTTATTATTCCATTTGACTGTGTTCTAGATTTGTCTTTTCCTTCTTTTTACCATCTTTTATTTATAAGATTGGTAGGATGACAAAATTCTGTTTATGTTGATGTTCACTCACCCACCCCGAAGTACTTGATTATAAACTGATGTGTGGTATCTAGGAATTTAATATGTCTTATATATATATTTACTTATTTCGTATGATAATTGATTAATTGAACTTTTTCAAGATGCTAGAATTGAAACATGACCCAAATAAAAAAAAATTAATGTGAATAGCTGGTTGGTATCACTCGTCTTTCAATTAAGGAATCTTGCAAGGTTGCATCAATATTTTCTTTGCTTCAAATTAATCAAAATTTCTATTTAATTTATTTTAATAAAGGTAGGTAAAGTAAGATATAGAAATCATGATGAATAAAAGCAACGATGCAATAATAATGCAGAAAAATTGGAGTTTGGTGAGTTTAATGGCTAGTAGTAGCTCAAGTGCAGGAGGCGGTGTGCAGAGTGCGACGACCCACCGCCACCAACGGCTGATGATTGCGAACGTGGTTGGTGTCTTTGACGGGCACGTGACCCATCTCTCTCCAAACTAACCAACAGTTCTGCTTGGGTCAAACTCTCCCATCCACTACTCTTCCACGGCGGTACAACGAGTAGAAACCATTAGATTCAAATTAACAACAATATTATGATTCAAATATCGGTAAAAAACAAACACTTTAGAGCAACCAAATATCTAAACGATTTGTTAATTTATCCCTTTTTACAATGGATTAGTTGGGTTGGGTAACAATTATAAATTCAACTTTATCTAATTAATTCCAACCGCTATTTAATCAAATTTAGTTTAGATTAATCTAGAACTTCATTAGGTGATTAATCTAACAAAACTCTAGACAAATCAATATTCAATTACGCAAAGGAAAAAACCATATTCAAGATATTAGAGAACCAATCCAATCTCACACAATTCATAAATTCAATCAATTAATCAAACAAAAGAGAAATTAGATACTCATAATTAAGAACTTACAAATTAGGGTTCAAAAGTCTTCCTTGGAAAAACTCTCAAAAACAACCAACTTATCTTCTCCACATTGTCAATAATGATGAAAAAGATAGATACCAAAGACCTAATATGCAAAATAAAACTCAAAAATATTATCCTAAAATTTTCAAAAATATATAGAAAAACATCCAAGCACAGAACTCAAGAGTCGGAAAGTCAATCCCGCGACACGCGCCATTACGCAGTTTGGAACCACAAGAACACGGCCACACTTTTTAATGCACCAACCCGCGTAGTCTCATTTCGGCTTCTGCCACCAAAGCGTGGGCACGAACCCACATTATGCGGTCGCATTTTTCCTTGTCTCAGCTCGTGTCTTCCCTCGGTTCAAGATTCAAGTGACACTTCAGAAACTGGTTTGGCCCCTTCGAGTTGGAATTTGGACTCGGAGTGAAAAATGAATTGTACCTCATTGAATTAGCTTTCCAATATTGACACCAAAACCAGCTTCATCTGATCACTATATCTCCCCGAAGCATTACAAGATAGATGTTGCAAAAGAACAACTTCCATGCATGGCCAGATTTAAGCGTTATTTTCCCACAACTTCTTGGGGCTTGATGATCATAAAAAGTGGCTTGCATATCCTTGGAAAACACAATTGACCATCTCCAATCTTGAATCCTCCAACTTAAGAAAACTTAGAACTCTGTGTAAACGATCCTTACTCCTCAAAATGACTAAAAACACGAAAGCACAAGAGTAGACACCGAAATGCAAAAACTACAAAACCTAAACATAATGCAAGCAATTACATAGTATTTAAACATAAATATGCCCCGAAACTAATACCTAAATGCATGCTATCATTGATTTTATAGCATTATGGAAAAAATTAATCAATTTTAGATTACTCTTACTTAGGATTTATCCATTAAAGGCCTATTTGGATCACACATTATAATGCAAAATATTGCATTATAATATGTGATCCAAACGGGCCCTAAGGTGTACAAAATTAAGTTCACACTTTCTCAAAATAAATTTAAAAAAAGTAAGTCTCGCCATTCCTTTTTCCATTGAGTTAAAATCGATTTACTTAGTTTGTGAGTTTTGTCGACTAATCTATAAACTCGGGGTTTACCACCAAAGGTGGGTCACTCATAAAAAATATATAAAAATAAAGATGCACAAACATTCAAATAAAACAATCATATCTTAAAAAATAAATCAAATAAAACGAAATTTTATGTGTCCCAAAATTTTGAAGCGGCTCATATCTTCTATACAACATGTAAAGTTATCATCAGTGTCACATAAATTCTCTAGGATTTATAATAAATTTATAGTATACTCCATAGCATAGTAGTAATCAATGTTCTAAAATTTCCTTTTAGGCCCCGTCTAGACACCGCCTAGGCGCTGGAAGGTCTCAATCCGCCTAGCCTTCCAACTCATCTAGGCGCCCGTCTAAGAGCGCCTAAGCAACCGTTCAGGCCGTCTAGGTGCTAGGCGGCCCCTCTCCGTCCAGAGTCCGCCTAACGTTTTTTAGAATATTGGTAGTAATAGTGGTAATAGTGCTTCTTAATAACTCGTAGGTTTTAAGTTCAAATCTTCTTGAGAGCATTTTGTTTTGTCAATTTTTTTTTCCTTCTAGAAAATTTATTATATTATATACTACATCATTTCAAAAATAATTATCATTTTACCCTTAAATAACAAAAGAGATATAATTAGATGTTTATTCATAATCTTCTTTACAATATGTAAAATTATTCTCATGTATTATGTTGACACTTTATAAATATTCTCGTGAGGTTTATATTTATCCATTCGAAAAATACTCGTGTTTTTGCTTAAGTTGTTGCCTCTCTTAACTCTTGATGCTGATTTTTTCTAGTGCATCTTTTAATTATTGTTGTATTTTGTTAGTCGATTTAAGTTCAAGTAAAATGATTCTTAGAGTAAAATGATGTGGACTAATTTTGAGCGTTGGATCAAAATTAGATCAATGCACCAATTTTTTTCTCCCTTAAAAACATGAATATAAACCTTAAAAAATATGAATATGCAACTTTCACGAATAAGTAACTTAAAAACATGAGTATGCAACTTTCATGCAACAAAATAAACATGAATATTTAACTTAAAAACATGAATATGCAGCTTAAAAATATGAATGCAATCATTAAAAGTAAGAATATTGTCATTATAAAAACATGAATACATTCAAATAAAGAGTAAATATGTAATGCAAAATTATGAATATGCAAGTATAAAAGTATGAATATATCATACTGAAATATAAAATATAGAAATTATGAATATGATCCAACGATCCAGATTAGTCTAAGGCTTGTTTTACCCGAACTCACCTCTTTGTCGATCGTTGTTGATCTTGGTTTGCACTTCATCTATAGACATTTTACTTCAAGGGGCTTTCTTGTTCTTCTTGTTCCTCTTCATCTTAATCATCATCATCATCATCTTCTTCTTCTTCTTCTTCTTCTTCTTCTTCTTCTTCTTCTTCTTCTTCTTCTTTCACGAACCTTCGTTACTTCTTGTTGAAAAGATAAAAGTCTGTTGTATATTTTTGCTATTTGTTATCCATTGATAGTTTTTTCACATTGGTTTTGAAATTACTTGGATCAATCGAAAAGACTAGGGTTCATGTGTTACATGTATCGATACTTGATTTCGTCACAGTCTATTTGCTCAATTTATAGAGCAACATATTTGTACACATGGATCTAGGTTCGAATCCCTTATAAGTTACATATTGTGCTTGTGATGTCTCAATTTATAGTCGAGTTCTCTGGTATCATGTTCCACCTCACATATATTAGATTAAGGTTCATATTTATTTTTCTAAAAAATGTTCATGCGTATTTTTCGATTCATTGTAAGACATAGGTGCATTGTTGTGTATGTATGTTCATATCAAAATGTTCATATATATTATTACATTTTTAAGATTATTTTTTTGTTTGTCAACATTAGACATAAAAAATTTTCATATGTTATATGTCAATGTATATATAATCATCTAATATAATAAAGTCAAAGTTCATATCAAACATGATTAATGTATGGTAACATCAAAGTTCATATTAACCACAGTTAATGTTCAAATATTCTTATTAGTATAAGTCAAGATCATTAATAAAATAATATTTTTGGTAAGAAAGATGTAGATTAAACTACCATAATCAATAAAATTATTTAATAAAAAAATTTACCACCTTAATTTTATACATTCTAAACCATTATTAAATATCTTGAAAATCTTCATCTTCTCATATACTTGTAACAAATGGTGACTAAGAAATTAGAATTCAAAAACTTGTAGAAAACGTATTTAGCATGATTAATGCTACATTTGATAAAACACTCAACACCAAATTAATGTTCAACAAGTCAATACTCTGACCAGCTCTATCTTCATCATTTCTAAAACTACAACAATATCTAATGGCTTCTCATCCATTTGCTCTCAGTGCCCCATTCTTTAATTTATGCCATTCATTTGTTTGTGATGCCTTATTCAATCTCAAGTATTTCATCAATATTTCATCAAAAACTTTGGCAAACACTCAAAAGTAATTCATTCACATCAAATGTAGAAGCTAATAAAGATTGAAATAGTGTAAAGGAAACAAATCAAACACAAATAATACTATGTACAAAAAAAACATGTAAATACATAAAGAGAAAAAATAGCATCCATATGGATAATCGAAAAGGACGAGGGCAAATTGATATCGAAGAATCGTCTAAGATGGAATGAAGAAGATGGATTGACTAAAACGAAGCACAATCGACCAACAGACAACAACGAATGACTAGATAAGATGAGCTCGATTGATTTTCAAAGCATTAGCTATAGTAACAATAGAGTAATTTAGGAGAGAAGCCCTTGAAAGGCGGTAAATGACCAAAACACCCCTAATTGAATTTATTTGTTATGTTGCGCAATTTATATTCTAATTGTGGGATAATTTGATCAGAGGGATGAATATGCCCCCAGTATACATAAGAAGAAACGTTCACATGTGATCCAAATTCTTAGATTACTTGTGTTTTGTGGTATAAAACTCGTTGTTGATTGGTTGGTTATGTTCTTGTATCATTATGTGCGACACTATCCTAATTTTGGATTTTTAACGAAATTTCACAAGTTTATGTTATCAAATTCTATTGATGTAAGGCTAGAGGCCTTAGAAGTGCTATCATATGCCAACTTGACGACTTCCTAAGAAGTCATCCATCCTAGTACTATTCTCGCACTTGCATGCTTAACTTTAAAGTTTTTGGTCCTCACTTGAACCCTGAAAACGGAGAGCTCTTGTTGACATGGGTAACACTTCAATTCCTTAATTATAAATCACTAGGTGTTACAATCTCCTCCACTTAAAAACTTAACGTTATTGTCAAGTGTAACACCCCTATTTTTATGCTAAGGTATATTACCACTAGTGATCCCGGGTTAATTACCCACGCACGACTTTAAAATATATTACTTAAAAGGAAAATGGATTAAAATGGATGTTTTATTCATAAAAAGGAATGGTAGTTCATTACAATAGTATTTGTTTTACATAAGGTGTAGCAGCGGAAAGTAAATCTCATAATATAAAAGGGTCATTCAAAGACTTATTGAAAATACAAGCATACTTTCCAAGACAACTCATATGTTGATGAATTGTTTGGTTTAAAAATGGAAGAGCTAGCACCACCTTCCGGATGGTTGGCTCTAGAGAAAATTCTTCCTTCCTTCAACTTTGTCTTGCCTTGATCGTTAAATTTTGATGATCATGCCTTAGGTCTCGTTCCACCTCTTGGATACTTCACCCAGGGGTTGAATCCTTCCTTGATATGTCCTTCATCTTTGGAAGCTGAGTAACACTCCCTTGCTAACTGATATTTGTAACACCCCTAATTTGCAACAATGGGTAGTACCGCCAGATTTTTCACGTCTAAAGTCACCCAAGGCTTTAAATTATATAATTACTCATAATTAAAGGAGAAATGAAGAAAAGTGGAATTTTATTCATTAATAAAAACATTCGTTCATTACATTGGTAGTTTTCTTACAAAGAATGTAGCAACGGAAAATAAAGCCCATATTATAAAAGGGTTTTTCAAAATGTTTTGCTTAAAATGGAAGAGTTGGTGCACCATCTTCTAAATGTTTTGCTCTAGGAAAATTTCTTCATTCCTTCAATGTCGTCTTGCCTTGATCTTCTATCCTTGAACAACTCTTCTCAAACCTTCTAGCCTTCGTCTTCAACCTTATGGCAACTCTCCTAAAGTCTGATATTTTTGTAAAGGGCAAGAAATATCAGGCAAAAATACATAAACAAATGAAAATTAGTCTAAGGAGACTAAGCAAGTGAGAATGGAAATTCTCAAGGGTAGGTTGGTAATATCATCTTTTTATCAATATGATAATGGAGAAGATTTACTTGAAAGTAACAACATCTTTTGTGGAGCTTATAAGAACGGAAACTAGTTCATCTCGAAGAGTGAGAAACTATTTTACGAGAAGAAGGATACTACAAGATTGTAGTTCCTTTTTAAGTACAATTATTATTGGGAACGTTTTATTACACATCAAGTTTATAATATTCTCTCGTACCCTTATCGGACCTCAACCAACCTCATCATATTCGGAGCTCCAGATCGGGGAGGTGGCCCAAAGGCGCTTAAGTACAAGCCCATGCACCTAGACAAGCCCGAATAAGCATTCAGATTGGAAGGACGATCCTCAAAGAGCCGAGAGTCGGGTTGGTCTTCCAAGTAGTAATAATCCAACCCGGTTCATTTTAATTATCGTGCACTAGCACTTATCTTTATTATGTGTTAAAACATTTCATATAATTTACGATTTTTAAGGGGGTGGGGGCTATGAAAGAGCCAGATCAACAAATGGAACGGAGTTCCAACACCTAGCTAGGGTGTAACATCCTTCCTTCAAGTAGGACCAGAAAAGATCACGATCTGAATTACCGAGGGAAGAGAGGGCGGTGAGCCAAATCACTTGATAATACCGAGGGAAGAGAGGGTGATAAACCGTACCACTCGGTGATTTATAACGAACTGTCAAGGGGAGAGGGCGTAAAGCCGCACCACTCGACATATTATAGACAAATATTATGGTCAAATCCACATCCCTAAACCTATCTTAAATCCATAACAAATCTCGAAAAGAGATTGAAACAAGCAATGCCAAAAATAACGAACCTAAGTTCACTTCTAGTGTACGAAAAAATACTAACGATCATAAAATATCGTTATTTCTAATAATAGATATATCCTATGTTCATTTATTTAAACAAACAAGCATGTTCCCAACATAGAGAAGATTAACGGAATCGAGATATTGAAAAGGGTTTCAACGAGAAAATCCACTTGCCTTGAATTCGATTTGCGCTTAACGGTAGCTCGGGAATTATGAGAACTTAGAGATCTCAAGAACATGACCTAGCAATCCGAGACCGTATATAGAAATGAATTATATTAAAATCATTATTTCATTTCATATAATAACCTTATCTTATTTTCTTTTCCTAAGAGTAAGGAAATTATTCTAAATTATTTATTTTAATAATTTAGTTAGGATAACTCAATAATAGTATTCCTTTATTATTATTTTAAGGTGGGGTCTTGGATAATTTTATAAAAGGAAAATTCCTTTTGATGCCCCTAAGTTTTTGCCTTTTCCTTTTGGTGTCCAAGAAAAAGACTTATTCCTTTTGGTACCCCTAAGGTTTTGGCTTTTCCCGTTGATGCCCCTCTTCGGTTCAAATTAGTCAAATTCAAGCTCACCATTGTGTTCATCACTCTTAAATTAGTAGGATTTGACTATTAGAACATCAAAATTCATAACCTAATCATCCCAATTTGAATTTGTAAACAATTTTTTAAACAACCCCTTGAAATAGATAATTGTTTTAAAATTCAAATTAATGTTGTTATGTTATGAATTTAAGTGTTTTAAGAGTGAAATCCTACTAATTTAAGGGTGATGAACATAATGGTAAGCTTGAAATTAACTAATTTGAACCGGAGAGGGACGTCAACGGGAAAAGCCAAAACCTCAGGGGTACCAAGAGGAATAAGTTTTTTTTTCTTGGACACCAAAAGGAAAAGGGAAAAACATAGGGACACCAAAAGGAATTTCCCTTTATAAAAATTATAGAATAGCTAAATGAGCATGCAAATGAATTTATTTCCATAAATTCCTTTTTTATTAGCCCACTTGTAATTTATTCAATTAATTTAAATAAATAATATATATATGTAGAAATTATTTTATAAAAAGATATTAATTAAAATATGAGTCGTAAAATTATGCCAAGAGATAACACAACGGAATTTAGGCACGCAAAACAAGATGGGCGGATTTTTGGGCTTCTCCTTCTCCTTTTCCTTTAAAAAATCTGATGAGTTAATATTTGGACATATGGGCCTAAAATTCAACCCAAAATTAGCCCAGAAGGAATTGAACTCACCTTTCTCCTGAAAGTTTTGAAGAGAAATAACGAAATAAAATAAAGAGTTTTTTTTAAGTGACAAGAAGTACTTGATAGTATAGCGTGAAGGAAAGAGTGTTGGATGTGGAGAGTGCAAGAGGGTTCAAGTCCCACCTTTAGCATTTTTATTCTCCATTCACTCCCTTCTCTTTTTATTAAAAATCTTAAGTTAACGGAAAATAAATTAAAATATCATTAACATTTAATTAAATAAATATTTATTTGCTACTAAGTTAAATTTTAACCAAGATTATTGTTATTATTATTATTATTATTATTATTATTATTATTATGAAAAATCATAATAAGGAATATCTTGTTATTTTAAAGAAATGATTAGATTAATAAAATAACCATTTATTTTTATTAGAAATAGCGGCTATTACAATAGTACCCCTTAAAAATAGTTTTGTCCCCGAAACAAGGGAGAACTTAGGGCGGTATAAAGCTAGAATAGGAGGGTAGTTAAAATCACTCACAATTGAGAGGATACAACAAAAGTTCTAGTACCCCCTTAAAGAACGTTTTGTTATTTAGTTAAGATGACAATAACTTGGGAAAACGTCTCTGCATCTTTTGCTCAGTCTCCCAAATTTCTCTAATCGTACTTTCATCTCCATTCTTTGACTAGAGTACCTGAACTAGGGCACTTCTTTAATACATAGCTTCTTTACTCAATGTTCCATGATCTTGTTGTATCTAAGCACTCAACAACCTTCTATTGAGTTAAGGAAAGGTTCTCATGACTTAATCAAGTTCTAGAAGAATCTTATCTTTTGAAGTTATTAGTGGAACATGCATCCTTTACTTTCCAAAAGTTAGAAGATGAACCAGAAAAGAACAAGTACAAGGATCACTATTGCACCTTTTTCTTAAGGAGTCATTGCATTAGTATTCCTTGAAAAGATTCACACATGTGTACTAATGTGTTTTAAACGAATCCAACAAAAAGGATTGAAAACCCAAATGGACTTGCGAGCGAAATAGGTAGTCGGTCAAGTGATCTCATCCTTTAACTTGGGTCATACCTACGGAAATTCTGGGTTATCCTTCCCCGATAGAAAAAGGTTATATGACTTATAGAATAAGTAGCTTATTGAAACGAGCACTAGAGCATCTCTAGGGAGCGAGTAAGAAAATGACTAATTCATTCTATATTTCAAGAATAGAGTCATTGTAGATGAATTCTTTTAAGACAAATTAAAATTTCGAGATGGAATCGATGTCTGAATATATGAGAGCCATGTCTTGGAAGAAGAATTTCGATTATGAACTTCTAATGAAGTTACTATTGGAACAAGCGATGGTTATATCATAAGAGAAGACAACCATCTTTATGATATCGTATCCGAACAAATTCACTATTGAGAAGTGGTTCGAGAGTCCTTCTATATTATACGTTGTAATTCTTATAAGAAAATAGTTTTTTCGTAAATAAGTTTGAATCCGAAGGATTAAGTAGTTTCATTTCACCAATGTGATCAGCATCGGGGAAACTATCTCCAACATAGTCCTTTTATATATATCTTCACATAAACAAGACGTGGAATTCTACCTCAACCATGTGATCAAAATGGGAGATAGAAGTCCATCCTTATTCGCCACTATGAATTATATACTTAAAAATGTTTATTTTTAACCTTATCATATTAACTGCCACAGTTCGACAACGTAACACGATTGAAAATATTTCTTACAGAGGTAGGAGTAATTCACATATGAAAATATGGAATGACTTCCATAATTTATTAATCGAAACTTAGCATTTGAAATAGTGCTTTCATAAAGAAAGTACCAATGGAAGTCTTCAAGACGGCTATGATAGCATAGTTGAATTCAATGTATAACACTTTGCCAAAGAAGATAGTTGATAATAATATTGAAATTATTCAACTATGCTTTGATTATAACTAAGGTAGAAATTCTAATGACAACCTTACAGCTTAGGTCATAAGCACCCTCCATGGCTTGATGGTCGGACTTATCCACTCATGACGACGACAACTTTTGAGTTTCGGAGGAAATTTCAAATCGTGCGTATTGCAATAATTGGTTACACTTCGTGGCCTTATTCTCTACACACTTAGTCCTTAACCTTTTGGGTATAGGAGATCATCAAGTCTCTCACCTCTCATACCAAGAGAGGGGAACGATCCATCATGTTAGTCTTAAACCTTTCCCAATTCAGCATGGGATGTTTTGCCTTATTAGAATTCTCTTTTCATTCTCTAGTTCTTTCTCCGAGTTGCAGAGCGATAATATGCACCCTTTTTGATTCGGTGCAATTAATAATTCTTAAATCTTTCCACATAGGAGAACTAGTAGTAGTTGCTGTCGAATTATCAAAATGGTGGCGAAGAATGCTCATGATGTGGTTTTCACATTCATTATAGCCTTATTGTGGTTGGTTTATTCGGTTGAAAAAGACATCAACTATCATGTCAAGCTCCCATATATTGACTGAGAAGGTCGCTTCTACTTGTAGGTATTTCAGATGAATATATTCATCATTGGTCAGAATTCTCGACCACTCCTTTATTGTTAGACCATTGTTTGTCCCCTCACATACCTCTCGATAATCTGTTTCGAGATCGGACTACGCGGAGATAAGTTAAATCCTTGGTTGATTAAGCCTTCCTCGGTGTATTCTATGGAATTTTCTATCTTCTCATGAGCCCCATTGGCTTAGTAAGTTTGGTTCTATGGGAACATAAGCGCGCATTACCTTTAGTTAGCATGACTTCTTCTGATTCTCAATGAGCATGAACTTAGTTTTCGTTACAACCATTTTCTATAAATGGCTAACGATCGACATTAATATAGAATATCCGTAACTCTATATTTGAAGAAGGAGATAGTTGAAGGAAGTTTTGAAGTTTGAAAACAAAATTTATTTCAACACATTTATATTCTTAAATTTTTTTGAGGGTTTTAGAATTACTAGAAAAGGCTCATTAGATAATTGATTTTAAATTTAAAGCGGAACTTTTAAAGTCAAACAATTTCTTTCGTATATGATATATCGTAATTCTAAACCTTGGAATGTGAGTTTAACGATTTTTAATTGTACAACTTCTATCTCGGGTTTCGGAGAGATAAATTCATCTTACTATTGTTATAGAATATCCTTTGAATCTTAATTCTTTGATTATAGGAAAAATTTGTGAACTTATTTTTAAAATAAAGTTTATAGATAGGAATTCGGTATGATAACTCTTTAGTAGAACTTGGTTTTTAAAACTCTCGAATAAGACTTTGTAAATAAAATGATTTCAGCTCTAGGAACTTATTGTCTTAGGATTTCTACTTAAGTTACTCTTATATGAGTTTTGACTTTAAACTTTCAACGAAAATATCTAACTTAGAAATTTCTTTAAAGGTACTTGTTTCTTGAGCTTTGAAGTTTGTAAGAAGAAATTTTCGAATTGAAATTTCTTTCGGTAATAGATTTTGGACCTAGGTTTAATTCTTTCTAGGAAAAAGTTTTAATAAAACGTTTTCGATTTAAAAACAAAACTTTCGGCTCAAATACCATAATTGTAACAACCATATTTTGCAACAATGGGTATTACCGCCAGTGACCTCGGATTTTTCCAATCCAAAGTCACCCAAGGCTTTAAATTATATAATTAGACATAATTAAAGGAAAAATGACTAAAAGCGAAATTTTATTCATTAATAAGAACATTCATTCATTACATTGGTAGTTTTTTTTTACAAAGGATGTATCAGTAGAAAATAAAGCCCATATTATAAAAGGGTTGTTCAAAAGACGTATTTGAAAATACAAATATATTTCCTTAGACAACTCATGTGATGATGATTTGCTTGGCTTAAAATGGAAGAACCGGTGCACCATCTTCTAAATGCTTTGCTCTAAGAATTTTTTTTTCTTCCTTCAATGTCATCTTGCCTTGATCTTCTATCCTTGAATAACTCTTCTCACACATTCCAGCATTCGTCTTCAACCTTATGGCAACTCTCTTAAAGTCTGATATTTTCGCAAAGTGCGAGAAATATCAAGCAAAAATACAAAAATAAATGAAAATTAGTCTAAGGAGACTAAGCAAGTGAAAATGAAAATTCTCATGGGTAGGTTGGAAATATCATCTTTTTATCAATACGATAATGGAGAAGATTTATTTGAAAGTAACAACATCTTTTGTGGAGCTTATAAGAACGGAAACTAGTTTATCTCGAAGAGAGAGAAACTATTTTACGAGAAGAAGGATACTACGAGATTGTAGTTCCTTTTTTAGTATAAGTATTCTTGGGAACGTTTTATTACACATCAAGTTTATAAAAGTCTCTCATACCCTTATTGGACCTCAACCGACCTCATCATATTTGGAGCACCAGATCTAGGAGGTGGCCCGAAGGTGCTTAGTAATTCTAAATTACCGAGGGAAGATCCCTCCTTCAAGTAGGAGAGGAATAGATCATGATCTGAATTACCGAGGGAAGAGAGGGTGGTGAGCAAAACCACTCGATAATACCGAGGGAAGAGAGGGTGATGAACCGTACCACTCGGTGATTTATAATGAATTTTCAAGTGGAGAGAGGGCGTAAAGCCTCACCACTCGACATATTATAAAGAGATGTTAGGGTCAAACCCGCATCCCTAAACCTATCTTAAATCCATAACAAATCTCGAAAAGTGATTGAAACAAGCAAGGCTACAAATAACGAACCTAAGTTCACTTCTAGTGTACGAAAAAAATAATAACGATAGTAAAATGTCGTTATTTCTAATAATAGATATATCCTATGTTCATTTATTTAAACAAACAAGTATGTTCCCAACATAGAGAAGATTAATGGAATCGAGATATCGAAAAGGGTTTCAAGAAGAAAATCCACTTGCCTTAAATTCGGTTTGTGCTTAACGGTAGCTCGTGAATTATGACAACTTAGAGATCTCGAGAACTTGACCTAGCAATCCAAGACCGTATATAGAAGTGAATTATATTAAAATCCTTATTTCATTTCTTATAATAACCTTATCGTATTTTCTTTTCCTAAATTATTCTATATTATTAATTTTAATAATTTAGTTAGGATAACTCAATAATAATATTCCTTTATTATTATTTTAATGTGGGATTTCGGATAATTTTATAAAAAATTATAGAATAGCATGAGCATGCAAATGAATTTATTTACATAAATTCCTTTTTTATTATTGCACTTGTAATATTTATTCAATTATTTAAATAAATATTATATATATGTAGAAATTATTTTATGAAAATATATTAATTAAAATATGAGTCGGGAAATTATAACGAGAGATAACGGGACGAAATATGGACACGCAAAACAAGACGGGCGGATTTTTGGGTTTCTCCTTTTCTTTTTCCTTTAAAAAATCTAATGGGTTAATATTTGGACACATGGGCCTAAAATTCAGCCCAAAAGTTGCCTAAAATATCCCAAAAGGAATGTGGCAGCCGACATGCACATAGGCAAGCATGGTGGTGATGCATAAAGCTGATGTCTCTTCCCTGAATGCAAATGAAGCTTACGTGGAGTTCTTTCTACATGCGGGAGACCAATTTCACTCTCTTCATTTTGACTATTTTGATTAATGGGTTTAGCCCATGAACATTTATATATTGGAGATGCCATTGGGTTAAGAAATTTATCCTTACCCTAAGGCCCAAGTAGGTAATATATTTGATTTTGACCAATAGGCTTCAGATTTGGACAATTTGGCTAGCATATATCTCTTTATCATGTGTCATATAAAAATAGTGCACATTATATATATCTATGACTTTGCCCTTGGTTTATTTAGCTATTATTTCACACACCATCACAACCCCTTGGCGACAAAGTGTCGGCTAACCTTGAACTTACTAGCCATCCAAGAGTGCCCACGAGAGGACAAACTCTCCGAGCTGAAGCGGCGCTAGGATTGCCGCAAAGATGAAGCTCGTGATGATCGCGATGTTTGGTCGAGAAGAGAAGACCGCGATGCATGGCCAAGGCGACCCCGAGATGACGCAAAACGCAGACATCGCGGGCCCCTGCCTAGCTTGAACACCGCAAACAAAACCCTTGAAGGCACAGGGTCAGGCTCAACGACCATGGAAACACCGCGCTTCATCCAAAGCCGCACCACCATGCGCACGACGACATGCCAACCCACGCGTCGGGCGTCGAGAAGGCATCGCGGAGTTGCCCCGAAGATGACCGCGTTGATTGGCCTCGAAGATAACCGCGGTGATTGGCCAAGACGATGTCCGCGGAGTTCGGCTGATGAATATGACTATGATGTTTGGCCTCGCATCCCGATTTCCTTTTGAATATTCAACGCTCACAAATGCCTTCCAGTGTGCACACGTGGAATTGGAGGGGAGAGGACACGTATAACTGGAACCCGAGAGCAGGTCGGGTTAGGGAGAATTAGTTCCCACAGACGACGCTAGTGTTGAAACCCGAATTAATACGCTCTAAATATGAGATTTTATTAAATACTAACTCTCAACTTTTGTACAACAAACAGTTTTCGTACATAGATTATTCCTCCTCTCCACCCTTCAACTAATTATTTTTGTACTCCTCTTTACTGATAAAGATTTTTGGACTTTATACTGTAAATAGCACGAATCACTCGGAGATCAAACACATCGTATCTAGGTACAAGAAAAGATCCCGACTCGAAGAGGTTTTTCGATCCTTTCTTTGTTCTATACCTTTCCTTATATATATATAGTAAATGAGAGCTACTTGCTTGTATCATCCTTTGCCGATGTGGGACGCTAACATTTGTTCACAAATCCTCTTAGGAGAAGAAATGTGGCAGCCGACACGCACATAAGCAAGCATGGTGGTGATGCATAAAGGTGATGTCTCTTCCCTGCATGATTTATCCTTACCCTAAGACCCAATTAGGTAATATATTTGATTTTGACCGATAGGCTTCAGATTTGGACAATTTGCCTAACATATATCTCTTTATTATGTGTCATATAAAAAAGTGCACGTTAATATCTATGACTTTGCCCTTGTTGTATTTAGTGGTTATTTCGCGCACCATCACGAGAGTGTGACACTTTACCGAGGTTCCGATACCGGGATCGGAGGACAGCTTTCCTCGGATGGGGCAGAGGAGAGCAATTTTGGAGATTGAAAAAGGTGGTGTCCGAAAGAGAAGGTAGGGGAGAGAAGAAGAAAGGAAGACGCGGAGAAGCGAGCAAGGAAGTAGGAAAAATAGGGACGAAGGACGGAGGCAGAAAATAGACAAATAGAGTTGGGTTGGATTTTGATGGAATAGGGAGGAGGGAGAAATGCCATTTTGGTGAATTCGTTTGAATGGATATGACTTTTTTGGATATACACTATTTTTTACATGTTTTAGCAAAACTCTCGCACTCTTTTATGATAGTAATGACATGTTCACATTATTACAGAGTCTGTTCACATATAACCACCTTTTAACTTCTTGAAAATTGAGCATACATTCACATATAATATAAGTACATTTACATATCAGTATTGTATGTTCATGTTTTATAGTCATATGTTCATACTCGATTTATATCATTCTACATAAGCAAATTTAAAAAAAAAACAAAAAAGTTATTAAATTTTTTTAATCGAATGACCCAGATTCATTTCTAATATTTTAATCGGATGATATAGATTCATTTTTAGTTTTCATAATAAGGGCTATTTTGATTTGAATCAAGACCTTAATTACTAACCATAAGATAGAGAGAGAAAAATCAATACAAATATTTTCTAATATATTAATTAAATAAAAACGTAAAAAAAAACAAGTTTTAAATTAGTAAATTGAAATAACCGTACCGGGTAGTGGTCATTTGCTCATTTATTTCTTGAGTTTCAGCCGTGTTGGGATTGTCGGCCATAACAAACAGTTGACACGCGAGTCTCGCCGCCCTCCGCACAGGAACTGAATTTATTTTATTTTATGAAAACAAATCTGTAGCACTCACTTAATATCATACAAAAACCAAGAACTAATTACAGCTTTTATGATGATTTAAGCCCAAAAGATAGATGTTGGAAAAAATTGAGGCTACTGTATATATAACCATCGAATGCATCTCGTCCAATTAATTTACCCTTTCTGGTTTTCATAAACCGCTAATAGACTTAATAAAAGTATTTCCTATTGTGGTTTCATAAATCATTTATTTACAGCGGCTAGCTAGTATTTCTATTTTAACGCTACAAAGTATTTACTAGCAGCTTTGCATAATGGCATGCCAACCCGTGGGGCCCACCACAGAGAGCCGTAGCAGTACTAGTAACAAACAGTAAAATGGTGAAAATAAGTACACACAAGAGTAACAAGAGTGAAATTCAACCAAAAAGAGTAATAAGAGTGAAAACGGCGTCTTCAAGTGTGGCGATTGTGCATGCATTTTATCTTTCCCCATTCTCAGCCCCCTTCCCTTTCTCTCTCTTCGCTGTCTTTCTCTCTCTTCCAGTTGCATGCACACACGCCTTCTCTCTCTCTCCCACCCACCTCCTCCTCCTCCCCCTTCTCTTCACAATCTAAAACCTCGCCTTCTCCGATGCCTTCTAATCTCTCGATCTCAGATTTGTAAACATTCCTCGATTTCTAACTTGTTCAATTGATCAATTGACGGCCAGTGCGCGGCCGACTTTGCTTGTTGGATGACACAGTGAATGCTTGTGAACGTATTAGGTTCGTTCTTCCTGCTTCATTTTGAATTCGTCTTCTGCTTCAGACTTCCGCGGTCGTCAACGATTGATTGCTTCTTTCTCGATCGATTGAGTTTCTTTAGGCGGTTTTGACTTCGTGATTGGCTGGTTGCTTGCCAGTTGAGGTTTTAGGGTTTTTAGCTTTTCTTGATTGTCTGTGCAGCTGAGTTGCGCGGTCTTTAATTTGGCTTTCGGTCTTTTCAGGTCTCGGCGAGTTGGCGATTTGAAAATCCTTTGACCGATGGGGACTAAAATTTGCATGAACACATCGTGCGGTGCAACAGTTTCTTCTACGTGGAAGAAAGGCTGGGAATTGAAATCTGGTCAACTTGCTGATCTCTGTCTTAATTGCGGGTATTACTTGAAATTTCCCAATTTCATCTTTCTTTTCCCTTAATTACTCTCTCTCCTTTCGTTTAATTTTTTCGGAAAAGAACGGAATTACTTCCAATTTCTCATCTTTAGCTCTACTTTTCTCGTTCCGCATTCATTTCAAGGTCTTATTTTTCTATTTTTAGGATTCCTGTTTTTAGTGGTGTCTATCTACTATTGTTAGCCTCTCCCGGTCTTCCCTTGCTTACCAACGTGCTTGAGTTCTGATCCAATGACACTTCCTCCCTACTGAGGAGTATGAGTTTCGGCTGTTTAACCACATTGTTAAAAAATTAAGAGATTTAGTAACAGAGCTGAACTTTTTCGGTCTTTCATCTTCAAGAATATCATTGTAGATCATTAGTTACATGAAGCGTTTTTGCCCCCGTTTTTTTTTGCTAACCAGGGTTTTGGGTGTTTAATCTGTGTGGAAATTTATTCGAAGTGTTGCACCAATATTATGCTTTCCAGTTTTGCATTTATCAGTTCACGGTATTCCGATTAAAAAATTTGAACAATTTTGATTGTTTGTTCAATCAGCATGCTGATCCCATGTTATTCTTACTATAACATAAAATGTTGGAGAAATTGTTATCTTGTATTCTTAGTAGTTGTATAATGCATTCTTTTCTGAAGCATTCATTGCATTTTTCCATGGATTGTGAAAATGGAACTTGTTATATGGAATGCATGCATAGCATTTTTGTATGTAACATTACATGACATATTTGGCCAATAATTAGCCAAAGTTTGCTCAATGTAGATAAACAGGCTCTTTTTTATTTTTTTGCGAACTAATCTTAGAAAGAGATTGAGTTCTGTGACTGAGAATGCTATGTAGCTATTGTTGACTTTCTTCTTTTTTTGGTACATTCCAACTGGCCTAAAATGAAATGAAAATCAGGTCTTTCTATGAGAAGCTGGCTTACTGTGACACATTCCATGCTGAAGAAGCAGGTTGGAGAGAATGCAGCTTGTGCAACAAGGTTTGTATTGAGATCAAATTGTCTTTATTTGTTGAAGAAATTTGACCGAGTGATTTCCATTTTGAATTTTCCTTGGCAGCGCCTCCATTGTGGATGCAGTGCTTCTTTGACATTGATTGAGATCCAGGATTTTGGAGGCATCTGGTGCATTAACTGTGCGCGTAATGCTGGTTGCCATCCGGTAATGCTAGATGAGTTTCAGTATAGTTTTAACATGGTTTCTCTGTCATGGGAAAGACCATGATTTGCATAGTGAGAATAGATGCTGAGATGTTTCTCATTCTTGTCCTTTTAGAATATTTTTTTTCACAAGATTTTCAAGCAAGTTTTCTAGGTAGAGCTTCAAGCTACCCATTCATAGTCCAAATTTGATGTAAGGTCACCAAATGTGCTATGTTGCCACTGATGATTAATTTCTATAAGGAGTAGATCTTTACGGAAGTAACACCCATATTTACAGTCATGGAATCATGGAACTAGATATGGTTCTTATGAGTTCTATTAATTTTTCTCTATTAGTGAATTTTAAATTTGTGCTCATGAACTTCATTATCCATTTCATGCACAGATCCAAAGAGAAGGATTGCCTTCTGAAGCTCCGAAACCAAACACTTACTCTTTTGGTGAACAGCACAGTTCACAGTCAAGTAAAAAGTTGGATGGTAATTCTCTTGATGCGGCGAGGCTTTTGAGTTTAGGCATCCCTGATAATATATATGTTGGGGTTGGGCTCCAAATGGATATTAAGAATCCAATGGAATTTGCTTGCAAAGGGTTTCAAAATTTATCTCAACAACCTATTGAGCCTCCTAAGTTTGCAAGACCAAATGATGACAAACCAAACATAGGGGTTAGAGATGTGCAGGAACCACAAATCTTGCCATCCTTAAAAATCAGTTTGGGGACTCCTTCAGAGTCCCCAAGCTTTAGCCTGGCTCTTCCTAATTGTGTTGAAGAGGAGGAGAAGAACAGAACACATTTTGTTCAACCCATGCATAGGCCTCGGCAAATTTTGCCCAAACCTGCTAGAGCTAACATGCCTAAAAGTTCTGAAGCTAATAAAGGAACCCCTTCTCAAAAGCGCATTGCAAGGCCACCTGCTGAAGCAAGATTGCGCAGTCAATTACTGCCACGTTACTGGCCTAGGATCACTGACCAAGAGCTGCAGAAGCTATCTGGAGAGTATCCATACCGTCTTGTTCTTTTTCTGTGTAAAGAAATCAACATACATATAAATATACCTGCATTAGCAGTTCATTATTTCCAGCATTGATCTTAAAATTTGCTTGCCTCCCTTTCCTAGAATTATTTATATTTTTCCTTAACCCCATTTTCTTCCAGCCTGAATTCCACTATTGTACCTTTGTTTGAGAAGGTTTTGAGTGCTAGTGATGCTAGTCGCATTGGCCGGTTGGTGCTTCCAAAAGCATGTGCTGAAGTAAGTTAAAGCAAAGCTGTTTCTGAATTTAAGTTTAATGCTTCATTTTATCACCCCTGTACGAGCCCTAGGTTTAAAATTTTCCACTGATGCAGGCTTATTTCCCCCATATCAATCATTCAGAAGGTCTTCCATTGAAAGTCCAGGATGTGAAGGGGAATGAATGGACGTTCCAATTTAGATTTTGGCCCAATAACAACAGTCGAATGTATGTCTTGGAAGGCGTAACCCCTTGCATACAGTCCATGCAGTTACAAGCTGGTGATACTGGTATGTTTCTCTACCTTCTTTCCATGGAGTTGTATGTACTATGTAGTTTGATAATTTTTTTTTGTGTCTTTATGAGTTTTACTTCTTAAGGTTTGCAGTTTGTCTCCCTCCTATCTGAACGATAAAGTTTTACAGTTTTATTATCTTGACAAATAACTTTCAAACATTTCTCATTTTATCGATTTTTTTTATGTTCAATTCTTCTTAGTAAGGATGTGAAGATAATTACGGAAAGAGGTAGCCAAGATGTTATCCTTATGTTGTTAAGAACTCTTGCGCAGCCCAGATGAGAAACTTGATTGAGTTTCATATGAGTTCAATTAGAATATAAATTTTATGGACAAAACCCCGGAGGATTGAAGAAATTCTCATCAAAAATACAAATGTTAAACTGGCCATAGCCAAGATGTGAAGCAATTTATTATGTATATCAGTATATGTATATTGTGTTGACCTATTTAGTAAGAAATCAGGTGAGGAATTTGTGCTTGGTGTAACAATCTTGATCATAACATGAGAAATGGAACAATGCCAGTAAAATAACTCTGGTTGATATAGACTGCTGAGGGCCAGATTTTTTTCAGTTTTTTTCAGCCATTATATTTCTGTTGAACACCTAGTAGGAAGCAGATTAATCTTGAAGTAGCAGAGATGTATTGTTAGTCCCTTATAGCTGGAAGTTTATCCGATTAGTTTTCATCTTTCTTTAAAGCTAAGTGATCTTTCAATGATCATTGAAGGCCATCTTTATAGATTCTGAATTGTTTTTTAGTTTTGTTTACTGAAGCAGGGTGCCATTTTGCCTGAATTTTGTTTGGCTCTTAGTCTTTGGTGAGTTTTTTTTTTATTTTATCTGTGCCATTGGATTTTTCATCATGATTTTCAATGAGGTTACAAGTTTTTGCTGTAGTTTTTGTTGTAGATGAGGTTACAAGTCTTTGAAGGCCATCTTTATAGATTCTGAATTGTTGTTTCTTAGACTTGTTTACTGAAGAAGGGTGCCATTTTGCCTGAATTTTGTTTGGCTCTTGGCCTTTGGTGAGTTTTTTTTTTTTTTTTTTATCTGTACCATTGGACTTTTCATCATGATTTTCAATGAGGTTACAAGTCTTTGCTGTAGTGTTTGTTGTAGATGAATGTCATGATGCTTGTTCTGCACATAGAATGTTCTCTACTCTAATCAAGCTATTCCTCCTCTTCTTTAGTGACATTCAGCAGGATCGATCCTGGAGGCAAATTAGTCATTGGATCTCGTAAAGCATCAAATTCTTTTGAAACTCAGGTTATTTGGCCCTGAATCTTCACACTTGCCAAATTTGAATGCTATTTTGTTTTTTGATACTCATATTCTGGAACAAGCAGGATAAACAGATTTCTGCTCCTCATGATGGTGTAGTCTCTGAAGACAATTTTCACTCTGAAGGAAGTGAGTCTCAACCAGCAATTAATGGTTGGAGTAATCTAAACATTTTGTCTGAACAATCAAATATACTCAACGGGGACACTGGTTGGGGTAAGAATGGATATTTCAAAGGGAAAATGAGTGAGGATTTGCTGCAGCAACCAACGATTAGTTCAGATAAGAAGAAGACTCGTAATATAGGTCCCAAAAACAAAAGGTTGTTAATTCACAGTGAGGATGCTCTGGAGCTCAGAATTACATGGGAGGAGACACAAGACCTTCTTCGTCCACCACCTAGCGACCAACCCAATGTCGTTACGATTGAGGAATTTGAGTTTGAAGAATATCATGTAAGTTTCGTTAGATAAGTGGAAAAATGATAATATATGCACATAAAGAAACTTCCTGTCTCTTTTCTTTGAAATCAATTATGAATCTGATTTTTTTTTTCTCTTCATTGGTCAACTATATTGTTTTAAATTCTAGCCTATCCATAATTAGTTTCTTGTTAATGAAAAAATAGGAACCTCCAGTTTTTGGTAAAAGGACACTCTTCACTACTGGGCTTCTTGGGTAAGCATCCCGTATGAATCCTTGTTCTTTTATAATTATTTTTTCTGTCAGAATTTTCTAAATGTTGGCATGGTCATACTCGTTTCTCTGGTCTCGCAAATATTAAATTTGTGATTTGTGGGTTTTTTAAACACGGTTCCATTATGGCGCCCCTTAAGCCTTTTCCTGAGGCTGTATGAGGAGGTAAATACATCACATGCTGACACGCTACAACTACACCATCAGCATGAATTGAACTTTTGACTTCTTGATGTGTTGATTTTGATCTCTCTAAACAAAAAATAATTGTAGTGTAGTAGAATGCTTAAGATACTGTTTTGGATCCGGTGGAGTTTGTACTTCAACTCTATCTCTATTGGTAGATTTGACAAGATTCCCTGATAAACTAAGAAAAGAATACCTACCAAAAATGAAATGAAGAAAATAATTAAATAACTTTGAATGGCTGAAATTTTATCAAATTCACTGGTACAGTTAAACAAAATTCTAGTGGTACCAGTATTCATAGAATACCCTAAATTACTCTGTTAGGATTCTTCTAATCATTGTACTTTTCTATAGTTTACCATATTATCCTTAACATCTCTAGATTTAATGTTGCAGGGGGCAAAGTCAATGGGCTCAGTGTGATAAGTGTGCGAAGTGGAGAAAATTGCCATGGGATGCCCTTCTCCCACCAACATGGTCTTGTTTGGATAACGTCTGGGACTTGAGCAGGTCCTTGTGACCACCTCCTTTTGGTTTTCACAGTTGGATTTCCTGATTTTTGTAGCTACATTTTACAAACAGATCAATATGGCATGATATGCTTTTTGGTTTGCTTCCAGGTCTTCCTGTTCTGCACCGGAAGAGATCAACTCTAAGGAAATGGATCTATTCAAAAGTGGTAGAGGTAATATTTAGTCAACTTTTGGAACAAATGCTTATACATTGATTCATGAGCATCTTTCAAATACTACTGGAATAATTTCTGTACGCATGCGATGAGTATAGCAACTTTGTCAATTTCACCTTGCCTCAGTATTTCATGCAAACAAAGCAACTCTCTTTTGCATTCGATTTGTACTGCTTTTTCTGCTGTAATTATTAAAAAAAGAGTGACTGCATGTACACATGTTTCTTTTCATGATTTTTATCGGTAAGTAGATATTGGACTTTGTAGGCTTTCACATAAAAGAAATATGAGAACGCCACAGCCTAATGGGTCATCATGTAAAGGCATAGGCATGTTAGTGGTAGTTATTGGACATGTAATTTTTCCTTCATTCTGCACAAGTTGGTTAAATTTATTGTGATGCCTATATGACTAGCATAGACGTGCACTTATTATTTGATCCTTCAGAAAATTAGAGTTGCTGTACTTGTTTGATGAAGTGGTACTAGAATGAAAAGGGGAAACCACATGTGATAGTTTATCATCTTGAGAAAGTAGGAGTCATGGAGGCACATTTTGTCAGTTCTGTCGACTAATACTTCAAAAAGTATTTTTAGATTGATTAATTAATTAGTTTGTTTAATTTATCTGATTAGTGCTTGTTAGCATATGAGGGGATGTGGGTTAAGTTGTTAGAGATATATAGATTTTCTCTAGGTTGTTGATATGCTTGTTAGGTTAGTGAGCATAGTGTGTCTTATTTTAATCAGTATTAGTTTAATATCTGAAGTTTTGTAATTCAGTTTCTATTGGCTTAAATTAGTTTTTATGGGCTTAAATTAAAATGAGCATTGTTTTGTGACTTTTCTCCACAATATATCCCTTTTTTTAATTCAACAAGTTCTCTAATGGAAAAAACTGTTTTTTTTGGCGTGCCCAGATTCCAAGAAACGAAAGATTACTGAAGGTTCTGTCGTAGCTCAAAGATGTGAGCCATCTGGTCTAGATGCTCTGGCTAATGCAGCAGTTCTGGATGATCACACACGTGACATAGCAGAGCCATTGAGTTTTGCTACTACTAAACACCCCAGGCATCGCCCCGGCTGTACCTGTATAGTTTGCATTCAACCCCCAAGTGGAAAAGGCAAGCACAAGTCAAATTGTGCTTGTAACGTTTGCTCAACTGTAAAACGACGGTTTAAAACTCTAATGATGCGCAAGAAGAAGCGTCAAGGCGAAAAAGAAGCAGCAGATATTGCATCACAAAAAAGCCAGGACGACCAAGAACCCGCGTTCATCATTTTGCCCACACTGCCAAAAGATGATCCGAATAATGAAGAAAGCAAACAAAATTTAGAGTTACAAGGAGGAGAAACTGGTGGCAAAGGAACTATAGATTTAAATTGCCGTCCAACCCGTGATGAAGAAATGCATTTAGATTCACCAGCAGCAGGTATGAATTTTCCAAGCCTTGTGCAAGCACACACTACACCACTGCAAATATGTGTACATCACAAAAGTGATCAGAATAGGGCGGAAAAGGATGAACCTGAGCCTGAACCCGAACCCGAGAATAAAGACAAGCCTGAGACACAGAATGCGCCATCTGTGACTGCTCTGGCAAAGGATGAAAAGGAACAAGAAGGCGGTGAAAAATAACCGTTAATTGATTAACAAGATTGAGAGAGCACAAATGGGCCTGCCTTCTTTTGTGGCAGTGTGATGCTCAGTCTTCTCATTTTTCGGAATGCATCTATTTTCCTCCCTTGTTATAGTATTTGTGTGACAAAGAGAACTATTGCACTTGTAAATTAATTCTTCCGTCTCCATTATTTATCATCTATAGGAAAAGAGAAAACAAAGTAGTACTCAGCTTTGTCCCTTTAAAGTAAGGCAGCTCTTTTGGACTGGATTATATAATGATCTTTGGTTAACTTGAATACAATTTTTTTTTTTACAGCAATAAAATATTAGGTGCCCCTTAAGGTAAGGTCAAAATCGAACACACAACAGAAACTGCAATATGAGTGCTTTAATTTATTTAAGACTTTACACTTTACTATCTTGTATTTCCTTGCTCTCTGTATGACTATTTTCTGCTATGAAAAGAAACCCTCTGTTGAACAACCCCATGAATCGAAACCACCTGAACAAACTGAACCTGAACCAACTATGGTTGAGAAGACCACATGTAGTGGTGTTCAAAAGAACAAACCAAACAAGCCCACTAAGGTTGAGGAGGCCATTATTAGTGGTGTTAAAAAGAACACATGAAACTATGATGACAACACCAACTTTGGTTTGGGTTTCCATGACTAATTTTGCAATAAAGCTCGTGGAAAATGACCCTTATAGAAGTGCAACAGATGTGTTTTTGTATGAAACACATTTGCTATGTCATTCATTTTCTAAGTGTGAAAAGTTGCTTCTTGCCTCTATGAATGAAAGAGTGAAGTATGTGAACAATTTGACTTATTTAGTTGTATTTGAGTTGCAATTACTTAAAAAAGCATGTAGTCTAGATAAACATGTGAGATATGATCAATTGCTTTGTCTTGATAATCTCAGCTTAGAATTGACTCTTTAACAATTTGAGTTGCAATTACTTAACAATTTGACTTATTTAGTTGTATTAGAGCCTATGAGTGGATAACACAAACTAGGATATCTCAAACTAAGGCCACATTTATTAAGCTGATTGAATATCTGTACCCACCAACAAAATTTCACACTACAAGTGTGAGCAAAAATACATTAAGGTTAAGACCCCAAACTATTACAAACTGAATTTCAATAACCATTGCTACAATGATGACAAGTATCTGTGTAAGAATATCAAGTCTGAGTGGTTCCAATGTAGCCACTCAGAAAAGAAACTCACCTTTGATATCTGTTTGGAAATTAATGAACAAAAGAAAACATAAGACTTTGAAATCCAGAATACTATAATACACTCTATGACCTAGTGTTGGAGTTTATTGAATTTTTTTGTCCGAAAAATTTCTGCCCTTTTATAACTCATAAATAGAATGCTACAGTGATCGTGATGTTATGTTATGATTAGGAGATGTGTTATTGGAGATTAAGGATGGAAAAATACATAGCCCTATAAATAAACGATGAGGAAGGGAAAACCTAGAGAAGGTGCATGACATAAGTCAAGGCATATATAAACAGAAACAAGAAATCACAAATTACAAAAGAGACAAAGAGAAGAAGACCTCAAGAACAAGGACTTTTTGTGACAAAAATTCAGCAGGGGTGAGCATGTTTTTTACCGAACATGTAAAATCTCAGTTTTTGCATAGACAGGGCCAAAATTGGAATTTAAGGGAAATGAAGATATATATATATATATATGTATATATATGTGTGTATGCGTGTGTGTGTGTAAAAAGGCCCTTAGAAACACTAGTATGTTGATCTCTGGTGTCAAGAACAAAAAGCACTCATATGGACTAGTATGTTACTGATATCAACTGTATTAATCGATACCAAGAGATCCAACTGAAAGAAGAGATTGAAGACAGAAGAAAAGATAGACGAGGAAGACAAAAGAGACGAGAGAAGGAAGAAGAGAGAAAGAAGGATTAGGGAAAAAGATATTTCTGATTAATCGTGAAGAGATTGAAGACCGAAGAAAAGATAGACGAGGAACATAGAAGAGACGAGAGAAGGAAGAAGAGAGAAAGAAGGATTAGGGCAAAAGATATTTCTGATTAATTGAAAAACCTAATAACATAGGAGTATTTATACTAAGCCCTAACGGTTCAATAAAAGCGTCCCGGGAAAGAACCATAAAGAAAACCCGAGAAGGAGTTTATTTCACTCTTTTTAAAAATTACATTTAATTAAGGCTCCGTTCGGTAAATCGGTACTTATCGGTGTTGATGTTGATGTTGATACTTATGGTTGTTGATGTTGATCGTGGATGCTGATATGCAGTGTTATTAAAATCGAGATCCGGATCTTAAAATCGTGAGATCCTACGATCCCATATGGGATTTTGATCCGAATCGTACATTAAAATCGAAATTTGTTAAAATCGTTATAGAATCGTGTAGAATCGTGTTAGAATCGTATAGAATCGTGTAGAATCGTATAGAATCGTATAGGATCTCATGAGATCCTATATAAAATCGTAAGATCCTACCCAGTTTTTTACTTTGAGCTTATAAAATTTATTTTAGCACCAATTAGCTTAATTATTATTGAAATTACATCCCTTGAATGCTCATATTGCCTCTTTTAATCTCATTTACCTCCCAATTTTCATCTTTCCGACTCCCAATTGTTGAATTTACAATATTTTTCCCCTAATAAAGACCCATAATCTTTCCTCGATTCTTATTATGTGAGCATATATATTTTTAAATGTGCTTCTTGTGCATATATAAGTTTGCAATGTCATTTTTTCGGCATTATGATCATTAAATTTTAATAAAATTATATATTTTTTAGTTTTAGTGCCTATATTTTTTGTATCATATCTATATTATATTAGTTTTAGTGATATTATAGGATCTTACGATCCTACGATCCGATTTTACGATCCGATCCACAAGACCTTCCGCGATCCGATCCTAGAATCTCGATTTTAATAACATTGCTGATATGGGATACTGATATGAGTTGTTTATTTTCCAAATAATCCGGAATGTGTTCGGTAAATTGAATTGCTGATATTTTAAGCAAGAGGTGTAAAATTACTAAATATGGCTTAATGAAGGGTAAAAAAATAAAACATAAAATTTAGTTGGGAAATCACGTGGGTCCCGCTTACTTATATTTTGGTAGAAAAGTTAGCTTATTTGACATAAGGTTGGGGGTGTTGATTATTTTTTCAGCAGATAAGTATCGGATATAAGTAACTTATTTCAAATAAGCAAATTTTGCCGAACACATAAAACGAAGCTTATTTTTTGCATATAAGTAACTGGGTACTTATAAGTATCCAGATAAGTAATGCCGAACGGAGCCTAAAATACTTGTAAATATAATCCATGAACCAGGCCGGAGGCCGACGATCACGAATCGGACGTGCCACTGATGTCGAAGGACCCATCTTCGGCGTATCAATCTCTCCCCCGTTGACAAGCGACTTGTCCTCAAGGTGTAAATCAGGGAAGGACACACAAATCTGATCACACAGTTCCCAAGTAGCATCAACCTCAGACCCATCATTCCACACAATCAACCACTCCTTTCTAGGAATGCCAGAAACCATGACATGGCATTCTTGAATCACTCGTAAAGGCGTAGAAATGGGCTGGTCATTCACAAATTCGACCGGAAAAACTGGTTGAACAATCCCTGACTTGACAACAATATATGGACGCAGCAGAGACACATGAAACACATTGTGAATTTTGGCATTGGCGGGTAATTCCAGACGGTAAGCGACGGGTCCAATGCGTTCGATGACCCGGAATGGACCATAGAAGCGTCAAGCTAACTTGGCGGACAACGGTTTTGCGACTGAATGCTGACGATAAGGCTGTAATTTAAGCAAAACATGATCATCGATACTAAACTCGACGTCACGTCTGTGAGAGTTAGCCTGGGCTGCCATTCTTTGTTCATTTTGTGCAAATTAGGCCTCAGCATATCAATAAGATCAGCCCGCTCTTGCATTGTAGCGAACGCTGCCGAGTTGAAATCCGATGGCTGTGTTGCTCGAATGAGAGGCGGTGGTTCACGACCGTATAAAGCCTGAAACGGGGTCATCTTCAGCCCCTCATGATAAGTACAATTCATGGCTAATTCAGCCCACGGAAGAAAAACTAACCAACGGGAGGGACGTGCATGTGTGAAGTCCCGTAAATACTGCTCCAACTCTCTATTTTTGACTTCCGTTTGGCCGTCAGTTTGTGGATGATATGTTGTGCTATGGCGCAATGTAGTACCACTTAGCCTGCGTAACTCTTTCCAAAATGTACTAGTGAAAATAGCATCACTATCAGACAGAATTGAAGCCAGAATGCCATGCAACTTAACAACCATCTACACAAATAAAGAAGCCACTTTTGCAGTGTCGTAAGAGGGCCCTAACAGACAAAAATGGGCGTACTTGGATAACCTATCAACAACCACAAAAATGGTAGTATAGCCCCGGGATGGCGGAAGACCCGTAATGAAGTCCGTGGAAACTGCGTCCCAAACCTTGTGTGGTATTGGTAATGGTTGTAGAAGGCCTGTCGGTTTCTTAGTGTTGTACTTAGTTGACTGGTAGGTAAGGCAAGAATCAACAAATTGTTTAACATCTTTGCGCATGCCCGGCCAAAAGAAAACGTCGGCTACCCGACGAAAAGTGCGGTCAACGCCTGGATGGCCCGCACTCTGAGAAGAATGAAATTCAGTCAAGACGTCAGCTTTTAGAGGCGAGTCCTTTCCCAGCACCAAGCGATGATCATAGTACAAAATGCCATCATAGACATGAAATGGGGGCGGCAATTTACCCTCAGTGGCCGCCGAGTGCAGTTCGACCAAATCAACCATCTCTGCAATCTCCTGGCGTATTTTGTGTAATAACTGAGGCAAAGGCTGAGAAAGAGCAAAAAATTTCTTAAGCACTGGATCATCCTCAACTATACAGCGAGACAAGGCATCAACGACGTTATTTTTAGAACCCGCTTTATACTCATTTTGGAATTTATAACCCATGAGTTTCCGAATGAAGAATTGTTGATCATGCGTTTGTGTTACTTGAGAAAGTAGCTCTTTCAGACTCTTTTGGTTCGTTCGAATGAGAAATTCCCGTCAGAACAAATATTGATGCCATTTTTGTACTGCAGAAACAACAGCAAACAACTCACGATGATAAGTCGAGGATCCCCGACGACAGATGCCCAAGACTTTACTGAAAAAAGCAACCAGTCGCTCATTCTATAATAACATTGCCCCTATTCCTTCATTAGATGCATCCGTTTCTACCACAAAAGGAATATCAAAATCAGGCAGCTGTAACACCGACGGATTAATCGTAGCGGTTTTGAGACGTTCAAACGCCGCTGTAGTTGTGGCCGACCACACAAATTTGTCTTTTTGAAGAAGTGCGGTAAGAGGAGCCGCAATAGAAGCATAATGCCGGACAAACTTGCGGTAATAGCCTGTCAAACCCAAGAAGCCACGTAGTTGTCGAACTGTTTTTGGTGTCGACCTATTAGCTATGGCTTCCAACTTACTGGGATCGGCCAACAGCTGGCCAGCTGAAACAATATGACCCAAATATTCAACTGTAGTTGTGGCAAATGAACATTTGGAACTTTTGACAAAAAAGTGATTGTCTTGTACAATTTGAAGGGCGATGTCAATGTGTCTGACGTGTAAATCTAGTGACGAACTGTGGATCAAAATATCGTCGAAGAACACAATAATAAACTCACGCAGATATGTCGCAAAAATTTGATTCATAGCAGCCTGAAATGTAGAAAGGGTGTTGGTCAACCTGAATGGCATAACCAAGAATTCATAATGGCCATCATGAGTCCGAAAGGCGGTCTTGTAAATTTCGGACTTGTGGATACGAATCTGATGGACCCGGGGTCGCGCAATGGTGACCCGCAGTCGCCGGTGCATGGGTTGTCGATTGCAGCGGAAAAATTTCAAAGCATTCATCTATCACATCCGATGCATATAGAGATTGTTGGGTATTAAACGAAATCAATTTCGGCGAATGACGACCCCCCTGTAAAGTAATCAACTGATCATTCCAAACGAATTCCATCATTAACTGAGCATAATCATGAGCAACTTTGCCTAACGTTTGTAACCACTGAACACCAAGCACAACCTGAGGACCATGAATATCCAGCACAAAGAGATCAATAGAGAACGGATGGCCCTGAAGGCTAATCGGTGTTGTTGCACATTGATGAGTATATAGCAAAGAAGAACCGTTTTCGACATAAACCCGAAAGGGGGTAATTTTAACCAGAGGAAGGCACAATTTTTCAGCGACCTAAGGATGTATAAAGTTGTGAGTACTACCTCCGTCAATCAAAACCTGTAATTTGAGCCCATTAATGATGCCCACCAATTTCAACGATTTCGGGTTAACTAGGCCTTGCATAGACTGAAGACTCGAAATATCTCATGTAACTGCTAAATCATCCACAATAGCCTCATTAGTCGCTTCATCATCACTTTCGTCGGTCCCTAATAAGGCCAGAAATTTGTGTGTACAACGATGACCAGGCGCGTATTTCTCATCACAGTTCCAACACAGACCTTTTTTAGTGCGTTCCGCACGTTCAACAACGGACAAACGTCGGATAGGCAGCTTAGGAAGGTCATTGTTTGTGGCCAGTGTTGTAGAAGAAGGCGCAACCACATTTGGATTCGGTGGCCAACCTGGATTTGGCCTTGCGTCTGCCAGTTGCGGCGGTTGGTGGAAAAAGTAGTAACTGTGTCAACATATGAAGCCGCTAATTCCCGGGCCAGAGCAAAAGCTTGGACCAAAAAGGTAGGATTGCGTAAATTAAGTTCACGCTTAATAGGTTGTTTCAGGCCAGCTTTATACATAGAGATCAAAGTGGCCTCAGACAACCCCTCAATCTTATTCAGCAGAGACTCGAATTCCGTTTAATATTCCATAATTGTCGTTTTCTGTTGCAATTTAGACAACAAGCCCACCTAATCCTCAAAATAATGAGGGTCAAACCGTTGCTTGACAGCATCCAAAAAAGGCTCCCAAGTCATGAGGCAGTTATTCTGGCGTTGATAACGGAACCAATGAGACGCCAGATGATCAATCAACATACCCAAAAGTTGTAAATGTTCCTGCGGAATAGTATTGAAATAATCAAAATAAATCTGAACTTTATAAATCCAACCTGCGGGATCAGTTCCATTAAACCGAGGTGAGTCAACCCTAATTTTAGGGTAGCGATCTTATCGTTGGTCGTCCGCTCCGTGCTGCACAACGCGTTGCTCCGCCACAGCGACCCGTCGGTCCTGGCGAAAAGCCGGTTGTTGTTTCTGAACCACCGCAAGTGTTGCGGCAATTGTTGGTGGGCGGGTGGTGGTGGCAGAATGCCTTGTTGCTGTTGTGGAGGCTCCGGCGGGTGTTGTTGGTGTAGCGGCTGCAATTCAGGAGCTAGCGGCTGTTGCTGTAAAGCGGATCCACCCCTTGTCTCGTCGTCCATGCTGTTACGAGTCTCCAGGAGGTCAAGCACTTGATCCAATCTTCGTTGTTGTGATTCTTGTGTTTGACTCAGAGCGTCGAATTTCAACGTCATGGTTTGAAAGAGTTCCCAGAGATCTCTAATTTCCAAATTATTGTCGGTAACCTGTGACGTTGCATCCTCGTTGGACATGGTGATTGCGAGTTGCAAGAATGAAAGCACCAATTGATATCAACTGTATTAATCGATACCAAGAGATCCAACTGAATGAAGAGATTGAAGACAGAAGAAGAGATAGACGAGGAAGACAAAAGAGACGAGAGACGGAAGAAGAGAGAAAGAAGGATTAGGGCAAAAGATATTTCTGATTAATTGAAAAACCTAATAACATAGGAGTATTTATACTAAGCCTTAACGGTTCAATAAAAATGTCACGGGAAAGAACCGTAAAGAAAACTCGAAAAAGGAGTTTATTTCACTCTGTTTAAAAATTACATTTAATTAAAATACTAGTAAATATAATCCATGAACTGGGCCGGAGGCCAACGATCACGAACCGGACGTGCCACTAATGTCGGAGGACCCATCTTCGGCGTATCAGTTACAAAGACTTATTTAAAGCCTATGATAGATTATTTCTAAAAATCACTACAATCAGCGTGGGTATTTTGTTGCAGTCACTTATAGGTTGGTTAGCATACATACACCTTGAGATGATTTACAACTATCCATGTGGAATTTTTTACCAATCTACTACTTAAGCTAGGTCTTAATAGAAAGTTCAATCAACAAAAATGGAGCATTTTACACGATATTTTTTTCCTTTTGGTTCCAAGACAATACTAAATTGAAATTAAAATGTTGTCTTAGAGTCACAATTCTATTAGAAATAGAACCACAAAAAAAGCAATCTAAGGATGAGATCCGAGTTAGGAAATTTGTTGAATGACTTATTGCAAAATCTAGGGACTCGGGATCCACCAAACTCACTAAAAATCTCGATCAAATATGAAGGTAAGCATATGGAATTGTTGTGGTACATGAAGGATATTGTTTTGGCCAAAAATCGGCTCACATTGTAAAATGGAAAACCTCAATTACTATATGTTCAACTGTGATGCTATACCCTAATATGTGAGCGGAGTTGAGATCAGATGAAAATATATCTTAGAGTGCAAAATGTGAACAAATGTGGAGTGTTAGATTGGGAGATCAATGGTGTAGAGCGGTGCGCTCCTTAATTGGGGTTTTAAATAAGAGGGGCAATTTCAGCAAAATAGAACTCCTCCTTCCCTCTTTCTCCTTCTTTCTTGAGATCTTCATCGTTTTTTCTCTCTTGTTGTTAGATTTCAATCCTCTTGTTGTTCCTCCTCCTCCATTTACATGTTTTAACTGGATTTAGTTCTTGTTTTCAACCTCGTTTGAGTTGCTTCTAGGTATTTTTTTCTTAGGGTTTGGATGTCCAATTTAGGTTATTTTTTCAAATTTGGGGCTTTCGATTTAGGACTTATTTTATCTTGAATTATATGAATTAGACAATGTTATTGTGTTATTTCATTGAATATGTTGTCATTCTACTAATATTGTTTGTGATTTCACCATTTTTAGAATCCAAGTTGAGTTTTGATTTTATTCATTCTGTATGATCTGTCACTTGTATTTCCATGAACCGCAAATTAAGATACGACTTTAATTTTCTGTTTTAGAGTTTTGTTACTTTGAATTGCATGAGTTTGAGAATGAGCTTGTGTTTTTATATATGTTTTCATTTATTTGAAACTTCAATGTTTTGTGCTACGATGCAAGAAAGCAAAAAACCTTTTTGTTCTTAGTTATTTAGGTCTTTTTGGTTGAATGTATGAGGTGCACACCAAGAGTGTAATAAATTGCTAGTTTCAATAGAAGCTATGTCGTAGAATTAGCTTTGTAACAAGGGAACTCTCACATTTGTAAAATTATGAAGATTGGATTTGTCTTTTAAGAAAATTTAAGAGTTAGTAAACCAAAATATAGATATATACCTTGTTTTGTGTGATATTTGTGCAAAATCTCTTTTAAAGCCTACTATCTCAAAAGAAAGAGCAATGTATTTGTTACACATGATGTGGGTTTGAATCCTACATAGTCTAAAAGAGCAAAATCATATTCTACAAAAAAAAAGAGCAAAATAATATTTTTCTCTTTTTATATTTGTCTCCGTAATTATAACACTCGTTATATCAAATAATGTATATGATATAAGACATGAACCATAAGAAGAACATTTATGAACCTAAGCTTACAAAAAATATGAACCAAAAGAACAATTCTCATGAGCCAAAAGACATGAAATTAAACAAAATAACTATTATTAATTAAAAAACATGAGCTATAAGAATTATTATGAACATAGCTTACAAAAACATGAACCAAAAGAACAATTGTCATGAACCAAAAAAAACATAAAACCAAATAACAACTAGTATGAACCAAAAGACATGAACCATAAGATGAACTTTGATAAACGGATGAACCTAATAGAATAATTGTTATAAATAAGAAGGCATAACATACAATTATAATAACTATTATGAACCATAAGGAGAAATATTATAAAACTTGCTTTACAAAAACATTAACAAAAAGAACAATTGATACAAACCAAAATACATGAATTGTATGAAAAAATAGCCTAGGTGGGATATGAATCAAAATACATGAACTATAAGATGAACTTTGTTGAACCTAAGGTTACATAAACATGAACCAAAAGAACAATTATTGTGAACAAAAAGACATAAAATAAAATAAAAACTATTATGAACCATAAAAAGAAATATTATGAACCTTATCTTACAAAAACATGAATCAAAAGAAAAGTGATATGAACCAAAAGAATTGTATGAAAAATTAGCATATGTGAGATTTAAACCCACATTAATATACACATACATATTACTCTATCATTTGAGCTAATAGGCTACCAAATAAGTTTCCAAACCAACAATTAGCATATGCACTATAACTATCAAGTAATTAAAGCAGTAATTGAAATCTTTATTGCACATGGTTATATGTAATTGAGCAGCTAGAATTTGTTCCAAGAGATTCAGCACTAGGTAAATTATAATCATAAATTCAAGTGAAAAAAAAAATTCATAGCAGTTAAGCATCTCATAAATTAACATCAATACATGAAAATCAAACACTAAAAAAATTAAAATAAAACAAAATACAAACTAGTGTACTTCCTTCTCTGTTTTACTTCTATTTTGTTTCATCGTGCTAGAGAAATTTATTGATTGAACTTGATGAATCTACTATGTACCTAAATATATAGCAAGTGGATAATCAAGCGACATGATGAACCCCAACTGATAAAGTCCGATGGGACTATAATTTGGGAGTCGGGTGTGTAACGGACCTTGCATACAAGTCCAATGAGGTTCCAACCCAAAACCATATGGCATTGGGTGGAGTAGCTCATTGGGTTATATACTAGCATTTTCAGTCTCAAGTTTCCCATGTGGGATAACACTCAACACGCCCCCTCAAGTGCAACTGCTTGGATCAGTTGTCACTTGGACAGAATCCCTCAAGGCTGGCGAACCGTCTCTATTTTTGGATCGGTCGCTCCCTTTATTGGGCGGGCTACTTGAATATGCTCTCATAAGGTTGACAAGTCTGAATCAATCCCTCAAGGCTCGCAAACCGCCACTTTTGGGATCGGTCACTCCTTTATTGGGCGGACTGCCTGAACGGGCCCATGAAGCCAGCAAACCAGATGACTCCAGGAAAGAACCCACACCGCAACCTGCTCTGATACCATGATAAAGTCCGGTTGGCCGATAATCTGGGGGTCGTACGTGCTTAGTATACAAACCCAATGAGGTTCCAACCCAAAACCATATGGCAATGGGTGGAGTAGCTCATTGGGTTATATACTAGCATTTTCAGTCTCAAGTTTCCCATGTAGGATAACTCTCAACACCAACATTCTAGCCATGGGATCCAAATTGCACATCAACACGACCCCTCCAATCCCTAGCCTTGGTGGTAATCTTCATCTTGGCATGGTTAATCTGGTCCACTCCCACTAGATGCCTCCCGGTAACGTACCAGGACATCCACGCCATGATGGCCCAATTGCCACCCCAAATGCACCGGACGACAATAATCTTGCCAACGATCGTCCCATTTGTTGTGTTGCCACCGATGTCTCCCACAACCTGAATCACGTCCGTAAGTGCGAGATTGTACGAGATTGGGTGAGATCAAACGAGTTTGATCTCGGTTCTTGGGAGAGAAAATTGTTTCACGGTTTTTAGGGATTTCGCCCTTTGAATTAAGAAGTTACTATATTTACTTGTGTTGCCCATCTTTAATGAACCACTTATTTTTTCTTATTTTAAACCAAACTTGTTTCATTTAATGGGTCCGCTAGGCGCCCCGACAGAGATTCCACGCGCCCCGCAATTTCATCGATTTTTGAAATTTGCTGAATTTGGTTCGGTTAAGGGGACCGAAGTAGGAACTTTTTTTTTTAATTTTGTTTTGATATGGTTCGGTTAAGGGGACTTCTCTTTTTTTTAAGTTAAGTTTAGTGTTTTATTTTTTAGATCTACTTTTGAGATTTTAGTTTCATCATTTTGTTAATTATCTGTCTTTTAAAGGTTTAATTTTTAATTTTTAAAAAGATTTAAGTGTGTTAATATAAAATTTGAAATAAAATTGTCTAAATCTGAAAACTATATTGTTCACCTTATATAATTATGGACTTTAATAAAGCGATTACATCATCATCATTGACCTAGTGATGATCCGCTGGAGCGAAATCTGGGGGTCAAGATCGGAGTACCCCTGCCCAGGGGAAAGGAGGTACGCCCGATAGACCCAAGAAAAACTGAAATTCAACCATATGACAATAATAACTGAATTTAGTTAGAATGCACCAAAAATTTATATAGGAATTAAATCCATCTCAAATGCAGTATATAAAAGCCAAATCATTATAAATAAAAAAAATATTCAGCGTTGAGGGCCGAATGAAATTTAATGATTACCAAATATTAACATCAAATGCATAATTAAACAATTTAGAGATTACCAAATATTTACTAGATTAAATTTAAACTATAAATATAATATAATATTTACGTACATTAACAAAAACAAAATATATACATTATGTTAAAAATGCAGATGGAAATCGTAGATGAAAATGAGGGTTGAAATTGCACTCTCAAATATAAGAATGAAACTGTACTCTCAAATATACAATGAAATTGCACTCTCAAATATACAAATGAAATTCATTTTCAATCTCATAAAAAGCACTAGATTTTATCTATTGATGATGTGGTTTTTTTTAGCAAAAGCAGTAGATTTTTTTTCAATGACTTCGGTCAAGTTAACCGAAACTTGATTTGACGAATTTATAAGTTCTTTTCTTTATTGCTTCGGTCGGTTTGGCCGAACTAAAAAACCTAGGGCGCATAGAATCTTTGTACAGGGCGCTTAGCAACAGTCTTCATTTAATCTCCATTGTACAATAGTCTAATCTAACAACCTATCTTTGCTCACATTTTACACTATGAAATTTGGGCACAAGAGCAACATATGCTTACATGCATAGAGGCTCTATGCGTGTAAGCATATGTTATTTTATGAATATGTTAAAAGGGCTCTACAACCTTCATATTATCAAAAAAAGGAGCAAAACACATTAACAACGACGATCGAAAATCAGCTGCACAATGAACCAAAGAAAGGCAATGAAGGAGGATGATAAAATGACATCTTAACCAAAATACTCACATTTGATTAAAAAAGATTAGAAAACAAAAATGTCCCAAATCATAAATCTTATTAACAAAATCCCGGATAGATTATATTGACAACCTAGCAAAAATGGTTGGTACTCAACTCATTTAACCATGCAATGGATCCACCAATCTAAAGGCAAACCAAAAATAAACCTAACTTGGATCAACAAACTTAACATCCCCCCAAAATGATTTTTTTTGTTTGGAAAGTAGCCATAAATGGTTTGCCAACTAAGACGAGGCTCGCCGCTAACCATATCCCGATTCCGCCGAGCTGCGAGGCTTTTAACAGCCTAGAGGAAGACACTAACCATGTGTTACTCTCGTGCCCATTAACCGAGCAAACCATCAAATCCGTAAATCCCAAACTCTGCTGAATCCTCAACCAAATTTCCCATGGGGATAAAAAACCACACCTTGTCCTGGATAAGATAAGGATGCGATTAACAAAAGATGAAATGGAAATCCCCGCTAACATCTGGTGGTGCCTAAGGCACATTAGAAATAAAAGAGTTTTCGACAACAATAACAACAATAACTGAAATAACGCCGCAAACATTTGCGACTTTATTCACAACCAAATTAAAAATTGGAAAAACGCGGAAGCCTCGACCTTGGATAACCCACCTTCCGGAACGGCTAGAGATGGACCTAAGAGAAAGCACACAAAATGGGCAAAACCCAGAAGTGATTTTACTAAATTGAATTTTGATGGTGCAGTTAATGCGGATGAGCGTGGCTTCTTACAGGTTCATTCTCAGGGGCTCCCCCATCCATTTCGACGGAGGATTGATTGGTCATCAGTCCGTTCTGACTTCCGAGACCATCGCCTTACGCGAGGGACTACTCAAGGCCATTCGTCGTGACATTCCCTGGATCTAGATTGAAGGCGATAATTTGCAGCTGGTTAAGGCCGTTCTTGGTGACTGGTGCCGCCCGTGGGAGATTGAGTTGCTTCGTTCGGACATCCACTGCTTGTTGGCTCGTTTCCAGGATTGGGTATCGCTCACGTCAACCGTTAATGCAATTCGGTGGCGGACTACATCGCTGGCTTGTTCTGACGCGTCTCCTCTATTCCACTTGCAGTTGACTCGTGTTTGCACACCCTCATCTATCAGGATGCTCTTGAACGGTCACTAGCCTGTTAGTGACCACCCAAATTACTTTCCTTATTAAAAAAAAAAGAAAACGAAAATGTCCCAACTGTAATAAAATAAGATAAAATAATAATCGTTAGATCTTCTTGGTATTACTATCTTTAAAGCTCCTCATTTTATACGTTTATCTTTAAAGCTCCTCATTTTATACTTTAAGACTATGTTATAGGAGTAGAGGTGTCAAACGTTTCGGTCAGGTTGGGTTCGAGTTCGGTTATTTCGGGTTCGGGTTGAGTCGGGTTCGGGTCGTAACGGGTCACCGGTCAAATCGGGTCGGGTCATTGCGGGTTGTCGGGCGGGTCGGGTCGACCTAACAGGTCAAGAAAATTGATTTTTTTTACAATTATTAAAATATTTTTTATTTAAAAAATAATATTTAATAATAAATCTATTATTTTTATATATTTTAATAATAAAATATATTATAATTTTTCAATAATAAAATATATTATAATTTTTCAAAATATATTATATATTCTTCAAATATAACAAATTGGGTCAACCAACGGGTTTCGGGTCTATCGGGTTCGGTTTATTTTGGATTTCGGGTTCAAATTTTTGGGTCTTGACCCTAAATTTTTCGGGCGGTTCGGATCGGTTTTTCGGGTCGGGTCAACTTTTGACAACTCTATATTGGAGTATATTATCAAACTCTGTATTGTATATGGATTTGTATCTAACTAGTTATACCCGTCGTGCCATGCACGACTATATGAATTTAATACTTAATTTATTTAATGAATATGATTTTAATATAATATAACAAATTTATTTATTAGAAAAAAAATTATATAAAATTTTACAATTGGTGTCATGTGAAACGGGGCCAAAATTATTAAGGTGAGCCCACTATAATTTTGACGGCTTAATGATAATTAATTTATGCAAAATATAAATAAAAAAATTTGAATTAGAATCATTTAATTTTAAAATCTTTTACAAAAAATATAAAAAGGTAAAAATAATCTAAATTCTTGTAATTTTTTTTATAAATTCAAATCTTGAAAAAATTTGAATAAAAATTAAAAATATATTTAATAAGAAATGATAAAAAAAATATAAATAAATGAATATTTTAATGATAAGAAAATCATTTATATTTACATAAATAATTCAAAAAGAAAATTAAGGAAAAGATAACGTAATATTTTATCAGAAGTCAATTTAGGCAAGTAATTATCTAGATTAAAAGTTCTATTTTTATTAAAATTTTATTTAAGATAAATCTTTTACATAAATAGATATCAAAATAAAGATAAAATAATTTTCTTTAATTTTAAGTAAATTTCGAATTTAATTTTTTTCATATAAATAGATAGAAGTTTTTGGAAAAACTAAATTAATATATCTATGTTAATATATAATATCTAATTTTCTATAATTTATTTTGATTTTAGATAAAATCTTTTAGATCTATCCTAATTCCTAATGTATAATAGATAACAACTTTATTTTAGATAGAATTTCTACTGAATTAATTTATACTATTTCTATATTATCCTAAAATAATATCAACATATATAAATTTTCAAAATAAAAAATTCTATGTGGCGAAATCCTAGGTGGCTTAACATGAGAACGACACGTAGGAAAATCTTAGGTGGCACAACATAATGGCCTTATTCCTTGCGTCTTTTATATATATACATAGATTCTCATTTTCACGAGTGGTGTTTGAAATTCCTGCAATTTATGAGTAATTTTGTGTAATATAGGGGATCCATGATTCCACGTTGGACAAAGAAATGAGAGGAGCACATGTCATGGCCTAACACAGCAAGCCCCCAATTCCTCCCGTTCTCTCTTTCTATCTCTCCCCACCGATTCCGAGTTTCTCTCTGGTTGAACACACACCGAAATTCTCTCTGGTTGTAATTACACGCTTCCGGTTTCGCCGGAGCAATGCAAGTGGACGGAGATCCATCAAATCCTTCCGAAAATGGCGGCTTCAATCCCAATCGCAAGCCTCCACCAGTCGGCGTTTCCACCGCCTTCGCCAATTCGAATTCCCTGCCCCCCTCCACCTTCCGCGGGCCCCACCACCGCCGCGCACATTCCGAGGTCAGCTTCCGGATCTCCGACGACATGGATCTCTCCTCGGATCCATTCGCTGGATCTTCCAACGAGGAGATCGGATCCGAGGATGACCTCTTCACAACCTACATTGACGTCGAGAAGCTCGGCCACGCCCACGCCAATGCCGGATCTGATCTCCGGCCTACTTCTCTCTTACCTGACGGCGGTGAGAACTCCACCGCCTCCGCGAGGCCGCGTCATCGGTATAGCAACTCGGTGGATGCATCTTCGTCTGGATCTAGACCTGCCGAGGGCTCTGTCTTTGGCGAGATTATGGATGCCAAGAAGGCTATGCCTCCTGATAAGCTTGCCGAGCTTTGGACCATCGATCCTAAGCGCGCCAAGAGGTCTTCTCTTCTTCCTATTCCTATTTGTTTTTTTTTTTAAAATTATCATTACCTCACCACCACTCAGACATACAAATCAATCTTCTGTGCAATGGTCTGATTCTCATTCGACCGTTCTTTTTGTTCCGATTGATCTAAATCTTGCGTGTTCTATGGAGAGTCAATAATTCTCATTATTCTTCTTCCTCTTGTTTTATGCTTAATTGAATTCGAACCTAGTTAAATTCTTGTACGAGTAAACACAATTTATCATTTAATTTCATCTGTTGTTCGATGGCTAGTCAAAGGCATTCAATGACTAACCACTAACTACTGACCATGTTATACTTTGAATACCATAGTTGACCACTGAAGAAAGTTCTTGCTCAATTATCAATTTGGAAATATCGAAGTTTCTTCTAATTCTCTTGCCTGATCCTAAATTACAGATATTTGTTTCCATGGAAATATATGTAATGTAACTGCTAGCTTAGGCTTCACCACTGGCGCTTTGCTTTGCATCTATCGGTTTTTTTTTTGTGACACTTGCTTGTCTATAGGAGTTCTGTTGAATTTCCTAATCTTCAGCTGCTGGCAATAAGTTAATTCATCAATTGTATTAATTCATATTTCTATTTCTATTCTTCCTAGATGGTGCTTACCTGGACTGAATTTGTTCTGATAGAGAGTTCACAGATTTGGCTGCCACTAGCCAGCCCTGTTCTATGTGAACGTGTAGACATGATTATGGTTAAAGCTAAATATGTTCTTTTTGCCGTGTCTGGATCCTTTGCATGTGTGAAAGTTTTGTTTATTCCTGTAATCACTTGCAGAATTCTGGCAAATCGGCAGTCTGCTGCTCGATCTAAAGAGAGGAAAGCTCGCTATATACTGGAACTGGAGAGGAAAGTTCAAACCCTTCAAACTGAAGCGACAACTCTTTCTGCACAGCTCACCTTATACCAGGTGCTTTGTCTAACTTGCACTTGTAATTCCTGACTTTTCTGCCAAGGGGTCTGTTTATGTCTTGAGTGCATTACAAAAGATAGATAAACCATGCTAGCTTGTTGACCTTGGAAAGTGTGATATGGAAATGCAATTTCATTTACATGTAATAGACATGCTCTCTGCAAGTCAATGTGCTATTATGAGCTTTAACTTGAAGTATAGGAGGTGCAATGCTTTGTCATATCTATAATCATGTCCTTTGAATTATCTAGCATATGATTCATATTCATGAATAATTCATATGTAATCGATGTTTCACTTCATAGTCCTCGAGTGCATGTTAAAAATGAAACTTGCAGTATGATATTTATGGTTTGTTTGCAGAGGGATACCACTGGTCTGACTAATGAGAACACAGAACTTAAGCTCCGTTTACATGCTATGGAGCAACAAGCTCAGCTCCGAGATGGTAAGTTTTCTTCCATGCGTCCAATTCCTTTGTCGTTTTTATTTTCTATCCTTCTTTTCTTTTTTGAAGCGGGAGGTGCAAATGAGGATGCTTCTGTTATAGGCAAATCCTTTCAACTATCTAGTGTGGGCCTTGTATGAATTATTTTCATATTGATATAAATTCTATTAAGGGAATATTACCATGGAGTTAGTTCTCTTTATCCTTAGATGCACTTCTTTTTTTTTGGTAGAATCCTTAGATGCATTCCTTGATAAGGCACAATTGGTTCTCACATTTTTTTATCCTTACATGCACTTTCTGATAAGAGCTTCAGGGAACTTACTTTTCACAGTTTTACTTTCATCCTGACCAACTTCTCTGATATTCATTTTTTTTTCACTCTTCTTCCTTTTTTCCAAAACAACAAAAAACATATTCCTTATTCTTCTTCTTGGGTGCAGCTCTGAATGAAGCCTTAAAGCAGGAAGTAGAAAGACTCAGGGTTGCCACTGGTGAAACATTGAGCTCTTCAGAGCCATTCAACTTGGGAATCCACAGCATGCCATACAATGCAACAGGCTACTATTCAGTTCCACAACAGCAACCTATTTCTTCTCAGCAAAACATGCAGTTGCCTCCATATCACAATCGGTCGTCACAAGGCAACATTCACAATTTGCAGCCTTCAAACTCCCAACAAACTACCGAGTACTTGCAGAACGACCCACTTGGAAGATTACAAGGGCTAGACATCAGCAGCAGCAGAAAATCCCCAATTGCCATTGTCAAGTCAGAGGACCCCTCCATGTCTGTCAGTGAAAGTAGCTCTGCACTTTAAGGGTACGAAAAATCAGCTGCCACCACTTTGCTGCCCAAAAAAAAGTGAAAATTGATTTGTCTATAGACTGACACCCTTTTCTTTTATTACTCTTCTGATAAGTTATGATTTTTTTTTTCCCTTTAGTCTTTTAGTATCCTCATCTAGGGGATCAGGAGTCCTAGTTGTAATTTGTTTGTCTGAGAAAAATCCCCATGAAGGGGATTGCATTCTGCCTAGTCTCACCCCTTTAGATTAACGGAATTCGTTGAGAGGGTGATGGTTAGCATGCTTGAGTGAAAGGGTCATCCTCCATGCATTGTGGACGAACGTTCTTTCCCTTATTGTCATCGCCCTTTCCTTGTTGTATTCTAATTTAGTTGAATGCAATGTAATCTCTTGTTTTTTTGACTGTTTTAACTTAATATTTCATGTCATCTACAATTTTTTTGTCAGACTCATTTCTCTTCTTTGCAATATGGAGGTCCTTTCATGGTTTCTTCTTACTCGGTGAATTTGATTGAGTTGGTTGATTCTGGCTCAAACCATTTAGGTTTTTGGCTTGAAAGTCTTGGTTAACTGACAAGAATTGGGGTAATTTGGTAAATATGTAGTGGTGATAGAAAAGGAGAGAGAATTTTTTTAGGTGGTTCTAACTTCTCATTGATGTTGATTGCTTTGATTTTTATATGAGCGATGTAGAATGAATTTATGGTCTTAGTCTGGAAAGAATTCTTTAATCAACATCATCTTCCTTTACTTCTCTCCTTTCTTTACTGTTTTGTAAACTGAATATGTTTTGAAAACTCATTGTCTTGTTTTATTCTTATTCGTTGAAATTTATGATAGAGGGAAATATGGACTGAAAACATGGCCCCCCTTCTGTTTGCCATTATATTGAAGAAGATAATAGTAAGAGAGATAAGGATAAGAATGTCCTTTTACTTTCTACTCCTCCATAGGTGATGACGGGACCATAAATACTTTTGTCATCATTTTCTGTTAAAAAAGCATCGCATTGCTGAGATTCACATCATAAAATTGTTAGGAATCAAATTATGAGGAAAAAGTTGAAACCTAGTGCTGGGTAGACCGACATTATTGACCCTTTGCCATTCCATTATTGCATACTGCTACTTATATTTATAGATTATACTATGTTATTTTAATGATAATTTTAAGCAAAGGTTTGTCCTACCTTAAAACTTAGTTATAATGCAGGAATATTGTTCTGTTATCAAAATGATAAAAACTAGGATTCAGTTTGGAATCGTATACATTCATCATTCATGGGAAGGAAAAAAAAACGGTTGCACGAAACGGTAAAGTTAAGGAGGGCCATGACTGTGAATCGTCAGCAAAACCCGATCTAAATTATCCACAAAGGGTTACATTATTAGGGTAACACCAAATTATATACATTTAATCAATTCAAATCCACTTTTTTAAAATTCTTTTTTTTTTTTAAAGAAAAAAGCAATTGAAATCCACTTCTCAATTCTCTAAAAACGGGAAAAAAAGATTGCACAAATGTACGACGTACAAAGTACACATCCTCCAATTCACGAACATCTTAATATACTTATCTTGAATCAATATAAGATGAACTATTTAGGCTTCGTTCGTTTAGTTGATAAATCCAATACATTACTACTTTTTATTGATATTTTTTTTAAAATTTTCTTTTCGATTTGAAAAATTATGTGACCATGATGAGGTTATTCCGGTGTCAATTTAGTTCATCCATGTTTTGTTGTATAGTTGATCTGACTTCTCTCCGCTTTCCTCTCGCTCTCGCTACGCGTCGCATCGCAGTGGAATTGTGGTGTGGTGTTGAGAATTGAGGGCGAAAGAAAAACCCCACTGGCCCCAAAACCCCCTTTTTTTCTTTGGTTTTTCCTTCTCCATGTTTCCTGCTTTCAATTCCGTTGGCGATTTCTCGGTGTAATGGCGGTTTCGGGATTCGTCTTTCTTTGACATTCATCATCTTATCATCTCATCTTCATCCTACTACTAGTAGTCTAGTACTACTACTACTTTTTTTCGTGTATTTGCTATTAGTATCTTTTGATTTTCGCCGAAATCGGCATGGGCGATCTCAGAGTTTCTCCCCGTCGTCCAAACGGTGCCGTTTGGCCGCTTGACTTGTCTTCTTCTGTCGGCGCTGACGTCGACGGTGACGGTGGGGATTGCCGCTGGTCGGCGGTTGAAGAGGCTGCTGCTGAAGTGCTCCGTACAATTCAGCCGACTGTATCCACTGAGCGGAAGAGAGTGTTTATAATCTCTTACGTTCAGCGTCTTCTGAGTTGTTCTCTTGGTTGTCAGGTTCGTGTAGATTGTTTACATTGAAAGTTTGAATTCTGAAAGAAGATGATGTTCAGAGTGTTGGTGATTTGCTTTGGATCGCAAGGACTACTGTCAATAATCAAGGAGTTTCGATTAGAGGATTTGCAATTCTGGTTCAAAAAAGGGAAAAAAAAATGGAAGAGGAAATTGGATTGAAACAATAGCTAATGCAATTTTTTTTTAATCTCTGTCGTCCTAGTGTGCAGAAACCAAAGATAATTTCTTCATATGAATAACTTCTATGATTGAACTTGAGCCCGAAATATAGTTAGTTGAACTTCTATGAAGAACTTCTACGATTCGAACACATTCTGGGTCTCTGGTGAACAAGAATATTAATCTGAACTGAAGAAATAACTAATGTTAAATTGTTGAAACATTTGCAATGAGAAAGTTTTACAAATTATTTGCTACTATAGAGAATCTTTCTCATAGATGTCTGGCTGTTTTAGCTTGTTTACAAATATCAGTTAGGATCAGGAAAAAGGGTTGGACTGTGTATCCATCATCAATTATGTTTAGAATTTGGTAATACGTCTGGATAGGAGTGTGGGTTTTACAGGTTTCAGGTTTAGAGTTTAGGGTGTAGGGTTGAAGATTGAGGGTTTAGGGCTTAGTGTTCGGTGTGTTTTGTGTTCTTTCTGCTGTTTCTCAGGGTTGTGTGCGCTCTTTTACTGTGGGTTTTCATATCTGTCCCTATTTTTTTCCTCTTTGACCATTCTATTAGAAACATTCTTAGACTTGCTAGGTCCTAGGGGTAAGGGTGCGTACAACTCGACCCCAAACCCTGATCATGCGCAATACACTGGGTAGATGATATTGCCGTTGTTTGTTTTGTGAAAAGTTTTCATTTCTCCATTGTCCTATATACAGGTCTTTCCATATGGGTCGGTACCTTTGAAGACTTATCTACCTGATGGAGATATAGATTTAACTGTGCTCAGCAGTCCCAGCGCTGAGGATGCTCTCATCTCAGATATATTTGATGTCATCAAACAAGAAGAGCTGAACGAGCATGCTGAGTTTGAAGTCAAAGATGTCCAGCTCATTTCTGCCGAGGTATTTCTGCCTTCCTTCGCAATATTTCTATTTCGATTGGTACACTAATTTCAATTCCAAGAAACTGCATGTCTATGTATTTGGGCTGCACAAGCTTCATCTTTTAGCTTTTTTCTGACTTGGAAGAAATTATGTCATGGCTATGCTTTGTGATTCTAGCTTCATCTCCTATGTTACTCTCTTGGTTCTCACATAGGACATGGCCTAAGATAGAGCCCTGTGGAGGGAAAAAATTTCGGGTAGAGGATCTCTAGATAGGAGGGCAGGTTGTAGGATTTTGGGTTTAGAGTGTTTTGTGTACATTCTGCTATTTCTAGCTCTAGATTGGATTGTGTTTTGTGCTATGGGTTTTCTTATTTTTCCCTCTGTTGCTCTTTGACAATGCTTTAGAAACATCCTCTCGACTTGCTTGGGGTAAGGGTGCATACAATTTGACCACCCAAACCCTGCATGTGCAGTATAAATTGCGTAGATGTTATTGTATTTGTTGTTGCTGTATAGACATCTTTATAATGTGGATTATTCTAATGAAGAATAATTGCAATTCACATGAGGTGGGATTTGGGTAAATTCCTACTTTCTACAATGAAATTGAGGTGCGATTTGAGGTGGGATTCAAGTTCCATGAGGTGGATCCCTGGATTTTTCAAAATTCTAATTTCATTTTTTTGGTTGCTGTGGGCAGGTTAAGCTTGTGAAATGTCTTATTCAGGATATTGTAGTAGATATCTCATGCAATCAGCTGGGTGGACTTTGTACACTTTGCTTCCTTGAACAGGTATGAGTGGAGGCTTGGCGGATCATTTTGTAAGATTGTATGTCTTTGTTTCAAATAAAAATTTCCTGAGTGAATTTTTATCTTGGTCATGTAGCAGAGTTTTGTTATTATAAAGTTCTAATGCCAGGCACTGTTTACTTAATTATTCTGGCCGAGAATGTCAAATAAGAAGGCCACGACACATGTTTTGTTTCCATTCTACTGATATGCAGATTGTTAGGATAGGAGGGGATAGGAGCTGAGTTGCAAGGATCTCACAAATCAGCTAGATATTTGAAGGATACTTCAAATATGATATTTTCATTCATTAGCCATAATATGTCTTACATAGGAATCCTCTAGCCTGTTTATAAAGGAAGGGTAGGGAGCATTAGTAAGGAAATCTAATGGAAAATTATCTAGATGTACAAAAGTATAAAATATCTAGAATTAAGAGAAGTATCTAGAAATAATAATTATTTTAGAAGTTAATAAAGCGGGACAAGGGTGTGTACATCTTGGCCCCTCAGACCCCACCCGAGGCAGGTTAACACTGGATTGGTGTTGTTGTTGTTGTTGTTGTTAATAAAGCGGGACCTTTACCTTCCTGGAGATTTCAGTGGATTTGGCCGCGTGTTGGGACCAATGGAGAGAGAGAATCATGGTTGTGTATCGGTAGTGGACAGGCAATAAAGGAGAACCTCCTTTTTTCCCTTTCCCCTTTTCGTGTTTTTTGCTTCCTCTCATTCTTTTTCGTCTCCCTTATCCCTTTTGCTTGTTTTTTATGTTTTTGGACCGCTATGGACACAACCTTTCAATCCTTTCGGGGCATGGTGCCCACATCTTGGCTCCCTAGACCATGCCCAACAGCCCAAGGCGGGATTTACACTGGGTTTTTTTTTGTGTTAATTAAAAGTTACTATTTCAATAGGATTCTGTGACTTTTTTGTTAATTCTTTTGAATAATACTAATAAGATAAAAGTGGTGTTGCATCACAGATTGATCGCCTTGTTGACAAGGATCATCTATTCAAACGCAGCATTGTTCTGATCAAGGCATGGTGCTATTATGAGAGCCGCATTCTTGGTGCAACACATGGCCTGTTCTCTACGTATGCACTAGAAATATTGGTCTTGTATATTTTTCACATATACAATTCGTCTTTGAAAGGCCCATTGTCTGTAAGTTTTTAGCATTTACTTTTTCCGTTGCTTATGCAGTTCAGTATGAGCCCAACCTAACAGAATGAACATTAATCTAGGTCCTCTACAGATTCTTGGAATATTTTAGCAATTTTGACTGGGACAATTACTGTGTCAGTTTGCGTGGTCCTGCATGCAAGTCTTCATTGCCTGATATTGTTGGTGAGGAATTGTTCTTTACCCTGTGGACTTTATGGTTTGAGTGCTTTGTCCTTGCCACATTAATATCTTTATCTTCACATCTTCCTTACAGTTCATACCCCTGATGTTGCTAGACATAGTCTGCTGCTCAGTAAACAGTTTCTGACAAACTCAACTAGCATGTTTAAAGTTCCTCCAAGGGATCATGGAAAGCAATCTAGGCCGTTTCCTCTAAAGTTCATCAACATAATCGATCCCCTTAAAGATGATAACAACCTCGGGAGAAGTGTAAATCAAGGTACATAGTTTTTTTCTCCGATTCCACTGTTTTTTTTTTCCGACTCCACTGTTTTTTTTTCCGACTCCACTGTTTTATGAACCATTTCATGCATTAGAAGAGAACCTCAATAAAGAAACTCAATCAGATTCCATTGTTTTCTGGACCCTAAATGGTTTTTAAGATCAAGATTTTTCAATGGATCTATTGAAAGATCTTGAATTGCATATGGTATCCAAACTATGCTTATGCTAAAAGCAATAGCAGTTGTCCATGGATCTATTGAAATAGATCTTGAATTGCATATGGGATCCAGACTATTCTTATGCTAAAGCAATAGCAGTTGTTTCCTGCAGCCTCTCTTAGGAGATAGTTGATGGTTTATGATGATATTATTAAGTTGAGAATTATCAACCTTCCTGACATGTGAACATGATGCTGCTATATGCTCATTTATTTGTCTAAAGGTGCTCATATGTTACAAAAAGTTACTAGTATCAATTTGGTTGTACATGATACTGTCTCCTGTGATTTGTTTGTGATTATCACCCACTACTCTATACTCTTCTCCCATCAAGAGAAAGGCTTATCAGATTTCGGACTTGTGATGAAAAAAAAATTGTGGGTTTCTTATCATAAATACAATTTGGGCATTTTTTAATAATGTAAAGGATTTTGATTAAACTTCATTAAACAGCTTCCATATTAGAACCCCTATTTGATATTGACATCTGATATATTTCAGGTAATTTCTATAGGATAAGGAGTGCTTTAAAGTTTGGCGCCCGTAAACTTGGTCAAATCCTTTCATCACCCATAGAAAGTACAAGAAAGGAGCTGAAGAACTTCTTTGGCAACACTTTGGCAAGGCATGGAGGGAGGCTTCAAGCTAGTTCACACTCTTCAGACTCGAGCTCTATCAGTTCATTTCACAGCAGTGATGTGGATTCTTCAACGGGGGCTAGATCACCAGGGGCTGAGACTGAAGGAACATCAGATAGCTCATCTCAAGGTAGTGATGCATCTTCTTATCATGTTGACAGACCAATACAAGCTCGTCATCTTTTTGAAATTCCTTTAGATGGTGCAAAATACCCGTGCAACACTACAGCTGAAGGTCTTAAGATGGGTGGAGGAGAATTGAAGAGCATTGACATAATCCAAGAACCCATGGAAAACACTACAGTTGCGAGTAAGTCAGTACCCCCAGGGCCAAAGCCGAATCTGGCAAGAGTTTCATCAGGAGGACACCAAAGTTGGAACCTAATCATGGACCATAACGAAATATCTGAACCTTTGGACACCTTCTCTGACCTCAGCGGTGATTATGAGTGTCATCTCAAAAGCTTATTATATGGTCAATCTTTTCATGGAAATGCGACCGTCCTACCTATGTTTTTCAACCTTCCTGTATGGGATATGCAACGTCAAACAAACTTTGGACATGATCATTACTTCCAAATGAGCCCAAATCAAGCAATATGGGGACAACCATTTCGCCAAGCTCGGGGCACGGGCACTTATATTCCGAGGACGGTAATATCTCGTTAGATCTCTTGATTTATCAAGGGCTCATATATAAATTCATACTGGTTTATTTCATTCTGTTCTTGTGACAGTCTGACAGAACACATCAGAAAATAAAGGAAGAAAATGGGAATGCGCAAGTGTGCTTTTTTTAAACTTTTAAATGCATTTCCCTTGATTAGTTTTCCCTAAAATGTGATTTAAATTTTAAATAGTAATTTTAGTTTTGACTCTTGAAATCTTGCAGGATCTTGGGTCATGGAGAGCAGGACAGCTTCCGGTGAGAAAAGGGAGGAAAAGAACACAAGGAAGCCCAACATTTCAAAGTTACAATCATAATAATCACAAGTTCAACCTAGGTATGGTTCCTGTCCAAGCAAATGTGGCTGATCAAATACATCATCAGACAGAGGTGCCCGAATCAAAGCGATCAACTGCATATCCTACTTCATTCTATGCAGCTAGCAATCAGTCAGAAAAATCTGAAGGATTTGAGTTAAGCTCCTCTGAAAATCTGCCCGAAGAGAAGGATGGGCCGGATGAACAGGCTTCAGATGATAGTCTAGAATCCAAGCCAAACCCGAAAGCACAACAACCGAAAGCACTTGTTGTGCTTATCCCTGACCTAAAGCTTGCTGATGCTGAAGAAAGCCTAGAAAGGTTTGATTCTATTTCCCTTTTTACCCTTTTGTTGTTCTAGCGGACTTTTTCTGAATTATTTTACCTTCTTCCTAATTCATAATCCAGAGTTGCAGAGCAGGCATACCAGCTGAAAGATGAAGATGATTTTCCTCCTCTGGCTTCCCCAATCAGTAGATCAGCCTCTGCTTAGGAGTTGAAATGTCGATGTTACAGATGATCTGTTACTTTAACTCATTCTGGGTTTAGTATGTTTATCTAATGTAGAGAAAGCTAGAGAGAGAGAGAGAGGGGCAATTTGGTAAGTTCCATGCCCTCCCTTGCTTCCTGTTGAAGAATGAAGAACCCACAACTCTTCTGCACTGAACATCTGCAGTGGGTGTGTATATGTTAATACAGAAACACTGTGGAAAGCATAGTTGTAACTAGGTAGTTGATTGCCGAAGAGATGCTTGTGACTGATGTTATTACTTTACACCAGTAGCAGAAAAGGAGTCGGAAGATTTTCCTTCATGTTAAACTAGGAAAATGGGAGAAGTTCCCTAAAGTTGTTGTTTATCAATGGTTGTTATCATGTCCTTTCACTGTGGTTGTCTTTTTAAGAATGTTGGTGGTTGGGTATCAACACAAATAAGATGATTGAACTGATTAGCAGTCTTCTAAGCTAAATGATGTCGAACTGATTATTCTTCTTTTCAAATTACATTAAACAAATACATAATAAACAAACATTGTTTCGCTGCTATAAGGGCAATAAACCACAGCTGAATAAAAAAATGCACCAGCCGGGAATCGAACCCGGGTCTGTACCGTGGCAGGGTACTATTCTACCACTAGACCACTGGTGCTTTGTTGCTTGATGTCAATGTATTTCACACTCAGTATTATCATAGATATTATTAGCCAAGCTTAACTCAGACCATATATAATTATTATATGTATCTACACTCATCATACCAGCTTCTTGTTGAACTGCTTGTTTCTTTTTTTTTGTTGTTGTAAATTTGCTTCCATCACACCTTTCCTCCACCCAATCACCTGACTCCAAATGTGAAAAACGAATCCTTTCTTCCTTTCCTTGCCTTCAAATCCAATCTCATATCAAACCCTTGTCCAATACACTTCATAACCAATGTTCATATTAAAGCAATTAATTTGACAAGCACTCCCAACCAAGTAAATCGAAACTAGGATCATATATAGTTTTTCATCAGCAAATGATGGATCGGAAAAGCACGGTTTCTGTTCTAGGAAAAGAAGAGGCCGATGATGACGCGTGCCGGAGCTTCGAGAAGTACGTGGCGATGATGATAGTGGAAGAAGGGAATTTGAAGGATTTGATGGATGTGGAGGAGCTCTTATTCTGCTGGAGGAATCTGAATTGCCCTGTTTTTCTTGGTTTGGTTTCTATGTTTTATGCTGAGATGTGTGAGGATCTTTTTTCTTCAGAGGGATTACATAGAGAGGCAGACCCTTGATTACTCTCCTCATTGTTATACCAAGTCTTGTTTTTTTAATGTCAAGTGTTGGTCCTTCACTAGTTAATATGAAATCTAGCTCCTGCAAGCCTTAATTTTTTCCTTCTTGTTATCGTGTACTGAATTATATTATATATTATCCATGGCAACGTATATACGTACGGATAGATGATGCTAAATTACTATCATCAAGTACGTACCATATACATACATAGGTAAAATCTACTTAATTTCTCATAAATATCCGCCATTCTTAATAGATTCTTTTAAAAAAGGTATAAGTTGGCCGGCAACCTTTAATTCCTTATTTTGATAATGTATATATCAAAACTTAAAAGTCTTTTGAAATTTCATTACCTATAGAGTTTGTTAAATTGCAACTCTACTGGAGCAAATACTTGGAATCTTTTTAAACTTCAAACAATTCTTCTACCTCCAATAATTCCTAACATACTATCCATATTGGACGTCTTCTTCGCCTCTCTCCGGCTCCTGGCCGTGAGAGCTAGGGTAATTCCCAGTCGGCAACGTGCGGGTGTCACCTGTTGTGTGTGCGTCTCAGATCGGTTACTTAGTTTCGAGATCATGGCAGAGGGAGCGCAAAGAAATCTGCATCTGACTGAAGATGAGTGCGTTGAAGTGGAAGGATGTGTGGAAAAATCAGTTGAAGGTAGTTCATCGGAATCCTTAGTCTCTTGTAGGGGAAACTTCTCAACAATCGGCCATTCAATTCATATGCTCTGAAAACCACGATGAAAGGAGCGTGGAAACTCTCAACCGGATTTGTTTTTCGTGAGTTACGTACCAACTTGTTTCTGTTCAAATTTGCCACTCAGGAGGACAAGCACCGTGTCATGGAGGGAGGACCGTGGTCTTTTGATCTGGCTTTGCTGGCCTTAAAATATTGATAGGCATTATTCCTTTTTGGATTAGGGTATACGATCTCCCCTTAGAAGCAATGAATGTTACAACTGTGGAGACAATTGGAAGTTGCTTCAAAGGTTTAGAGGCTATCGATGACATTGAAAATGATGTGATGTGAAAGTTCTTGAGGCTACGAGTACTGATTGACATCTCCAAACCGTTGAGGCGAGGACTGATGATGAAGATTGGGGGCAAGCACATCTGGGTGGACATCAAATATGAATGATTCCCAAATTTGTGCTACGCTTGTGGATTAGTTGGACATGTTGAGATGGATTGTCCCGATACAACCGCTAAGGAAGTTCACAGAGAGTATGGGATTGGATGTGCAACACCAATAAATCCTTTACAGTCTTGTGAACTAGTGGAACGGGAAATTGAAAGAGCCATTCTCAAAGGCAAGAAGAGAGAGATGAGTGAATCATTTCAAAAGTGGGAGGGGAAACAACTAAAAGGTCGCTAGGGCTGTTGGAGGAGAAAAATAGTTTGGAAGAAGGGGAGGGAGAAACAAATGAAGATGTTGCAACAAAAGAAGATCTAAGAGTGGAGGGCTTAACTATTCGAGATGAGAGGGATAGGGGTAAGTGTGGTAAGACCGGGGTGGGAAATGAGGGAGAAGGGCAGGCTGGTAAGATGAGTAATGAGTAAAAACATGGAGGGTGAGGACAAGGAAAAAAATTCACAAGGGAGAAAGTATTAAAAAGAGAAGAAAACAGTAAAAGAGGGAATTAATCAAACCCCATGCATGGAAAAGGCATAGGTTAGCTCATTTGAGGGAGAAAGTGGCAAAGCAAAGGGTTGGAAGCATCGTGCTCAGGCTAGAAAAACCGAGAAAGCAGAGATAGTACAATTGAATTCTAAAAGGAAAGTTGTGGTAGAAGATCCTATGCAAGTGGATCAATTGGAAGGAGGCAAACGTCAAAAAAATTACTGAATCGACAAGAGAGACGGAGAGTCTCTCTTGCAGGGAATTATGAGTACTCTATGTTACAATTTCTAGGGATTGGGGACATCCCGCACAATTGGAAGACTCACTAGTCTAGTGAGACGGGAGACCCCAAAAGTGATCTTTCTTATGGAAACAAGATGTGATTACAAGAAAATGGAGGCGATTCGTCTAAATCTTGGCATTAAAGGGTGTTTTGTTATTGACTGTATAAGCAACTCGGGAGGCCTTTGTTTGCTTTGGGAAGATAGTTTGGAAGTCAAATTAAGATCTTTCACTAGACACCACATTGATGTTAACATTGAGGAGAAAAGTGAAAGTCGTGAATGGAGGTTTACAGGTTTCTACGAATGGAAAAGAAAGGAGGAAAAATATCTTTCTTGGACCCTTATGAATAGGCTGGCGGAAGATGATCATAACGTACGCCTGGCTATGCATTAGGGGACTTCAATCAGATTCTACGGATTGAGGAAAAGGTTGGGGGAACGAGCCATGTTGGGATAATATGATGGCTTTCAATCAAGCCATTGTTTATTGTGGATTCACCGAGAATAATTGGGAGGGTAATCGCTTTACATGGGATAATGGTCGCGAAGGTAAGGATTTCATCCAAGAGAGATTGGACCGGGGGTTGGCAAACAAAAAGTGGTATAAGATTTTTCCAAATGCCAATGTGCATTATATCAAACGCTTTGGTTTGGATAATGTCCCAATAATTATGGACTCGTTTCGGATTATGGATTGTGAGGATAACTCTTCGAAGGGCCCTTGACCTTTTCATTTTGAAGCTCTTTGGGTACATCATGAGGATTGTGAACGGGTGATTAAGAATTGTTGGAGAAACCTGAATCTCGGCTCCGAGCATGGTATCATCGAAAAAATCAGATCGTGTGCGGGAAAATTGAAAGAATGGAATAGGGAATATTTCAACATTGTGTTTGTGAAGTTAGCCGAGGTTCGCGAAGATATGAGAAGAATGAACAAGGCTGGAATGAAAGGAGAGTGTATACAATAAAGACGAGCGCTTGAAAAACCAAGAAAGAGATCTTATGGAGCAAGAAGAGTTTATTTGGTTCCAGAGAGCAAGGGCTAATGAGCTAAAGTGGGGTGACGAAAATTCCTTTTTCTTTCACCAAAAGGCGAATGGAAGAAGAAAACGAAACCGGTTGAGAAGAGTAGTAGATGACGATGGTATGGAATGGAAGAGTAGAGACAATATGTCAAGGGTGGCGGTGAAATACTTCTTGGAACTATTTAAAATCGATCTTAATGTACACACCAGTATAGCTCCTCAAGGACTCTCACCTCTTTTGATCGACGAGGACAACTTGATGCTCTCCCGTCGATTTACCGATGAAGAGGTACACCGGACTCTTTTCTCTATGCACCCTACAAAATCTTCGGGTCCTGATGGAATGTCAGCATTTCTCTTCCAACAACATTGGCATATTATCGGACCCGAAGTTATCTCCTTTTTGCTTGATATTCTTCAAGGTGCTCCTTTTCCGCAACACCTCAATCATACTTTTATCTCTTTAATTCCAATGGATTCTAACCCTTTTCGCATGAAGGATCCCCAACCTATAAGTCTATGCAATGTGATCTTCAAAACTGTTTCAAAAATTTTGGCTAACAAGTAAAAGAAGATTCTTCACAAGGTCATTTTTGATTCGCAAAGTGATTTTGTACCAGGGAGGCTTATTATAGATAATGTTTTGTCTGCTTTTGAGGTTTTTCATTTTATGAAAAAAAAAAGAAAAAGAAAGAAGGGATATATGGCACTTAAATTGGACATGACCAAGGCATATGTGACGAGCACTTTTACGTCGCTATAAAAGCACTATCAAAGAAATACCTAACTTCCTAACCTGAGTAAAGTGGAAGCAAGGGTCGAACCCACAGAGACTCGTGTAAATGTGTTATTGCTTAAGTGCCAAGTAACTAGTATGGGGGGTTTTCAGATTGATTATCTAAACTAATATGCGAGAATAAAACTAACTATGAATGCAAAAGATGATTTAAATATATGAGAAACAAACGTGTTCAACTAGTTAGATCCATCATGATATTGATTCGTTGATCATCGATTCTCTTGATTCTCTTCTCACTTGAATAATCTATTGTGGATAATGACCCTACTAAGGATTAAGACCCAACTTCAGATTTAGTTGATAGAACTACCAGTCTAACAACCCTAATTATTTAACAACCTAGAAGACCTTCTAGATTCAATTAAATAACAGCATAACGATTCAAGTTATCAATAGAAACAAACACATAGAGCAACCAGACATCTAAGTGACTTGTGAATTTATTCCCTTCTCTAACCAACTTGTCCAACCGGTACTAAATTGATTAAAGTCTACTCTTGATCAAATTAACTCCAACCGGTAATTAATCAGATTCAATTGTAAATTAACCTAGAAATTCTATCAGGTAGCTAATCTAATAAAACCCTAATTTAGATTCAATTAAGCACATGGAATAATTTCTATTCAAGTTTGTTGAGAATCAATCAAACCTCACAACTACATACAAATCACGACTTCAATAACTAGCCTAACACAATAAATTTAGTAATGCATAATTGAATTAAAATCAAACTTACAAAGGTTTCAAAGTCTGCCTCCAAAGAGAAAAACCCTAGCCTCCAAAAGTTTGACAAAAGTTATGAGAAAATAAACTAACATAAAGTATATATATGTCTTCTAAAATAACCCTCAAGACTTATATCTTAAGCCACATCTCGGACATGATATAATACAAGCCCAAAAACAAAGAGCTCGGCCCAAAACTTCATCCCAAAGTGCCGCCCGCGTAGAGATCCCGATTGCTCGGTTTACCCAAAAGCGCGGCCGCGCATTTCTGTCCCATCCCGCGCAATTAGCTCCGGTTCAGCATTCAGGTGACACTTTAGAGGCTGTTTTGACCCCCTTCGAGTTGGAATTTGGACTCGGAGTAAAAACATGAATTGTAGCTCTTTGAATTAGCTTTCCATTGATACCAAATTCAGCTTCATCCGACCACTATAGCTCCCAAAACAATCCTTTCAAGATAGAGGTGTCAAAACAAGAACTCCAATGCATAGCCCGGATGTAAGCTTTTTTATCCCTCAAGCTCTTGGACCTTAGCTCTTCTAATCTTCACTTGTATCACTTTAAGCTTCATCTTCATCCTCCATAATCATGTAAGATCCATCCCATCCATGCTTGTTTACCTAAAGATCTGCAAAACCGAACAAAACAAGCGCAACTACCCGAAAACACTAGATCCTAGAAACTAACCTAAAACTAACTAAAACTAAGTAAAACTTATGCAAAACCAACATAAAACATGCATCTAAACTACGTCTATATGCAAGCTATCAATATGACCGGGTGGAGTGGCATTTTTTGAAAAGTAGCACGCGATGCCTAGGCTTGAATCAGAGCTCCATTGACCTTCTTATGAGATGTGTGGCGAGCGTATCCTTTTCTGTTCAGATGGAGGGGTGGCCATCTCAAGCTTTTGTTCCATCTAGAGGCATTAGGCGAGGAGAATCGTTTTCCCCCTATTTTTTCTATTTGTTGCAAAAGGACTATCGACTCTAATCAAACAAAGCGAGGCAGAGGGCGGATTGAGAGGAATTCGAATACCTCGGAATGCACCTTCGATCGCACACTTATTTTTTGCGGACAACAATATTGTTTTTGCTCAAGCAAATTGTCAACAAGAAATGGAAATCGTCAATATCCTCCAATCTTACGGAGCAACGTCGGGTTAACAAGTGAATTTGAGCAAATCAGAATTGTCGTTTAGTAAGAATGTTAAACAAGAGCAAAGGAAGATGCTTCAGAGTTTGTTGAATTTTGAAGAAGTGGAGAAGCACGACAAGTAATTAGGTTTGCCTACCATGGGTGTGGAAGAAACTGAAAGGGTGGAAAGTCGATTCTCTCTCACGAGCTAGAAAGCAAATTATGATTCGATCGGTTCCACAAGCAATCCCGATGTATACCATGTCATGCTTTTTACTTCCGACTGGGCTGGTACATGAAATAGAACAAATCTTGTGCAATTTCTTTTGGAGAGGGCAAAGTTCTTATCCGAGCTATAATTGGATGAGTTAGAAAAACATTTGCAAACCAAAGCAGCATGGAGGACTTAGATTCCGTGATCTGAAGAAGTTTAACAAGTCCTTATTGGCACACCAAGGATGGCGCTTACTTTAGAATCCACATTGCCTTCTTGCTCCCCTCTACAAAGCAAGATATCATCCGCATTCGAGTTTCTTGGAGGCTACAGTAGGTTATAACCCCAGCTTGGGATGTGATTTGTCAAGGCTCATACTGGTTAGTGGACAATGGCTCTTCTCTGAGTGTTTGGAAGGACCGTTGGATTCTAAGGCCGCTTTTGTTTAGACCTATTGGAAATTTTTTGGAGCGCCAAAGGATATGAGAGTTTCTGACCTGATTGATTGGGGATCATATTCGTTGGGAACTGGGAAGTTGATATTATATGTACAACTCTCATGCCCAAAGAAGCTGATCTTGTGCTGAAAATACACTTGATTGAAGCCTCTCTTGATGATCGGCTAACTTGGTTTTATACAAAGACGGAAGCCTCACGGTGAAGTCAGCCTATCGCATTTTAGAATCAAGACAGACATCAAAATCGGGGCGTGGCAAAGTGGTTGATCATACTAAAATTAGTAGGCTTTGGAAAGGTCTGTGGAATATCCAAGTTCAACCAAGAATCCGCTCTTTTATGTGGAGAGCTGGGAAAGAAGTATTGCCGTGAAAATCCAGTCTTCTTAGGTGCCACATCTTAAAGGAATCTGACTATGCTTTCTGTGGACAAGCAGAGTCAATTATTCATGCTTTATTCAAATGTAGAACTCCTTACATGGTTTGGGAACACTTCCCAATCTTCTCCGAACTGGTGGAGGATTCAGGCTCTTTCTTAGACTAACGTGTGTTTTGAAGATTCCCAATCGAGAACAAGGTCTTTGGGTGTGTCTCTACTGGAATATTTGGATGGGTTGAAACAGGCTATTTTTGAGGACAAAGTTACTGATGTAGGTAATATCGTTCATGATAGTTATGCCATGCTGGAAGAATATAAGTATGCCAATGATCGCGCCCCTGCTTCTAAAGCACCAAAAGGTCCAAAACTTACTGAAGTGCTTTGTTGTCAAATACCTCCTACAAGTGTAATATCCGCTAAAATTCTAAATAAAATAAAACGGATATTTATCCCAATAAATTTTTTTCTCTAAAATAGAGAATTTAAGAATCTTTATAATTTCATATTATATTATGAAATATTATAAAAGTTTATTACAATAACAATTAAGAATTTTATAAAATATATTAAGTAAATCGGATACTTAATTAAATATTTTTCTCTTAAATAGAGAGTTTAAATGTTCTTATACTTTTCGTAATAAACTATAAAAATGTTATAAAAGTTTATCAAAGTGACAAATGAAAATAAATAAATAAATAAATAAAGATGTTTCATATTAATTTCGAATTTTTGTTTAATGTCATATTACAAGCAAGTAAAAATAAAAGGAGGGGCAAAATAAAAAGGTGTCAAGAGGGAGACTCGAACCCGAGACCTCTTGCATCTCCTTCCCTCACACACACACACTTCAATCCGCTAGGCTAACTCAATTTCATCTACCCAAATTACAACTCTTTTAAATTTATATCAACTTAGTCTTCTTCTTCCCCAATTGCCCAAATCAATGTCTGATTGATTTGACGTAAACTTTAGCCCATTGTTTCCACCCATTGTTTCCACCTCCTTGCTTGCAAGACCACCAAGACTTCATCATCCTTTGGTCATCATCCAACTAACACAATCACAACCAATCCCCATTGATCTTCTTACCTTAGATTGGTCAAAATCAAAAGTTGTGGATCCATGGAAGGGTCCAAATTGCCTATTTAAAGGGCTGAGTTCCTCACTAGAATTCACACAAGCAAATTCCTCTACTTCTTCTTCATAATCTCGTTCATATTCAAGTCCAAAAATCCCCAAATTCAACTTTTCCCAAATCTGAATTTTTAGTACAAAAATCCCCAAAACCCTTGTCTTGGTCGCCCTCCACCACCGGACTCTCGCCGGACCCCCTCCCTGTGCGTGCGCGCCACCACGGTCGTTCGCCGGAGCCGCCCAACGCCGCCGCCCTACCTCCGTCCAACTTAGGCGTGAGAAGTCCGTCGTCGTTCCTGATGATCTCTCTGGTTTGGGCGTGAGAGGAAGAAAGAAGAACAAGTGGGCTATTGTTTTGGGTATTTTTGGACTAATATTGGGCTGAGTTAAGGCCCATATGTCTAAAATATACCCATCATCTTTTATTAATAGAGAAAGGAAAAAGGAGAGGCCCAATTTCACCCATCTCAAAATCCGAGCCCAATCCCGTCCCGTTGTCTATCGGTATAATTTTCCGACTCATATATTATTCTATATTCCTTTATGAAATATTTTCCACACATATATAATATTTATTTAATTAAATTGAATAAATATTGCATGTAGGTATTAAGGAGAAATTTATATAATTAAATTAATCTACATACCTATCTAAGAGAAATATAATTTCCAATAAATCATATGTGAATTCCTAGAATATTAATATTTATAACAATGATATTTTAAGCATATTAGGATGTTGATAATTTGAAAAGAATAATAACATGCATGTGGTTTTTATAAAAAGGAATAAATATGGCAAGACATAGAATAAATGCAAACAAATTATAAGATTAATATAAGTGAATTTTAAGCTTGATAATTCTATTTTTAAAAATATTATTAACTTGGTCATATTTTTATCCTAATATAAAAGAAATAGGATAAGATAAGGGAATTTAAATAAAACAAAGACTTTATTAAAAAGAAATTAGTCTTGCATGTCTTTTAAACCTATAATATGCTTTGGAATATTATTAGTAAGATATTTTGAATAAAGTATGTTATTAAGAACAAGTATGAGATCATTTGTTTATAATAATACTTGGAAATCCTTATAAATAAGATAATGGGTTAATATCACTAACTTTATATACTTGGAAAGAATATTATAATAGTATGTGTACATTACTTAAAGTTTATAATATAAATAAAGACCTAGACCTAAGTTGTTAGAAAAGATATATTAGCAATATTATAATATTTGTACATATAAAATATTTATAAATCATGTGACATGGAAAACCCTTTTTAATAAGATAAGGATTTTCCCTTGATAATATTATATGGAAAGCATGATATAATTACTTTTAACATAATATTGGAAACTTACTATGTAAGTAAACGACTAGAATAAATATATTAATATATTATCTTAATACCTTTTATATCATAAGAAGGAGTTGCAAGTCTTTAAAAAGAGTTTATGATAAGATGAAAATAATATAATAATAAAGTAATATACACTAGTCATAAAAGAATTATAAATTAATTTAAATGGAATATTAAATTCAAGTTAATGAGTATTTAATAATTTGAATAATGTTAAACCTTGGTCTTCAAAAGCTATATGAATATAATTATATTAATGATGGTTATATTACTAAAGTTATCATTTAATAAAATATTAGTTTAACATATCTCTAAGTGTAGAGATTTTCTCTACAAGACATAAGAATTATTATAAATATAATAATGGTAACTTTAAATGGAAATATAATATGTTATTATATTGCTTAGTCATAAAGATATTATAAGATATGGAAAAGATATTATTTTGTAACCCAAGATATTATATCCATAAGTAAAGTGAGATATTTATAAGCCATGATCATGTATTTTATATACTATACGATATGAAAAGAAATATGGGGATAAAATAAAGGAGATTAATTTAATATATGTTAGTTTAGGAAGTTACTTCATAAAGTAAATAGAAAGTCCTAAGTATGGAAATTTCCAAGAAAGTAGATTATAATTATTCTATCTTTATTTAACTAGGCAAAATGGGCGTGCTTCGCACGCCCAAGATTTACCAAAATTAATACATTACAATGGATTTAATTTTTCTTCAGGATTGAACAATGAACTGATTGCACCTAAAAAAACCCTCAAGTTAAAAAAAAAAATACTAAAGAGACATCTTGGATTAAACGAAAGGGGGAAAATTACTTTTCGACAGGAAAGAGAGAAGTGGAAAACAGAACAAACATACGCTAAGCACGAGAGAGAGAGAAGAAGCATCCGAAATTCCGATCCCGTCTTCTTAGCGAGCGAAAGATTTTACAACCACCAACGAAGCTTAGAAGACATCAATACTCTAGCAATTCCCAATCCATAAGATTCTCTTCATTTTGTAAGTGCAAATCTGTGTTTGGCGTGCCTCTCTTTTCTCCATGTAACTTCACAAATTTTACAGTTTCACATATATTTGTTCCAATTTGCAATTTGTGTTACCGAATGGGAAAAAGGGAATCTATCTATTGCATTTTAAATCCAGCTTGAGTAAATCTGGATGTGTTTTGGTTTGATTTTTAGTTCTAGCGAATTTCAGGTGAGGTTTGGCAGTGTAGCAAAAAGTTTGACCTTTGGGAAGATGGCGAGGATTAAGCCTTAGGCTTTGCTGCAACAAAGAAAGAAAAGAAGGCTCCTGGTCGCATCAGTCTCACAAAGATCGTCTTCTTCAGCTTAATTGGTTTACTTTCCCTTTATTGTGTGGTATCTACTTTCAAATATCTGTCTTACAGGTGTGTCTGGTGTATTAGATTTTAGTGCTATTTTTCTACCCTTGAATTTTTTATACTTAAGTAATTCAGATTCAATTTATGATATTTTTTTTGCATCACTATTGTTTGCAACTTATGAATCAACTGGAAGAGGAAATGAATCAATATAGTATATCTCAGGAAAAGAAGTAATTTTGTGAAGATCTTATACTAATTCAACATCTAGTTTGACACTATTCTTGCCTTTTATGTCTACTGTCGGGTCAGCTAATCAAGGAGATCAGGCATAATATACTGGGCGCAAGGTAAAAAAAAATTGTCTACCATTTGAATTTGTAGTTACTCAAATATACATATTGATAATATTATAGCATTGTTAATATACTATAATGTATTTTGTAATCTAGGGTCTTGGAAATATGAAGGATCATGATGTCCCTAGATATGCAGTGAGTAATTGTTGTTTCATGAAATTTTTTCTGAGTATTGAATTCTCATATGTATGCTATGATTTTCTTTCTTTTTGGGATTACAAGGTACACTCACGATACTTTCTAAATATGAGAGTCAACTTTCAAGAGATTGACCATCAAGTTTGAGTTCACAAAGCAGTATAAGTACAAATAGATAATAGGAACATGTTTATGTCAGTTAGAACTTTAGATTTCCTATTGCATATTATTTAATGGTTCCCGAGGAATCAAGGTTTGATATAACTGCAAAGTAATGCATTTTCTATTAGGCATCTAGTTTTTGGTTTCAATAGTTATGCTTGGTGTGTTTTGCCACAAAGCAAGAATCAAATCTCTGTCGGTATTTACTCGTGCATCTTTCCTTTTGTGCCTAGATTCAGAAAACATCAAAAGGCATGATAAATGTGGAATTTCTCAAGGATAATTCCCCTGAAAGTGTGGATGAATTCATTAATCTATGGTGAGTACATAATACCTCAAGTTTGAGAACTTTGGTTTGTCTTTATTCTAAATGATACTTTTTTAGTATGTTAGTGACATAGTGATAGTTTATCTGCTTAGTTGTTGAGGTGATTCTCAACTGCAATGATCTTCTACTTAGAATCAATGTTGTTTGTCTTTCAAGCCAATGGGAGATCAAATGATGACTAATTTGTTCCTGAATACAAGATGCATGTTATGAATACAACATGCCTGTTCTATAACTGTGATCACATTAAATGATAGCAATTTTTTTGTTAAAGTTTCATACATCATGATAAATAAAATTTATCTGTACGGTTTACCTTGTTATAACTTTTGTTTGCATTGAAAATGGGAATTTCAAGGGTATGCAATTCCAACGTGTAATAAAGGATTTCATCATACAAGCAGGGGATGTCCATAGCCTTGGAGTTGCTGAGGAATGGATTTCCAGAGGGAAGCAGCACAATGGACGAACTTGACAGGAGGCTAGCTTACTTGTCTTACTTTTCATTCAATGCAGTAATGTTTTATCCTTTAATTTGTCACTTTGAAACAAAGTTATGCTTTCTTGCAGTATGAACCATGAGGCTTTTATGCTTGGGACCTCCAAGAGAAAGCCTAATAAAAAAGGATTGAGCTTTAACATAACCACAACACCTATTCCGGATCTGAATGAAAAACTCAATGTGTTTGGACAATTGTTAAAGAAGTCTGAAGTTGTTCAGGTATGGGAAATTTTAATTTGTATATAAGACTATTTTTTGCTTATGTGAATTATATCTGAAATCACCAGAAAATGACTTTCATTTCATGTGGCTGGTTTTTCTATGTTGTCTAGGTTCATACAGACAGTAGTCAAATTTATTGTCTATTTGTGGTTTAGATATCTTTTCTTAATTACGGGTCATGGCATCTTAATTAGCAGTGATGCAAGTCTGAAATTTCTGCTTTTTTGAGGCTAGAATCTCAGCTAATTCATACTTTTATTTTTTTGCAGCAAAGATGTTCAAGTAAATTTCCGCATCTTTGTTGATAATGATGATAATGATGGTTGTTTGGTTAAATAATGGAACTCATCTCCATCTGCCTCCCTTTTCCAAATTGCAAATTACCACCTCTCCCCTTGTTGATAATGATGATAATGATGGTTGTTTGGTTAAATAATGGAACCCATCTCCATCTGCCTCCCTTTTCCAAATTGCAAATTACCACCTCTCCCCTCAAATTTCCACTAAAAATAAGTCTTTGTTCCTCTTTTTTTCCTTTTACCACCCAAAGCTCCACACCTAATCTACCATTATAGACGTACACAATTATTGTTTGTCATGAAAAGTTTAAGAATTGCTTTTTTTATAATATTGTTTAATGAAGGCCCCTTTGTCAAGCAAGTTTATGGTTAGCATTTTGTAAACTTCAGTTTGCTTCATTTCTTTGTGTAGTGTGGGGATAAAATAGTTATGTTATAATCAAATGAATATCTATAAAAAAATACAAAAACCAGAAAAACTGTGCACCACAAGTTAAATGCAAAATATCAGAAGCTTGTTCTGCATCACACAATTATGATTATAATATTTGTACTTAATAAGCCTTTTTTGTGGACAGTGAGCAGCAGTGCATTAGAAATCAGATGTATGCAGCTGAAAAAGGATTGCCTATTCTAAAAATGTGTTGCTTCCCAAAACAAAAGGATTATTTGCCTACATGTCTGATTTAAGGAATTCTATTGATGCAGGTTCTTTTCCTCATTCTATCTATATTACCTTTGCACATACATAATCTCTCTTATATTTCAAAGTATATTTCCATCTCCGTACATCTTACTAACATGGATTATCTTGAAATAAACAAATCTAATACATAAATTCTTGTATCTTGGGATAGGATAATAACACATCAATCCCATTTCTGTGGTTATTTGTACTGATAGTATGTACATGGAGATATGTCTATTCTTTTCTAAAAAATCTTTTTATGTTGCTGCTGCTGAGGTTAGGGGTTCTTAGAGCATCACTAACTTAGGGTTCGAGGTCGTACCGGAATGACTTCGATCAACTCTGGTCATTTCCATCTCGAATCTGGAGGTAAGGCTTTCAATTCATCCTTTGAAGAGAACTACTGCGTATTTTGGATAGTATCTAATTGCTAGATACTATTCAGTTGAAAAGATCAATCCTTACAGGAAGTTCCAAGTTCATCTCATTCGAAGGTTTCATGTGGGGCTTCTCTATGTTCTGGTAAATCCTATACAACACCTTAGTTGGAGACTTCCAAAAGATCAATAACCTGGTTATTTGTTCATGTGAGAATCATCAATAATCAAGTATATGACAATCCGAGATTGAAGAAAAAAAGTAATCGGAAAATAAGAAACCTATTAACACCTTAAAAAAAATAAACAAACAAACAAATGATCATAAACAAAGTTGAAGTAAGATCCATAAACAAAAAGCAAATACAAACGTAAACGAACAATAATATACAACAAATAGCATTCAGAAGTCTGAATGAGAGAAATAATTATACCTGATAGTCATCTCCACTACAAACTCGACCCCCTCGTATTCACCTGCTCCTAAGTCGTCCACCACCAATCATCTCTCTCCAAACGCTCCCATCTCCTTCAGTTCTCCTATCTCTCTCCACCACATATGGAAATCCATAGGCTATATAACCAGGAGAAGCCAATCAAATAAAACAGTGGAAGTGCAGTACGGCTGAGAAAGACAGAGAGAAGAAGAAGACGAACTAAAGAGGCGGCTTAAATTTGGCGGTGGGAGTGCACAATTGCGATTTTGTGAAATCGGCTCTCTCTCCCCCCTAAATTAGAGAGGCAGTTTCCTTTCCACATTTGTTAGACTTTTTTTAACATTATGAGTGCTTTTTTTTCTTAAGATTTGCACTGGAGAAACCAAATTTAAATTTTTCTATCCTCCCTCCCTTATCTGATGTGCACATGGGTTTTAAAAAAAATTATTAGTTGTTTCCTTCCAGTACGCACAATCGCACGTAGCCGATTTTGTTGAATTTGTAGATAATGTAATAAATGACAAATCATTGTTACCAATTAACAAGACACTAAAGTAACAAAGTGAATCAAAGGTGGTGTGGTGCTGGCATAACATGGAGATTTCTTGGAATTGTAGTAGCTTACAAAACCAAATGTAATGAAGGTGGTGTTTATGACTAAATCGAAGCAAGGGTAATGAGATAAGTTATTACTTTAGATAAGTTATTACTTTAGATAAGTCAACATTGATGGCTTGAATTTTCAACAATGGCAACTTCATTAATTTGCCACTTCACACATAAGTTTATATATGTGTATATATTTTTATAGTTGTACATGACCATATATATAAACCAATTACAAAAACGTACTTGCAAACTTACATGTATATTTATCATGATCATTATGTTTATATGGATAAATACCGATCGCTTAATAAATCTTATTCCTTTTTTTTAATTTAATAATCCTTACGAGATCATGCCAAGTATACTCTTATATATTCGGGTTGTGATTTGAGCATTTAGGCGGATTATATATCATGCCTAAAATCTTATTAATTAGGAAGCGGAATAAAATAAATTGTAACGACTTAATAATTATTATAATATACTGAAATTGAAGGTGGAAATATTACTTTTTATTAAATGTAAAATTAAAAAAAGAACACAAATAGATAAAATCATTAGGTAATAAACCAATTTTATCATACCAAAAATCTATACAAAAATTATCCAAAATTGGCACCACTCGTAAATCTTTCCCCTTTCCTACCGACATTGAAATTCCTCTTGTTAATCATTGTTGAATAAGCTCGAAAATTCAACTTCGATGCTCAATGAAAAAATTGATGGACTGCATAAATCAAAAGTCAAATCGGATTAAAATCATTAAACCATAAGCATATATCCATTGAAATTCCTCTTGTTTATCATTTCTGACAGTTTTTTATCCAATCTTTTCTTCACAAGGACGTTTACCAAGAAATTATAAAAAAGAGTATATGTAAAATCAAGAAATTCCTCTTGGTAATCATCTTTGACAGATTTTTGTCCAAGCTTCAAGCTTTTTTTTCACAAGGGCCTGCAAAAAAGAGTAGATATAAAATCAAGTAAGCAAAAATTATTTGATTTCTCATAAATAAAGACCTATGTTATCTATCATAATATACTTACCTTGAAAGTCAAATACCTAAAGCAATGTACATCAACAGCTAGATATCACAAAAGAAAGAAGTCAACAAAAGAAGCCATCAACAATTATTAGAAAATTCAACAATCATTGCGAAATAATATGGCTACTCAATTTGTCATTTTATACTGCATAAATGTATTGTTGTCTTTGTTTATGCTTCTGCAATCTTTTTGTTTTGGCCTATTGCTAAATAAAAAAAACAAGTTCCAAAGAAAATAAATGCCAATCAATTTTTAAAGCCCTTTAGTTAACGACTCCCTATAGAATTCTGAATACGTAATTATGCTAAGGGAAATATAAGTCATTTATTTGGATTTTTTTCCATTGAATCATTGACCATATTAAAAATTAAAAACTTAGAGTGGAAATTTACGTAACCCTAAAATCATACCAACATCTATACAAAGATCATCCAAAGTTAGTAGCAATTGCATAATTGTGAATTTCTTGCTTACATTAAAATACATATTTTTTTATCATTGATGAATAAACTCAAAAAATCAACTTCGGTGCACAATGAAGAGTTTTGACGGACTAAATATAATTCAAAAGTCAAACCAAACTAAAGTCATTATGCCATAAGAACAAATCGAGCGCGGGTTTTTGTCGGTAATATTATTTTTTATTAAATATAAAATTAAAAAAGAACATAAATAGATAAATTATTAGGTAATAAACCAATTTCACAAGACCCTAGAATCATAGCAAAAATCTATACAAAAATTATCCAAAATTGGCATCACTTGTAAATCTTGCCTCTTGCCTACCGCCATTGAAATTCCTCTTGTTAATCATTGTTTAATAAGCTCAAATAGGCAACGTCGATGTTGATGAAGAAATTGACAAACTACATAATTCAAAAGTCAAATTAGATTAAAATTATTAAACCATATGCATATATTCTTATGTTAAACCATATGCATATATTCATCGAAATTCCTCTTGTTAATCATGTTTGACAAATTTTTGTACAATCTTTTCTTCACAAGGGCGCTTACCAAGAACCTATAAGAAAGAATAGATATAATATCAAGTAAGCAAAAATTATCAATTTCTTATAGATAAAGACCTATATTATCTATCATAATATGCGTACCTTGAAAGTCGAATACCCAAAGCAGCGTACATCAACAACTAGATGTCACAAAGCACAAACAAAAGAAAACAATAATATTACCACATCAACGTACATCTCAACAGGTATAAATCACAAACATAATAAAAACACTTACATGTTAGGACATGTAATTAAAAGCATAAATATTAAAAGTTGAATACTTCGCGATGAAAATGGGCGTATAGACACCTACATATTACAAAACTAAATTGTCATCAGTCAACATCAAAATACAAGGATGTATAATAATATAAAATCAACGTACATCTCAACAGGTATAAATCACAAACATAATAAAAACACTTACATGTTAGGACATGTAATTAAAAGCATAAATATTGAAAGTTGAATACTTCGCGATGAAAATGGGCGTATAGACACCTACATATTACAAAACTAAATTGTCATCAGTCAACATCAAAATACAAGGATGTATAATAATATAAAATCAAAATGAATGAACCAAAAAAAAATTATCATAAGCCAACAACAAAATCAAAGAAACTCAATATACAAAATAAAATGAAATGCAATGAATGATCAATTATGAGAAGCATGCAAGGTCTTAAATACTAAAATATGAAAGATACGTCGGCATTTATTGTGTTGTGAAATATTTGAGAGAGAAGCTTGAGAAAGCTGAACTGATTTCGTTGATTCTTTACAATAAATTGTAAAACCTATTTATAGCCAAAGCTTGGCTTGCATGAAGAGTTCAGTCGTATAAAGCTGAGAGAAATTGAAGGCAGTAATTGGCGTAATGATTGTCAGCAGCCTAATAAAACAAAAGTGTGTAAAGGCGTGTACAAAATGCACTGTATCATTCTTTTACACATTTTAAATACAATCATTGAGTAATAAATGCAATCATTGAGTGCTATGGAAGACACAAAGGAAGCCAAATCAAAGAGGTGCAGAAAAGTTAGCCGCCGCAAAATTTCCACTACATCATTCCTGTACACATTTTAAAAAACATTCATTGCAATCATTGAGTAATAAATGCAATCATTAACTGAGTTAATGGGCCGCAGTTTTAAACACATAAGATCAACAAAGTGATGGATATCATTCTCCAACGGCCTAACAAGACAAAAAAAACAACAAAGTCAAGGGCTCTTAAAAAATGGGCGATAATGATTACATGTAATCAATTTCCTCATGATTAATCTAATTAGTACTAACATGGAGCAAAACCGAATACATCATCTTCGAGATTTTAATAGGCAGCATTAAATTACCGAGATCGAAACGATAAAGTATAATAAACAATTGTCAACTATTGTAATGACACTAACAAGGGCAGAAAAATTATTGAGTAAAATTATGTCGTATAATACATCATGATAACATCAGTTATCAGATAACGCTCCTACACATTTAAATATATCTTGGCATAATATATATTACTTTAGTTTGAAAAGTCAAAATAAATGGCCATGGTTGCACATATCATGACATCATGATTTTATGTAGTAGATAACTGACACACACATACTTAAGTTTGACGTAATGCAAAATATCTAGCAATTTAGTTTTAAAAATCAAGTGAAATAGATATCAATTATAATATTAGCGTAAAATTTTTTATACCCAATATATATCCTGTTGGAGTAAATGAAACGAAAAACATATAAATATAAAACTATCAATAAATAACATATATGCTATCAAATACATGCATGACAATATATGTATAGTAGAAAATTGACACCAAAATTTATGTAAAACAATAACAGTAGACTATTAGGTTAACAAACAAATAGAACACATAGAATGAAATACAAATATCCCAATACATATATTAACACACTGACAAAATTAGTTATGCAACAGCATACACAAGAACAAATTTATACCTTTAACTATGTGTGTACGAACCTTCGCACAACCTGCATATAAACAAAAGCAATGAGTGTTAATAAACCACAAACATTGACAAAGATGACAATATGTAATGAAACACTGAAATAATATATTACTCAGCAGCACAAAAAAGGAACAAAGTCATGCCTTCAAATCCGATATGTATGAAAAAAGAGCTTTGCACAAACTATATATAAACAAGAGTAATGAGGGTGAGTGAACGAAAAATTAATAGAATGCATAAACATTGACCAAAACAGAAGAGTATTAGTTTGATACCTTCAAATTCAATATGTAAGAGATAATATATTTGCACAAACTATATATAAAGAAAAGGAATAAGGATTAATGAACCAGAAATATGTAATTGTCAAAGAAGTTGAACAAATAAAAAAGAGTATTAGTCGATGACCATAATCGAAATGAAAACAATGAAGTATGTAGGAAATGGTATCGAAGGGCCCTTAATTCATGACATAAGAAATACAAAATATTTTATGAAGTAGGGATAATATGTAACTATACATAATGATATGACACGTCCGATGAACAAAAAAATTTGTGCAATGATTGCGTCTTCATTCACATATATTGGGTTAAGGGACAAATTAATTTGATATCCTACATACGTTAGGTGTGCAGCCGAAATTTTATTGTGTGCAAAAGTGGAAAAAGTCAACCGTTTTATACACACCAAAAACCAACATCCATTTTATAAATAAAAAATTATTAATTTCCACACATAATGTCCAAAACTGTCGTGCCAAATTCGCCCTCAAAATCGATCGGTTTAAATCAAAGATGTTAAATTCAATCAAACCAGAAATCGAAATCAATGAACACTCATGGAGAAATTGCACTTTCAACACACATAAATTACATTTATACGTGTGTTTACATTCCAACAAACACACAAATTCTCTTTATGTGTGTTTACCCAGGAGACGTTACCTTTGCCTCCGTCTCTGGAACAATATCTTCGTTCCAAATTTTCCCCAGGAACGATGCCTTTACCCTCTACCCATATATATACAAATAACTATCCGCTTTGGAGAACAGTTACATAACTACCCAATAATAAATAAACTTAATTAATAAATCTAATTACCTAAACCAAGTTTAATCCCAACAAAAGAGGCAGTGAATAAGGGCAAATGAAATTGAAAGAAGAGAAAAATATAATCTCAAGTACGTAGCTAAATACAAACCAGCTACCTAAACTGACCCAATACCCTAACCTGTCATAATGATGCTCAACCATTAAATAATATGCAAAGGATGTCTCTAACTGACATAATCTTGCACACTATATACATACCTCTCGGATCAGCAAAGCAAATCTTCCTTCACATATTCGAACATGAATACAGTCACTTTCAGTCAAGTGACCATTTGCAGTAGGTATTCCAGGAAGCCTTAAATACATATCAATAAAGTTCTGAACAGAGCTACATAACTTAGAAGAATCAAGAATCTTTAATATCTCATGATACGCAACCTGTCAGTATTAAGAAATATAGTCAGAAAACTTGTCACTTTCGTGTTCACTATGGAATTCATTGGAGATGATGTGATGAACGTACTTGCTTGTTACTTTTCAATACAAACAATGAGCTCTCTGGGGAAAGAACAAGGTCAAAGTCATTCTGGATCTTCAGAAATGATAAACAAGAGGAATTTCAATGGATATATGCTTATGGTTTAATAATTTTAATCCGATTTGACTTGTGATTTATGCAGTCCATCAATTTTTTCCATTGAGCATCGAAGTTGAATTTTCGAGCTTATTCAACAATGATTAACAAATATAAAATTTAGCTTGTATTATACGTTGGAATTTGTTCATATTGTATGACATTATGTAGCAGACGGGATCGGAACTTGTGTATGATTATCACAAATTTGTTCCTAATATTAAATAATATTAGGACGTATACTTAATTAGGCAAGAGGCAAGATAACATAGGTCTTCTCAATAATCCAAAAAATTCTACTATTTCCTAAATCTGAAATCACTCAGCAAAGTAATTAAAAGTGAGGAAAGCCCTAACCTGGATGTGAAATTACAACCCAAATGAACCAGATCGACATGCCAAAAGAAAGAAAGGCAGAATAGGAAACAAAAATCAATTGAGAGGGAGGAGGTCAAACCGTTCAGCTTTAGAGACGATTTTTTGGACTTTGACGAGGCATAGAAGACAGCCGACGGTGAAGAATTCTTTCTCCCCGAGTTCGTCGTTCCGTCCTGATTCTCCATCTCTGGTTAAATTGAGAACTCCAAGTTAAAAACGAACTTAAATTGAGAAGGACAAGTTCAAACCGATCAATTTTTTTAGACAAATATGAAATTGAAAAGGAGAAGTTCATGCCGATCAATTTTTTGAGACGGATGTGTAGACTTCAACGAAGCAGATAAGATAGGCCAGCGGAAGGATTCTGTCACCCGAACCCGTAGTTCGGCCTGATTCTTTGTGTGTTTGATGCGGTAGATAAGATATGCCGGCGGTGGACGTTTCTTTCTCCCGAGTCGTTCCGTCTTGATTCTCTCTCAATTCTTGCCCAAGGCTATTTATATAAGGACGCTCAAGGAACCAAACACAATTTGTCCTCTTCATTGTGTGCGGCCGTTTTTTTTTAAATTAAACAATTTCATAATTTCATAATGTATACAAAGTCAGCATAATGTATACAAAGTCAGCAAATCAAAGTATAATGTGAAAGCAAAGACAAATTCTCCTCTTGTCATTATAACATTATAAAGATAATGTGTGGCTGTTTTTTGGCAAACAAGTCAGCAAAGACGGCCACCGCAATCATTGAGTCATAAATGCAATCATTCAATGAGTTAACGGCCGCAATTTGAATACTTCGTAAACAAAATCAATTAGCACAAACCATATTTATTTTATTTAACATATCAACTTCCACCAATCACAAATCAGATTTACACATTATCACGCTTGTTTAGCATTGATTTATCTGATTACTGTTCATGGAGGATCCTCCCTTTTATAGTATTATAGATATGAATTATATAATTAAATAAAATTCTATTAAGAGAATATTATTAATAAAATATTCTTGGTGAGGGAAATAATATTTTGAGTTCACTAAGGAACAATTGAAAAATTAAAAGTAATATATTAATTAAGATAAGTATGTAAAAAGGTTAAAGTAGATTCCTTAAAGTTTAATAAGAGTTGTACATTCTAAAAGAAAAATACCTTTTAGATAAAGTATGATATTTTATGAAATTATACTAGCTTAAATTATATTAAAGGAATTAGCAAGCGAAGTTAAAAAAGGATTATTTTAATAATATTGAATAAAGATTTTTTATGGAATAAAAAGGATATTACAAAGCCAAAATAATAATAAAGGAATATTATTATTTTAAAATAATTTTCTAAATTATTATCTTAATAATTTAGAATTCCATTTCTCTTATATAAAGTATTATAAGAGAGAATCCAAACTTTAGGAGGAATTCATAATTAAAATTCCGCTCGTAAATTTCGTGTCGATAGGTCGGGATTCTCACTCGAAGTCGCGAATCACACTTTCCGTCATATCGCAATCCGCCCCGTGAGAACAAGGCAAGTGGAATTTCCCCTTGCAACCTTTACATTCCATTTCGTGAAAATCCTTGATGTTGGGAACAATTTGTATGCTTAAATAAAAATGAATCTAGGAAATATTGATTGCTAGAAATAACGAAAATTGTTAGCGTAGTATACGTTATATTCCTTTGTTAGGATTATATATGCTAGTATGTTGTTATCTTGATTGATTACAATCTCGTTCAGAGATTTACCTTGAATAAACTAGAAAGGGGTGCGGGTTAGCCGACACCTCTATACAACCTTACTAAGTCGTACGTCCATACGACTTTCGGGATCATGATCTCCATCCGCTCCGATTGCAAGGAGGGATTGTGCGGCACTCTAGCTAAGTGCGGAGAATTGAAGTTCTCCTTCGGGTGGCTCGGTTTATCCGTGTCCCACCACTATCCATAAAAAAATCATTAATAAGATTGAATATCTTTCGTCACTATATAAGATAAGTGCGTATGCACATTTAAGATACCAAAACCGGACCGGTCTCAAATGATCGATCCGGCTCTCGGTCCGTTCAAGGCGCGAGAGGTTTTTACTTCTATGACTTAATAAACGTTCCCAACGTACTTTCGAAATCCTTAAGAAGTCTACAATCTAGTAGCTCTTCTATCGCTTTTCGAGTTATCTTTATCTAAGATATACTCTCCTTTGAATCACAAAAGCTCCACATAAACAAGTCCTATCGTATAGCCCATCATAAACACAACCTTATTATCTCTTTCGACAATAATTGAAAATTTCCGAAATACCTTCGGGAAGTTCCATTCCCGTTTGCTTAGTCTCTTAGACTAATTCTTCTTTTCCGCATGTTTGACTGGCATTTTATCGCCCCTCGCGAATTATGTCAGAATCTAGGAATCCCAACAAGGCGTGAAGTGAAGTGAAGTGAAGACGAAGGAAGAACAAGGATTTCCAAGATGTACCTTTCTATCATTTTGCTTTAGTTTCATTACGTTTCAAGGACAAGCAGGTTTTGCGTTTCAATTCCGAACAACTTTGTATTTGAAAACAATGTAAGATGTTTTGTAAGAACCAAGTCTCCCTCGGGAGCACCTTTTTCTCATTATGTACTATGTTTTATTCCGCATTTTAATTGTTCTATATCATTCTAAAAGCCTTGGGTGACTTTGGACGGTAAAGTCTGAGGTCACTGGCGGTAATACCCAATGTTGTAAAATAGGGGTGTTACAACAAGATGGGTAAAAATCAATGTAGATGTTGGGGTCGTTCATCAATGGTGTAGTATTGGTGTAATTTTTTTTTTTGATAAGGTAAAGATTAGGAGACCCTCTAAGGAGGACGTCCTAGAGCATCCTTGCGGATGAGAACCCGAAGTTTTGGATTATCTAAAAGGAGGTTGGTAGGGATGATGTGGCCCAGCTTGGCAATTTTATCGGCCACAACATTACACTCCCTACCCACATATCTCACTGATACAAGATTGAATTTACTAAGGGAGACCATAATATCTGAAATTAATATCTCAATTTCCCAAGGACAAGTTCCAACATTGTTAACTGCGTTTATAACTGTGAGGTTATCTCCTTCAATTTCAATTCTAGTAAATCCTCGTCTTTGGGCCTCCGTAATTCCTTCTCGGAGTGCAAGTGCTTCTGCTTTAAGGATTGAGGAAAATCCTTGTTTGCTAGTTCCTATCCCAACAACTTGTGCATCATGATCCCGTATTACAAATCCCGAAGTTGCATCATTAAAAATGAGTTTGGATCCATCAAAGTTTAGTTTATATAGGTTGTAACGTGGTTTTTTCCATTTTTCCATTTCTTTTTTTTTTCTTTTTGTCTATTTTGGGGTTGTTGAATTTTTTCTTCATCCTCCTCCCATCTCTTTGCTCTTTCCCATTGTTCTAATTGATTTTTTGTATATTGCTCTAGGTTCTGTATAAAGTCATTGTGTGTTTGTTGAAAAACTAATTTGTTTCTTTGTTGCCAAATACACCACCAACATACGACAAGTTCTATAAATTCCTTTTTCCCCAAGCCTCAAGAGTTCATTAAGAATAGCACTAGGTGATTTATTTCTTATGTCAAAGTTATTAATTGTGTTGTGTGTTTGCGTATTTATTTTCTGAATTAGTCTTTTCATATGAGGGCATTCAATAAGAAAGTTTCATGTATCTTCATATGTGCAGTAACACATTAAACAACCCGGAGGGGTGGCTATACCTTTTTCTAACAGTCTTGCTTTGGTAGGTAATCCATTAAGAGCAATCTTCCGTAAGAAATTCTTAACTTTGGGATAAGTATCTAGTTTCCAGATCCAGCGGTTCGGGTGGGGAGTTTGATTGTGAACTCCCGTTATGAGTTCAATCACAGAGGCTGTTGAGAACCAGCCATTATTGCTTGGAGCCCAATAAATTTTGTCTCGAATCCAGTTTTTCGGGATTGGGACCAACATGATTTGATTAAATATTTTATTCGGGAGTATGCGTTTCAAGACATCGATCCGCCATGTTCTATTATTAGTTATAAAACTCTTCAACCTGCGTTGATTCATTTACCGCATCATCATACAACGCATATCTATCAAGTGTTTCCAGAGATAACCATTTATCTTTCCAGAATTTTATGGTTCTGCCATCTCCAACTTGCCAAATAAGTCCTTTGTTAAAATCTTCCCGAAGATTCATTAGTTTTGTTCATTGCCATGAAGTGTTAGTCTATTTTTTATATGATAATATTGGTTCACCTTTAAGATACTTTTCATTCATAAGTTTTACCCAAATATTATTTGGTTCCGCCAGTAGCTTCCATAGCAGCTTCATTTGCAAAGCTTTATTCACATGTTCTGTTTTCCTAATTCCTAATCCTCCATAAGTTTTCGGTTTACAAATCTTATCCCATCCAATTAGCGGTTTATGATTTACATCCTTGTTCCATAGGAAGATTCTATTTTTTTATCCAATTCATTATGTACATAGTTTGGAAGCATGAAACTTTGCATAAGATAATTAGGTTTTGTAGCTAAGTTAGATCTAATGAGTATCGAGCGCCCTTCCTGTAAAAGATCATTAGCTCTCCATTTTGTGAGTTGCGTCTTTGTTTTCCTAATTGTGTCATCAAAAGTTTCCTGATTAACTCGATCATTGATGATTGGACAACCAAGATACGACTCCAGGTTAATCATCACCGTAATCCCAAGAGTGTTTTGGATTCTGTTTTTGTTGATTTTCAACATTTTTTGATGATTGAAATGTCGATTTATGGTAATTCACTCTTTGTCCTGATATAGCACAATATTCCTCAATGATCTCTTTTGTTCTTACACATGTTGCTTGATCGACTCTAGAAAAAATGATGATGTCGTCTGCAAAAGCAAGGAAAGGGATCTTAGTTCCGGATCAGGTGAGCGGGAATCCAATAGTATTTTTCTCAATGCGACTTGTTTCTTCTAGTTTTCTAGCCAGTATTTCAGTAGCAAGAATAAACAGAAAAGGAGATAATGGGTCTCCTTGTAACAGTCCTCGTTCAGGACAAAACAGTTTTGTAGGGTTGTTGTTAACTAGTACTGAGAAGGAAACGGTTTGTATACATTCTTTAATACATCCTATAAATTTGTTGTCAAATCCAAACTTTTCAAGTATATTAAAGGTGAACTCCCAGTCTAATCTATCGTAAGCTTTTTCCATGTCTAATTTTATCGCTATCCAACCATCCTTGCCCTTCTTTTTTTAAGAGAATTAAAAATTTCGTGAGCAATTAATACGTTGTCCTATATCGATCATTTGGCAACAAAGGCTCCTTGCATTGGGTGGATTAATTTGGTCATTATTTGCTTAAGTCGTTCCGTAATAATTTTAGAAATTAGTTTATATATGGTCAAGCTAAGACTAATTGGACGGTAATGATTCGTAGTAGTTGGGTTTTTTTTTGGTATTAAGGAAATGAAAGTATGGTTAATTTGTTTAAGAATTTTCCCTGAGTGGAAGAAACTTTTAACTGCTTTTATTACATCCAGGCCTACAATATCCCAATACTTTTTATAGAAGCCAACCGACATGCCATCAGGACCCGGAGACTTATCAGAATGAATTTGCATTAACGCCTTTCTTATCTCTTCATTAGAGATTGGTTTCGTGAGATACTGATTATCCTCAACAGTTACTTCGTGATTGATTAAATGGGTATATCGGCTAAAGATCTCCTGACTAGTCCTTTCTTTTCTGTATCTTGATATAAATTCCTTTCTTATTTCTTCTCTGACATTCGCTTCTCCTATTATTTGTGTTCCTTCCATGGACGTGATTTCTTTTATTATTTTCCTATTTCGTCTTCCACTAGCTATTTTATGGAAATACCCTACATTTGAATCCACCAATTTAATATGTTTCGTTTTTGCTCTTTGTTTCTAATAAGTTTTATGGAAGTTTAATATTTTTTCTTTTTTGTTTAATATTCATAATTGTCTTTTGATTATTATTTCCTCAGGGGCTAGTAAAAATTGCTTTTGTAACTCTAAAAGTTCTTTGTCAATTTGTCTAAGTTGTTCAAATGTATTTCCAAAGGTTTTTTTGTTCCATTGTTTTGCTTCCGCTTTGAGCAATTGTGTTTTTTTCACTAGTCTGTACATGTTAGAGCCAACAATAGAGGCCCTCCATGATTGTTTAACTATTTTTCTAAAATATTTTCTTTGCATCCACATGTTTTCGAATCTAAAAGGTTGAGCTTTTATGATTGTTCCATTATTTAGTTCGATTGTAATGCATAGTTTTTTGTTGCTATGTGAGGGAACCATTGCAAAATCTGAGAGCATACTAGGGTTCTATCTAATTTTTCATAGATGTTGTCTATTTCTGTTTTATTTTTCCTCCATGTAAACTTGCTTCCAATGACCGGAATGTCAAAAAGGTTACAACTTTAAAAGATTGGAGTCTTCTAAATCTAGACTGATCTGGATAGGTTCCTCCTTTCTTTTCGCTAGGATCTTGGATTTCATTCATATCTCCCATGACAATAGTGGGTAAATTTATTTGTTGTATAGTTCGGATTACTTGTTGCCAGAAATTATCTTTTTCATTTTCTTGAGGGGGAGCATAAACAAATAATATTACTATAGTATATTTGGTTATCACATTGGTATATTTAAGGGCTATAAAGTGTGATTCTTGTAACATTAATTCAATTCTCTCATTAGCAAGCTGGTGTTCCTTCCATAACACACAGATGCCACCCGATCTACCATTAGCAGGGGACCATACAATATTATCAAACCCTGCTCTACGCCAAACTTGATCAGAAGGGGTCTGATTTGTTTTAGTTCCTGAATTAACTTGATCCTGTAAGAAGGCACCCTGCAAAGATAAAGGGTCGCAAGATTTATAAAATCTATGATCATACTACTGGCACATAACTTAACTTTCTTTATATTTTTATGTATCCAGATGATGTGGTTATTCCCCTTTCTAGGTTCTTTCTGTCTTTTTATCAGCATGTTCACTCTTCCACTTGTATTCATAAACTTTTTATTATTTTCATATTTCATTATATCCTAGGAGGGGAAGTCATAACGAGAAAGGAGAGCTTCAGGTATTTGGGGTCAGTTTTACAGAGTGACGGAGGCATAGATGAGGACATCACGTATCGGATCCAGAGGGGTTGGCAGAAGTGGAGGGCCGCGTCAGGGGTTCTGTGCGAGAAGAAGGTGCCGCTTAAGCTAAAGGGAAAGTTCTACAGAACAGTGATTAGACCGTCCATCCTCTATGGAGCAGAGTGTTGGCCCACCACGAAAGCACAGGAACAGAGGCTTATGGTAGCTGAGATGAGAATGTTAAGGTGGATGTGTGGGCACACGTTAATGGACAAAATCAGAAATGAAGTGATTAGAAGCAGGGTGGGAGTGGCCAGTATAGGTGATAAGCTGCGAGAATCAAGATTACGATGGTTTAGGCATGTTCAGAGGCGGGGCCCTGAGGAGCCTATTCGACGGTGTGAGAGGTTGGCCCTTGGAGAAGTTCGTAGAGGGAGAGGAAGACCGAAGAAATGTTGGGAGGACAATATAAAGCAAGATGTCAACCAGTTGGGGATTTCGGCAGATATGGCATTGTGTAGAGATGAGTGGAGAGAGAGGATTCGAGTGTTGGACAGTTAGGCATCCGAGCAGACCGGTCCAAGGGGTCTTGAGGCGTAGTCATTCCGTTTTGGTTCTCAGTTTTTAAGTTTTTCAAGTTCTTAAGTTTCTAGTTTGCCTCGTTTTTGTTTTGTCTTTTTCTTTCTGTGGTCCGTGGTCGTGTCGGGTCTTTTAGTCACACCCCCTTGCGTCGAGCCAGGGGTGCCCCCATCTTGACCCCCCAGATTTCCCGCAAGGGGAGCCACACTGGGAAAATGTTGTTGTTGTTGTTGTTGTTTCATTATATCTGATTGTTGTCTCCTCTTTTTCTTTGGTTTCCTACACAGATTTGGACTTAAAATCAGGTTTTCATTAAAAGGCATCCATCTTTTTCCTTTCCTTCCATTCCTAATGACAATATGGATCAAATATATCTCAATGAGTGCATACATGTTTGTCGTTTGTCGAACATTGCCTAAAGCAAAGCAAAGCTTAATAAGATTATCAACTTGTTTAATTTCACCTCTTTGTAAGTGTAGCACACTACTGATGAACAGACATTAAGAGCAGTTTTAAGTCATCATGATCATTTTCCAATTTCATTACCTTTCCAAGCTACAGTAACAATTCTACTTAAAAAGTAGTTCTCTTTAACCTTGAGAATGCAAGGTCCATTAGCTTCTTTTATACTTAAACATTCTTTTATTAAGACTAATCTCTTGGGGCGGATCCAGGCGGGGGCGGTCACCCCCACATCCGATCGGAGGGCAGTGAATTTTACATGGGGAGGTCGGAACCAAAGAAATTATGTGGAATTTCGCCACCAAATGCGGCATGGGGCAGGCAATACGGGAGCAAGAAGAGGCGGAGCTGCCGAGTTGTTTTTTCAACTATGTTGCAAGTTCTGTGGTCGGTTACTGTGTGAAAAAGAGAAGACGTCGTTTTTCATTTAACACTAACTCTAATTTTTTATTTTCTTAAAAATCTAGGGTCATGTTGGTGGAAAAATAACCTGGGCCTAAAAAGATGCGTTTTGGGCTTTTGTGGGCTACGAAAATGCAGGGTCTTGCTAGTAGATATTTTTTTTGGAAAATGCATCATTAATTTATTATAGTATTTTCGTGTACACTTTTTTATGTTTCAAATGGATCTTTATTTTTGGAAATTACTTATAATATCCCTAAGTTTAATATTATTCCTCTTAATTTGCCAAGATTAATTATTTTTTTTATTAGCGCCCTTGATATTTTGGGTTTTTTAAATGATATTCAAAAACTTGAAATTAGTTCTTTTTATATATTATTTATTTATTAAAAACCCATAAAATATCCGTACACAAATCAAAAGATATATTTTTTTTTTAAAATCTAACTCTTAGCCCAAATTCGAGAGGAGCGGATGAGGCACAACCCACGAGATTCGATCTCTTTGGCACGCGGGTAGAGGCACGATGTACGATGAGTAGAGACTGAAGGCGCATGTCACTGTACGTGGTAAACTATTGATCTGTTCAAAATCCACCCCCCTTCGAACAATCCTGGATCCGCCTCTGCTAATTTCCTTACTGTAATAACTGCTATATTTGTAAAACTCACTTTCAATTGTGATTATGAATAGGGGCGGATCCAGGCCAGGGCGGGCGGGGGCGGTTACCCCCACATCCGATCGGAGGGTAGAGAATTTTACATGGGGAGGTCGGAACCCAAGAAATTATGTGGAATTTCGCACCCTACATGCGGCATGGGGCAGGAAATACGGGAGCAAGAAGAGGTGGAGTTGCCGAGTTGTTTTTTCAACTATGCTGCAAGTTTTGTGGTCGGTTGCTGTGTGAAGAAGAGAAGACGTCGTTTTTCATTTAACACTAATTCTAATTTTTTATTTTCTTAAAAATCTAGGGTCATGTTGGCGGAAAAATAACCTGGGCCTAAAAAGATCCGTTTTGGGTTTTTGTGGGCTACGAAAATGCAGGGTCTTGTTAGTAGATATGTTTTTCAGGAAAATGCATCATTAATTTATTATAGTATTTTTCGTGTACACTTTTTTATGTTTCAAATTGATCTTTGTTTTTGGAAATTACTTATAATATCTCTAAGTTTAATATTATTCCTCTTAATTTGCCAAGATTAATTATTTTTCTGTTAGCGCCCTTGATATTTTGGGTTTTTTAAATGATATTCAAAAACATGAATTTAGTTCTTATTATATATTATTTATTTATTAAAAACCCATAAAATATCCGTACACAAATTAAAAGATTTTTTATTTTTTTGAAAAAAATCTAACTCTTAGCCCAAATTCGAAAGGAGCGGATGAGGCACAACGCACGAGATTCGGGCTCTTTGGCACGCGGGTAGAGGCACGATGTACGATGAGCAGAGACTGGAGGCGCATGTCACTGTCCGTGGTAAACTATTGATCTGTTCAAAATTCACCCCCCCTTTCGAACAATCCTGGATCCGCCCCTTCTAATCTCCTTAATGTAATAATTGCTATATTTGTAAAACACACTTTCCATTGTGATTATGAATAGGGGTGGATCCAGGCGGGGGCGGTCGCCCCCATGTCCGATCGGAGGGCAGTGAATTTTACATGGGGAGGTCTTTTTTAAACCAAAGAAATTATGTGGAATTTCGCCCCCACATGCAGCATGGGGCAGGAAATACGGGAGCAAGAAGAGGCGGAGCTGCTGAATTGTTTTTTAAACCATGCTGCAAGTTCTGTGGTCGGTTGCCGTGTGAAGAAGAGAATACGTCTTTTTTCATTTAACACTAACTCTAATTTTTTATTTTCTTAAAAATCTAGGGTCATGTTGGTGGAAAAATAACCTAGGCCTAAAAAGATCTGTTTTGGGCTTTTGTGGGCTACGAAAATTCAGGGTCTTGTTAGTAGATATTTTTTTTTGAAAATGCATCATTAATTTATTATAGTATTTTTCGTATACACTTTTTTATGTTTCAAATGGATCTTTGTTTTTGGAAAATACTTATAATATCTCTAAGTTTAATATTTTTCCTCTTCAAGGTTATCAGGATCGGGATTCTACTTTGGATCGGAAGAGGGGGGTAGGATCGAATCGTAGAATCGGATCGTAGAATCGATCGATCCTACAAAAATTGTAAAAAAATAAACTTTTACTAAATTTTATCAAGTGTAACGTTAAATTGTATACAAACCTATATATTAAGACTTATATATTTTTTTTATTATAATTCTGATAAAAAAAGACATGATATATTTATCTGAAAAGCATCTTGGGGTCCATAATGTCATTAGAATATCTTAAATTGCCACAAATTAAACTACCAAGTACAAACTAAACTACCAAGCATCTTGCGGTTCACAATATAAGGTTAAAATATAGCCAGGTACAAATTAAACTACCAAGTCTACCACAAATCTGTGACCAATACAAACTACAATACTACACTATTGTAACCACACACTAGTTAAGCATTGTCTACACATCATCATATCCAAAACTACCATCATCTACATCATCACTTCCTAAATCAGTTCCAACAGTAGTCCCTCCAATTTGCATATCGTCTCCATCACCAAAATCATCCAAATCAATTTCATTTGAGCCATTAAAAGTCATCGCAACCTCTTCTTCATCACTCAATGTTTGGACTTCAACATCTTCATCTATGTAAAAAAAGGGAAGAAAAAGGGAGGGATAAGATTTATGATCTTAAAAGCTTTAAGAATCAAAATGAAAAAGGAATAATGATATTATTTAAAAAAACACACGTGGGTTTTCCTCTTCATTTTGTGTCGCTTCTCTAGCCAATCTTCTTGCTGCTCTATCGAGATCATTAAACCATGTTCCATCTGATGGTAGAGCAGGTTCTTCTGTTTCAGCTATCCACTCATCATCAGAAGGCAGCTCATCCAATATAATAGGTTTTTGAATGACAAATTTGTTTGCTCGCTTCTGTTGCCTACGCTTCAACTTCAGATTATACATCACAAACACTAAATCGTTCATCTTTTGTTGATGCAATCGATTTCTTTTCTTTGTATGAACCTGTTAAACCAATGAAAAAATAGCTCACAAGATAAACTAAGTAAATCAAGAATGCATAATAGAAATTACAAAGTAGAAAACAATAGTAGATAGTTTATTTACCATCTCAAATGCACTCCAATTTCGCGCACAACCAGAAGAACTGCAAGTTAAACTTAGAATTCTTATTGCAAACCTTTTTAGCTTCGGACATTCATCCCCATATGACTCCCACTAATCAGCTATACACAATTAAGCAAGTTTAGAAAATTATTTCATTGTCATGAAATAGGATATAATAAAATTGATAAATGAAAAAATAAAATATAAATGAAAAAAGCATCAACCTGGAGTTTTTTTGGTTCGTGTCATAATGGCAGTTGGCAACCCAAAAAGACCTCTTGCATTTTTGAAAGCATCCATTTGCAAGTCAATACACATTCTCTCTTCGGAATCAGGAACCATTCTTTGTAGACAACTGTACAATCCAATTTTAACTTCTGCATTGGATTGAAAATGAGGACTATACTGGAATTGGGGATTTAAGAAATAAGCAGCAGCATGTAAGGGTCTGTGCAACTGATTTGCCCAACGCTCATCAACAATATCCAAGATAGGCTTGTAGCTAAAAAAAACAAGTTGTATAAGCAACTAACTTATAAAGTGTAAAGTATAAACTAAAATAATAAACTGAAAGAAAAAAATAATTTACTTACTTTCTCTCCACATTGTTAAAATTTTCCTTTATCTTATTCTTCGCTTGTGCCATTGCTTCATAGATGAATCCCATAGCCGGATTCTCATCGGAATCTACCAAACGTAGAACTTTCACAAGTGGCAAGGCACCCTTCAAACATGTTACAACACTTTGCCAAAATCCTCGAGTATCCAAAACAATTCTTTGAACCCTTTTCCCTTCGTCAGATTTAGCAAACTTACTTGATTTCCACTTGTTCGATGCAAACATAGCCAACAATGATCCTTTATGTTCATTTAAGCACCTCAAAGTCAAGTATGAAGTTGCAAATCTAGTGACACCGGGCCTAATAAGCTCTCTGTTTTTTGTAAACTCTTTCATCCATGTGAGGACTAAGGTTCTAGAGTATATGTACGTTGTTATCTTCCTAGCCTTTGCAATAGTCACACTATGAACCTTAATTTTTTTGTCCAAATCCTCTAACATTAGATCAATACAGTGAGCAGCACATGGTGACCAAAACAACTTACTCCTTTTCTCCAGCTGCTTTATAGTTTGCAGCATTATCTGTAACAACTTGCACCACATTCTCTTCACCTACTTTTTCTACAACAGCATCTAACATTTCAAGAACTTTGTCTGCTGTCTTAGAGATGTCTGATGTATCAATGGATGACAAAAAAACAGACCCCTTAGGGCTATTAACCAAGAAATTACATATAGAGCGTCTTTTCCTATCACTCCATCCATCTGACATAATAGTGCATCCTGTTTTTTTCCATTCTTCTTTAAACTCCTCAAGCATATTTATCACACTGTCCACTTCTTTCTGTAAATACTTGACTCTAATTTCATGGTAACTTGGAGGTTTAAGTCCAATCCCGAACTTAGCAATTTTTTCAACCATGATTGGAAATTCAGGATTGTTTACAGCATTGAAGGGAATGGCACTAGTGTAGAAAAAACGAGCAATTTGTTGACAAACTTCTTCTCTTTCTTCCTTTTTAAACTTTTGGTTAAGTGTTGTCTGCAATCCTGGCTTGCTTCTACTCACAAAACCATCCAGTTTCCCCCTTTGATTAAATTCTCTTTGATATCCACAAGGATCTTCTTCCTCACCAATATCATTAAGTATTTTCTTTTTTCTACTAGATTGCTCTTCATTAGCTTGTAATAATGCCCTAAATTTCTGTTTAACTTCATCAGGAACTTGCAAACAAGCCTCAACATTCTTACCAGTTCCAGCAAGATGATGCTTAAGTCTATAAACACCACCATCACGTACCACAGAACAATATTTACACCGTACCTTTTTAGCATCACCGTCCACTTCAATACCATGTTCTCAACCCGGGTCTGATCTACTACCAACAGCATTTTTTCTCTTTTTTACAGAGGTTGAACCAGAGGTTGACATACCTATAAAGTTCAAAGAAATTAGCTTCTACTCAAAAGCCTATTATAAGTTTTTAGAGATCAGGCCGATTAGCAATATCCTAAATTCCTATTTGGCTATTTCCTTACTAAAGTTTAAGTGATTACAGTATAATCAAATAAATCAAACATAGTAGAATAAAGCCATTAACAAGGAAAAAATTAAATCAAGTCAGATGATTCATAACAACTAGTTAATTAATTGCTCCTTTAGAAAGCACATTAATATTTATCAAGAATAACTAATGCAAAAATATACTTACTGTATAATTAACTAGTTAATTTAATTAAGCCATCACAAGAAAAAAAAATTAAAATTATTATTTATTACCACTATGGCACTATTAGAATATGTATGTGCTTCAAGTTGGAACAAATTACCTAGAAATATGAAACCGATCATAGTTCAGTAGTTCACCATGAAAATCATCATCACTGGTTTACTAATTAATCACTCATTCTCAAAAAATCATAAGAGATATTAAATTTAAAAGAACAAAAATCAGTGGATTAATTTGAGAAAGTTGGACTAGGAACTCAAATTAACTACGTACCTGCAACTCTGAAGGGCTGAAATTTTCAACGCAGCCCTAGCTAGTTGGCCTCTTCGTCACAACAGGAATTCACGATCGGGTTGAAAAATCAACTTCAATAGATATCAATCACCAAATTCTTCTTTATTTTTTTCCAAAAACCGACATAAATCAGCAAATTAAGGATTTAGGGGTTTGACTTTGTTTGAAGGTTTTATCTAAGATATGAAGAAAGAGGCGAGAGAGTGAAATTAGGGATTTTGTTCTATTGGTAAGGATATAATCGGATTAACCGGGTGGAGAAATTGATGGGCTTGGCCCAAAAGTTAGCTAAACTTTGTAAAAGTCCAATTCTAAAGTGATTTTGCAGAATCGGTAGAATCGGTTCAGAATCGCGATTCTACCGATCCTAATCGATTCTAACCGATTCTACCGATCCTATGGCCGATCCTACTTGACAACGATTTTGACCACGATCTAGATCGGTTGACCTGATCAGGATCGTAGAATCGTACGATTCTACGATCCGGATCGCGATTTTGATAACATTGTTCCTCTTAATTTGCAAAGATTAATTATTTTTCTGTTAGCGCCCTTTATATTTTGGGGTTTTTAAATGATATTTAAAAACTTGAATTTAGTTCTTATTATATATTATTTATTTATTAAAAACCCATAAAATATTCGTACACAAATTAAAAGATATTTTTTATTTTTTTTGAAAAAAAATCTAACTCTTAGCCAAAATTCGAGAGGAGCGGATGAGGCACAATGCACGAGATTCAGGCTCTTTGGCACGCGGGTAGAGGCACGATGTACGATGAGTAGAGACTGGAGCGCATGTCACTGTCCGTGGTAAACTATTGGTCTGTTCAAAATCCACCCCCCCTTTCGAACAATCCTAGATCCCCCTTGCTAATCTCCTTACTGTAATAACTGTTATATTTGTAAAACTCACTTTCCATTGTGATTATGAATAGGGGTGGATCCAATCGGGGGCGGTCGCCCCCACGTCCGATCGGAGGGCGGTGAATTTTACATGGGGAGGTCGGAACCAAAGAAATTATGTGGAATTTCGCCCCCACATGCGGCATGGGGCAGGAAATACGGGAGAAAGAAGAGGCGGAGCTGCCGAGTGGTTTTTTCAACTATGTTGCAAGTTCTGTGGTCGGTTGGTGTGTGAAGAAGAGAAGACGTCGTTTTTCATTTAACACTAATTCTAATTTTTTTTTCTTAAAAATCTAGGGTCATGTTGGTGGAAAAATAACGTGGGCCTAAAAAGATCCGTTTTTGGCTTTTGTGGGCTAAGAAAATGCAGGGTCTTGTTAGTAGACATTTTTTTTGGAAAATGCATCATTAATTTATTATAGTATTTTTCGTGTACACTTTTTTATGTTTCAAATGGATCTTTGTTTTTGAAAATTACTTATAATATCCCTAAGTTTAATATTATTCCTCTTAATTTGCCAAGATTGATTATTTTTCTGTTAGCGCCCTTGATATTTTGGGTTTTTTAAATGATATTCAAAAACTTGAATTTAGTTCTTTTTATATATTATTTATTTATTAAAAACCCAAAAAATATCTGTACAGAAATTAAAAGATATTTTTATTTTTTTTAAAAAAAAATCTAACTCTTAGCCCAAATTCGAGAGGTGTGGATGAGGCACATCGCACGAGATTCCGGCTCTTTGGCACGCGGGTAGAGGCACGATGTACGATGAGTAGAGACTGAAGGCGCATGTCACTGTCCGTGGTAAACTATTGATCTGTTCAAAATCCACCCCCCCCCCCTTTCGAACAATCCTGGATCCGCCCCTGCTAATCTCCTTACTGTAATAACTGCTATATTTGTAAAACTCACTTTCCATTGTGATTATGAATAGGGGCGGATCAAGACGGGAGCGGCCGGCGGCGGTTGCCCCCACGTCCGATCTGAGGGCAGTGAATTTTACATGGGGAGGTCGGAACCAAAGAAATTATGTGGAATTTCGCCCCCACATGCAGCATTGGGCAGGAAATACGGGAGCAAGAAGAGGCGGACCTGCCGAGTTGTTTTTTCAACTATGCTGCAAGTTCTGTGGTCGGTTGTTGTGCGAAGAAGAGAAGACGTCGTTTTTCATTTAACACTAATTCTAATTTTTTTATTTTCTTAAAATTCTAGGGTCATGTTGGTGGAAAAATAACCTGGGCCTAAAAAGATACGTTTTGGGTTTTTGTGGGCTACGAAAATGCAGGGTCTTGTTAGTAGATATGTTTTTTGGAAAATGCATCATTAATTTATTATAGTATTTTTTGTGTACACTTTTTTATGTTTCAAATGGATGTTTGTTTTTGAAAATTACTTATAATATCTCGAAGTTTAATATTATTCCTCTTAATTTGCCAAGATTAATTATTTTTCTGTTAGCGCCCTTGATATTTTGGATTTTTTTAAATGATATTCAAAAACTTGAATTTAGTTCTTATTATATATTATTTATTTATTAATAACCCATAAATACACAAATTAAAATAATTTTTTTCTTTTTTTTGAAAAAAATGTAACTCTTAGCCCAAATTCGAGAGGAGGTGTAATATCCGCGATATTCCAAGAATTTTTAAATCTAATTATATTATAATATTTATTAGAGTAAGTTATGTTCTTTTCTTTAAATAAAAAGGGGAATTTCTAAAAATCAAATTAATCTTCTTTTATCCCTCTTTAAAAGAGATTATTGAGAAAATTAAAATAGATAAAAATAAGGTATTTTAGGAATTGAATTTATTACATAAAATAAATTACACAAAGGCCTACAAATACAATTTACAAGCTTAGTAAAAAGAATGCAAGAGCCGGGATTTGAACCCGAGATCTCTTGCACTCTACCCTCACACGCCCTCTCCAAATTCCCCTAGACCATTTGCACTTTCTTGCTCTCTTAACCCAACTCTTTAATCTAATAGTAAATAAGCTCTTTTCTCCCAATTTGAAATCAGACTTTGGTCTGATTGAAAGAACGGTGATTTGAAAGACAACCATTGCATGTAGTCTCCACCTCCTCCTTGCTTGTTGACCACCATTTCTTACCTCATCTTCCATCATCACTCAAGAAACACAACTTTGACCTATGGTGGAGCTTGGCCTCTTCCTCCATTGGTCTATTCCTTAAACCATGGATTGAGGTCCTCACCAAATTGTCTATAAAAACCTCTCCCAAGCACTCATTCAAGTCTTTTGCTCTCTCTTCTAGCAAGAACCTCATTCTCCTTCAAAAAAATCAGCACCTTACAAGTAGAAATTCTCCATAAAAACACCACAAAACACCATTCAAATTCCTCCTTCTCTTCTCCTTGGAGCCGCCGGACCATCACCCCCTCACCGGAGCACCACCGCCGGACGCCGCCGCCCTCCTCGCGCTGCCGCCCGCCCTCGCCGGCGTCCCCTGGCCGCGCCGCCTGCCCCCGCCGGTCCCTTCCCTTGTTCTCTTCCAGTGTTCTGTAGAATACAGAATACACAAAGTATAAAAATTCTATCCTAATCTATTTATTTAAATTATGCTTTTATGAATTTATGAAGTTATAAGTTATTAGAAATTATTTTAGGAAATTAAGGAGTAAAAATATGTTAGTAAGATCTTGTTAGTTAAAAACTAGAAACAAAACTAATTTACCTTGGTAACTTAAGATACAAAACAAATAGATAAATGTTATGAATTTTATTACATGCATGATTCCTACATAAATACAAATAGGTGTTTATAAAATAAATGTAACATGCAAAGACTATAATTAGTATTATCACCTCTAAGATTAAATAAGACCCTTAGAAATTTTGTGCATGTCTTAGATCAAAAGATGATATCATACTATATAATCTAAAAAAATAAATAAAAGGATTATTAAATAAAATCATTATCTAGTAAAATAAAGGGCACCATTATCATTCTTATATGAAATTAACAAAATCCATAGTAGGTAAATGTTATTGCATGGCCTAATCTATAAAAGATATAGAATTTATAAAGTTGAGTGAATAAATAGAATTACGAAATAAAATATTTATTCAATAAAAATATGAATTTAGCATATCTTTATACATGGGGGTTATTACAAGATATCATCTATTATTAGGATATGATGAAATAATATATGTTAGCATATGACTCTTGTTCATAGAATATGATAAAGATCTAAAGACTATAGTTTGACTTGAACAAGGATTTCATGAAAATATAATATTAATTAAAGGAAATATTACTAAAGTCATTCATAGGAAAAATATTACTTTATTAGAGTGTAGAGATTTTTGGTACAAGACATAAGTCTAGAATAAATATATTAAATAGAATATTATAGATATTCTAGGATTTTATGTAACCTAAAGTTGACTTATAAGAAATCTTCTAGATATAAGAAAGATATTATTCTTATAAACCATGAATATTTTAATAATCTACATACATATGAAGAAAGATATTTTATAAGCCATGTGTATATTGTTACAAGTCATGAAGATATTAAAATCTATGATCAAAGATAATTTATAAACCTTATAACATAAAAAGACTATAGGAATACAATAAGTAGGATTAATCTAATTTTAGCAAGCTACTTTAAAAAGAAATTAGAAATTTCTAATTATGGAAGACTTTCATGTAAAGAGACTATAAGCATGACAACTTTATTTAATGTGAATTATGTAAGTAAATGTAATTCTAGTAATAAAATATTATTAATAAAGTATTCTAGATAAGGGTGATAATATTCTAAGGTCCATCCAAGAATAATTGGAAATTTAAAAGTAATAGTTTATTATCATAAATAAGTAAAAAGGATAATTTTAATAATTATTTTTAATAAATGTTTTAGGGAATAGTAAGGATATTACAAATCCAAAATAATAATAAAGGAATATTATTATTTTAAGGAAAATAACTTTCTAAATTATTATTATAATAATTTAGAATCTCTAACTCTCTTATAAAATATTATAAGAGATAATCCAAACCTCAGAAAGAAAATCATGATTTTGAGCCTTTTCGTAAATTTCCGTATCAATAGGTCGGAATCCTCGCTCGTAGTAGGGAATCGCATAAGTTTCATCAAAGCTCGTTTGCTAGAACTCGTTACGCTAAGGCAAGTGGAATTTCCCCTTGCAACCTTTACATTCCATTTCGTGAAAATCCTTGATGTTGGGAATAATTTGTATGCTTAAATAAAAATGAACCTAGGAAATATTGATTGCTAGAAATAACGACAATTGTTAGCGTAGTACGCTTTATATTCCTTTGTTAGGTTTATATATGCTAGTATGTTTGTTATCTTGATTGATTACAATCTCGTTCAGAGATTTACTTTGAATAAACTAGAAAGGGGTGCGGGTTAGCCGACGCCTCTATATAACCTTACTAAGTCGTACGTCCATACGACTTTTGGGATCATGATCTCCATCCGCTCCGATTGCAAGGAGGGATTGTGCGCACTCTAGCTAAGTGCCGGGGAATTGAAGTTCTCCCTCGGGTGGCTCGGATTATCCGTGTCCCACCACTCTCTATTAAAAATCATTAACAAAGTCGAATATCTTTTGTCACTATATAAGATAAGTGCGAATGCACATTTAAGATACCCAAAACCGGACCGGTCTCAAATGATCGATCCGGCTCTCGGTTCTGTCAGGGCGCAAGAGGTTTTCACTTGTATGAATTTAAAAACGTTCCCAACATACTTTCGAAATCCTAAAGAAGTCTACAATCTAGTAGTTCTTCTATCGCTCATCGAGTTATCTTTGACTAAAGATATACTCTCCTTTGAACCATCAAAGCTCCACATAAACAAGCTTATTCATATAGCCCCATCGTAAACACAACCCTAATATCTCTTTCGATAATATTTGAAATTCCCAAAATACCCTCGGGAAGTTCCCTTCCCACTTGCTTAGTCTCTTAGACTAATTCTTCTTTTCCGCATGTTTGCCTGGCATTCTATCGCCCCTCGCGAATTATGTCAGAATCTAGGAATCCCAGCAAGGCGTGAAGTGAAGTGAAGTGAAGACGAAGGAAGAACAAGGATTTCAAGATGTACCTTTCTATCATTTTGCTTTAGTTTCATTATGTTTCAAGGACAAGTAGGTTTTGCGTTTCAATTCCGAACAACTTTATATTTGAAAACAATGTAAGATGTTTTGTAAGAACCAAGTCTCCCTCGGGAGCACCTTTCCTCATTATGTATTATGTTTAATTCCGCATTTTAATTGTTCTATATCATTCTAAAAGCCTTGGGTGACTTTGGACGGTAAAGTCTGAGGTCACTGGCGGTAACACCCAATGTTGTAAAATAGGGGTGTTACAGGAGGGATGAGGCACAACGCACGAGATTTGGGCTCTTTGGCACGCGGGTAGAGGCACAATGTACGACGAGTAGAGACTGAAGGCGCATGTCACTGTCCGTGGTAAACTATTGATCTGTTCAAAATCCACACCCACCTTTCGAACAATCCTGGATCCTGCCATACTAATCTCCTTACAGTAATAACTGCTATATTTGTAAAACGCACTTTCCATTGTGATTATGAACAGGGACGGATCCAAGCGGGGGCGGTCGCCCCCACATCAGATCGAAGGGTAATGAAATTTACATGGGGAGGTCGGAGCCAAGGAAATTATGTGGAATTTTGCCCCCACATGCGGCATGGGGCAGGAAATACGGGAGCTAGAAGAGGCGGAGCTGCAGAGTTGTTTTTTCAATTATGCTGCAACTTTTGTGGTCGGTTGCTGAGTGAAGAAGAGACGACGTCGTTTTTCATTTAACACTAACTCTAATTTTTTATTTTCTTAAAAATCTAGGGTCATTTTGGTGGAAAAATAACCTGGGCCTACAAAGATCCGTTTTGGGCTTTTGTGGGCTAAGAAAATGCAGGGTCTTGTTAGTAGATATTTTTCTTGGAAAATGTATCATTAATTTATTATAGTATTTTTCGTGCACACTTTTTTATGTTTCAAATGGATCTTTGTTTTTGGAAATTACTTATAATATCCCTAAGTTTAATATTATTCCTCTTAATTTGCCAAGATTAATTATTTTTCTGTTAGCGCCCTTGATATTTTGGGTTTTTTTAAATGATATTCAAAAACTTGAATTTAGTTCTTATTATATATTATTTATTTATTAATAACCCATAAATACACAAACTAAAATATATTTTTTCTTTTTTTTGAAAAAAATGTAACTCTTAGCCCAAATTCGAGAGGAGGGATGAGGCACAACGCACGAGATTTGGGCCGCCCCCCTCAATCAATGGGTTCTAAGAAGGAGGGCTAAGCCCTGAATCAATAAGCTTATTATTTGGCACGCGTGTAGAGGCACGATGTACAACGAGTAGAGACTGAAGGCGCATGTCACTGTCCGTGGTAAACTATTGATATGTTCAAAATCCACCCCCCCCTTTCGAACAATCATGGATCCGCCCCTACTAATCTCCTTACTGTAATAACTGCTATATTTGTAAAACGCACTTTCCATTGTGATTATGAACAGGGACGAATCCAGGCGGGGGCGGATGGGGGCGGTCGCCCCCACATCGAATCGGAGGGCAATGAATTTTACATGGGGAGGTCGGAGCCAAAGAAATTATGTGGAATTTTGCCCCCACATGCGGCATGGGGCAGGAAATACGGAAGCAAGAAGAGGCGGAGCTGCAGAGTTGTTTTTTCAATTATGTTGCAACTTTTGTGGTCGGTTGCTGAGTGAAGAAGAGACGACGTCGTTTTTCATTTAACACTAACTCTAATTTTTTATTTTCTTAAAAATCTAGGGTCATGTTGGTGGAAAAATAACCTGGGCCTACAAAGATCCGCTTTGGGCTTTTGTGGGCTAAGAAAATGCAGGGTCTTGTTAGTAGATATTTTTCTTGAAAAATGCATCATTAATTTATTATAGTATTTTTCGTGTACACTTTTTTATGTTTCAAATGGATCTTTATTTTTGGAAATTACTTATAATATCCCTAAGTTTAATATTATTCCTCTTAATTTGCCAAGATTAATTATTTTTATGTTAGCGCCCTTGATATTTTGGGTTTTTTAAATGATATTCAAAAACTTGAATTTAGTTCTTTTTATATATTATTTATTTATTAAAAACCCATAAAATATTCGTACACAAATTAAAAGATATTTTTATTTTTTTCAAAAAAATCTAACTCTTAGCCCAAATTCGAGAGGAGAGAATGATGCACAACGCACGCGATTCAGGCTCTTTGGCACTCGGGTAGGGGCACGATGAGTAGAGACCGAAGGCGCATGTCACTGCCGGTGGTAAACTATTGATCTTTTCAAAATCCCCCCGCCCTTTCGAATAATCCTGGATCTGCCCCTGCTAAATTCCTTACTGTAATAAATGCTATATTTGTAAAACTCAATTTCCATTGTGATTATTAACAGGGGTGGATCCAGGCGGGGGCAGTCGCCCCCACATTCGATCGGAAGGCAGTGAATTTTACATGTGGAGGTCGGAACCAAAGAAATTATGTGGAATTTCGCCCCCACATGCGGCATGGGGCAGGAAATACGGGAGCAAGAAGAGGCGTAGCTGCCGAGTTGTTTTTTAAACTATGATGCAAGTTCTGTTGTCGGTTGCCGTGTGAAGAAGAGAATACGTCTTTTTTCATTAACACTAACTCTAATTTTTTATTTTATTAAAAAGCTAGGGTCATGTTGGTGGAAAAATAACCTAGGCCTAAAAAAATCTCTTTTGGGATTTTGTGGGCAACGAAAATTCAGGGTCTTGTTAGTAGATATTTTTTTTGGAAAATGCATCATTAATTTATTATAGCATTTTTCGTATACACTTTTTTATGTTTCAAATGGACCTTTGTTTTTGGAAATTACTTATAATATCTCTAAGTTTAATATTATTCCTCTTAATTTGCCAAGATTAATTATTTTCTGTTAGCGCCCTTGATATTTTGGGTTTTTTAAATGATATTCAAAAACTTGAATTTAGTTCTTATTATATATTATTTATTTATTAATAACCCATAAATACACAAATTAAAATATATTTTTTATTTTTTTTGAAAAAAATGTAACTCTTAGCCCAAATTCGAGAGGAGGGATGAGGCACAACGCACGTGATTTGGGCTCTTTGGCACGCGGGTAGAGGCACGATGTACGACGAGTAGAGACTGAAGACGCATGTCACTGTCCGTGGTAAACTATTGATTTGTTCAAAATCCACCCCCCCTTTCGAACAATCCTGGATCCGCCCATACTAATCTCCTTACAGTAATAACTGCTATATTTGTAAAACGCACTTTCCATTGTGATTATGAACAGGGACGGATCCAGGCGGGGGCGGGTGGGGGAGGTCGCCCCCACATCAGATCGGAGGGCAATGAATTTTACATGGGGAGGTCGGAGCCAAAGAAATTATGTGGAATTTCGCCCCCACATGCGGCATGGGGCAGGAAATACGGGAGCAAGAAGAGGCGGAGCTGCAGAGTTGTTTTTTCAATTATGCTGCAACTTTTGTGGTCGGTTGCTGAGTGAAGAAGAGACGACGTCGTTTTTCATTTAACACTAACTCTAACTTTTTATTTTCTTAAAAATCTAGGGACATGTTGGTGGAAAAATAACCTAGGCCTACAAAGATCCGTTTTGGGCTTTTGTGGGCTAAGAAAATGCAGGGTCTTGTTAGTAGATATTTTTCTTGGAAAATGCATCATTAATTTATTATAGTATTTTTCATGTACACTTTTTTATGTTTCAAATGGATCTTTGTTTTTGGAAATTACTTATAATATCTCTAAGTTTAATATCATTCCTCTTTATTTGCTAAGATTAATTATTTTTCTGTTAGCGCCCTTGATATTTTGGGTTTTTAAATGATATTCAAAAACTTGAATTTAGTTCTTATTATATATTATTTATTTATTAAAAACCCATAAAATATCCGTATACAAATTAAAAGATATTTTTTATTTTTTTTGAAAAAAATCTAACTCTTAGCCCAAATTCGAGAGGAGCGGATGAGGCACAACGCACGAGATTCAGGCTCTTTGGCACGCGGGTAGAGGCACGATGTACGATGATTAGGGACTGGAGGCCCATGTCACTGTCCGTGGTAAACTATTGATCTGATCAAAATCCACCCCCCCCTTTCGAGCAATCCTGGATCCGCCCATACTAATGTCCTTACTGTAATAACTCCTATATTTGTAAAACTCACTTTCCATTGTGATTATGAATAGGGGTGGATCCAGGCGGGGGCGGTCGCCCCCACGTCCGATCGAAGGGCAGTGAATTTTACATGGACAGGTCGGAACCAAAGAAATTATGTGGAATTTCGGCCTCTCATGCGGCATGGGGCAGGAAATACGGGAGCAAGAAGAGGCGGAGCTGCCGAGTTGTTTTTTCAACTATGTTGCAAGTTCTGTGGTCGGTTGCTGTGTGAAGAAGAGAAGACGTCGTTTTTCATTTAACACTAATTCTAATTTTTTATTTTCTTAAAAATCTAGGGTCCTGTTGGTGTAAAAATAACATGGGCCTAAAAAGATCCGTTTTGGGCTTTTGTGGGCTAAGAAAATGCAGGGTCTTGTTAGTAGATATTTTTTTTTGGAAAATGCATCATTAATTTATTATAGTATTTTTCGTGTACACTTTTTTATGTTTCAAATGGATCTTTATTTTTGGAAATTACTTATAATATCCCTAAGTTTAATATTATTCCTCTTAATTTGCCAAGATTAATTATTTTTCTGTTAGCGCCCTTGATATTTTGGGTTTTTTAAATGATATTCAAAAACTTGAATTTAGTTCTTTTTATATATTATTTATTTATTAAAAACCCATAAAATATCCGTACACAAATTAAAAGATATTTTTATTTTTTTTTTGAAAAAAATCTAACTCTTAGCCCAAATTCGAGAGGAGCGGATGAGGCACAACGCACAAGATTCGAGCTCTTTGGCACGCGGGTAAAGGCACGATGTACGATGAGTAGAGACTGAAGGCGCATGTCACTGTCTGTGGTAAACTATTGATCTGTTCAAAATCCACCCCCCCTTTTGAACAATCCTGGATCCGCCCCTGATTATGAAACAGTGATGTGATCTTTGCCAAGGCAAAAAGAATCCAAGATGGGGCAAAAATAATAATAAAATAATATGAATTTACATCAACAATATATTATCTTACATATATATGATTAATTTAAGTCGGATTTGCAAGTGTAACCCATGTAGAAAAAATATTTGCAAAAGTATCCTATATTCTAGCAAATTACAAATCATGTATTTTTGGCATTTATGCAAATTTATTTTTTATTATTTTATTTTTTAATTTTTTGAATTTAAATTTATAATGTTTTTTAGAAATAAATTATTAAATTGAAATAATTAAAATTAGAAAACAAAAATTGAAAAAATTAATTAATAAAAGCCATGTGAAAAGATATTTTTAAACGATTTATTGGTTATAATCTTAAAGTGTACGGAAAATAAGGAGTAAAAAGAGAAAAAAGAAAAGTCAAAGATATGGCAAAGATACTAGTTGGTTGAGATTTTCGTCAAAGTCTACTCGTGCTAGATTTTATACTGTCATACTTGCATATTCTACTGTCAATCCTATATATGATCATGTCACGGACTTAAAAAGAAAAAGGAAATTGCAAACGAATTAGATTTGTTATGAAATATTTTGTTTCCTATAAATGAGAAATATAATGGATATTAAAAAGATAACAATCTTAAAAGATACCAATCTTAATGGAAACAATAATAACCAATTAATAAAGGATAAAAGAAAAGTCAAAGATATGGCAAAGATACTAGTTGGTTGAGATTTCCGTCAAAGTCTACTCGGGCTAGATTTTTTACTGTCATGCTTGTCTATTCTACTGTCATACCTCTATATGATCTTGTCACGGATTTAAAAAGAAAAGGAAATTACAAACGAATTAGATTTGTTATGAAATATTTTGTTTCCTTTAAATGAGAAATATAACAGATATTAGAAAGATAACGAAATATTTTGTTTCTCTTTAAAAAAAATTAAATCTTGATTTTTTCTTAATTAGGAGACATAAACTTAGTTTTAAATTGAAAATAATTTTCGTATTTTCAAATTTGAAAAAAATTAATCTTTTTAATATTTCTCTAAAAAAAGAAAAGGGCATGATTTTGGGCATTTTTGCTAAATTTTTGGGCACTTATTATATTGTTTTGGACATTGATGCAACTTTGGAAATAACAAGGCATTTTTGCAAACTAATTTATAAAGTGGGGCATGGGGTACTAATTTCTCTTAATTTAATAGCATGCATTTTTTATTAAAAAGAAGAGTCTAGTTCAGGTGCTAATGGGCGCCCAGGTGCGAAATAAGAAAGAACAAGAGCCGTTGGATCAAGAAAAATCAAAGGCGCTGATCATTTCACTTAAAAAGGGAAAAAAACAGCACGGGCGAATTTTTGGCGAAATATTCGCGTATTTTTTAAAAAAATCGGCCCAGATTTGTTCATCAATACGGTGGATTTGTTCATTTTATTTTCATATTTGTTCATTGGTTTGTGCATATTTGTTCATCGGTTTGTGCATATTTGTTCATTAGTTTATGCAGATTTGTTCATTGATAGATGCATATTTGTTCATTGTAATATTCATATTTGTTCATTGATTTTGGCATATTTGTTCATTGGTTTTGGCATATTTGTTCATGAGTAACGTCAATTTGTTCATTGGTTTATACATATTTGTTCATTGCCTTTTTTCATATAATTGTTCATTGCTAGATGCATATTTGTTCACTAGTAACCTCAATTTGTTCATGCTATATACATATTTGTTCATTAATAACATCAATTTGTTCATAGCTAAATAAGGCACAAGCACTCCTCTTCGATTTGTTGCTATTTCGTTTTCTTAGCTTACACCATATTATTGCAAAAAGTCAGATTCTTTATCTATGATCCTTTGCATTCAAGTTTCTACATCAAACTTATGTTATTTTGGTACTATATTGAGCACTTCATTCGTATTGACAAGTTAGCCTTAAAGCACTTCATTCGTATTATCCTTTGCATTGAAGATAGACTTAAAACACAAAATAAATGCAAAAATACACTAATAGATAGTCCTAAATGTATAAGTTGATGGTATTAATAGTCCTAAATGTACAAGTTGGTGGAATTGACACATAAACATAAGTTTATTTCAATTCACAAACAAAAGGTTAGATCAATGAACAAAAAAGTTATATCAATGAACAAATAGGGTATATCAATGAACAAACAATGGTATACCGATGAACAAAAAAGAGTATATCAAAGAACAAATAATGGTAAATCAATGAACAAATAGTAGTATATGTATATCAATGAACAAATATTATTATATCGAAACTAATTATATGTGCATCAAAAACTAGATAATATTGTATTCATACTCATAAATAAAGGTTAAAAATAAAACTAAAAATTAAAAAAGTTCGAAATGGATGAAAAATGTTATAAAAAAACTCGATGCACAATGAGTTAGTATTAGGGCTGGGCAACGGTCCAAGACCGGACCGGGACCGGATTCCTGAAAATATTGGACCGAGGACCAGACCGGATATTCCCGGTCCGGTCTCGGTCCCGGTCCGGTCCGGTTTTGGACCAAACTATTATTTTGTCAATAAAATGCATTATTTTTAATAAAAAAAGTTTTAGTTATTTATAAAAAATGTTATTTTTAATATATATATATATATTATATCATACAAAATTCAATTTATATTTTTAACATAAATTTTATAATATATCTATGCATATTTTTTACACAAAATAATTTTTTTACCACTAATACAAAAGCCGGTCCGGTCCGGGATCGGACCGGACCGGGGACCGGATTATTTTTTTTGTGGACCGAGGGCCGGACCGGATACCCTCCGGTCCGGTCCAAAAATCCGGTCCGGACCGGATTTTGCCCAACCCTAGTTAGTATTGAAGAAAAAATGGTGAATATTGATGAACAAATCGCTATTTCTGATGAACAAACTGGGCGCGTCTCATAAAAACGTATTTTTCGAAAAATACGTGAATAATAAGGGAAAAATTCGTCCGTGTCGTATTTTATTGAAAAAATACGTGAATAATACGGGAAAAATTCACCCGTGCCGTATTTTATTTTTTTAATGAATGTTTAATCTGGGACGTTGATTTTTTGGAATGAACGAGCGAGATTCACTCTTATTTCTCACACAGGCGCCCATTCGCACATGACTCTTTAAAGAGAAATTAGTACCCCTTGCCCCACTTTATAAATTTGTTTGCAAAAATGCCTTGTTATTTCCAATGTTACATCAATGCCCAAAATAATAGCATAAATGTCCAAAAATATAGCAAAAATGCCCAAAATCGTGCCCTTTCCTTTTTTAGAGAAATATTAAAATAATTCATTTTTTTAAAACTTTAAATTACGAAAATTATTTTCAATTCAAAACTTAAAATGGTTTCTACTAATTAAAAAAAAAGATTTAAAAACTTTAAATTAAACTAAGAGGCATGAATTAAAAACAATTATGATTGTTATCTTTCTAATATCCGTTATATTTCTCATTTAAAGGAAAAAAAATATTTCGTAACAAATCTAATCCGTTTACAATTTCCTTTTCCTTTTTAAGTCCGTGACAGAATCATATAGAGGTATGACAATAGAATAGACAATAATGACAATATAAAATCTAGCCCGAGTAGACTTTAACGGAAATCTCAACCAACTAGTATCTTTTTCATATCATTGACTTTTCTTTTATCCTCTAATAATTGGTTATTATTGTTTCCATTAATATTGATATCTTTTAAGATTGTTATCTTTCTAATATCTGTTATATTTCTCATTTAAAGGAAACAAAATATAGTTCGTAACAAATCTAATTCGTTTGTAATTTCCTTTTTCTTTTTAAGCACGTGACATGATCATAAAGAGGTATGACATTAGAATAGGCAAGCATGACAATATAACATCTAGCCTGAGTAGATTTTGACGGAAATCTCAACCAACTAGTATCTTTGCCATATCTTTGACTTTTCTTTTTTCCTTTTTTTACTCCTTTATTTCGTATATGCTTTAAGATCATAACCAATAAATCGTTTTAAAATATCTTTTCATGTGACTTTTATTTATTTATTTTTTTAACTTTCGTTTTCTGATTTTAATTCTTTCAATTTAATAATTCATTTCTAAAAAACATTACAAATTTAAATTCAAATAATTAAACAATAAAATAATGAAAAATAAAATTACATAAATGCCCAAAATGCATGATTTACAATTTGCTAGAATATGGGATACTTTTGCAAAAAATTTTTGTAAATGGGGTACCCTTGCAAATCCGCCTTCTTTATAACTATCTTATTTTATATTACTTTAATTTAGTAAAGTTATATTCATATCTTTAAAGTTAGGGTTATTTGTTACCAACCGTCTTTTAGATTTTTTATTTTTTTAACAAACCCCAATTTAAAATAATTTTTTAAGTTTAAAACATCTTTTGTAATTTTATTCATGTAATTGTGCCACCACTACCCATTTTGTAGAGAAATATTATACTAATTGAATAAAATATCCTTGATTAATTTTATTTTACAAATGTTATCTTGATTATTTTTATAACATAAGTTACTTTTTATTAAGGTTAATTCACATTTAACCTTTATTTTCATTAAAATTATTTATTTTAAATATGAAATTTAAAATAAATTAATTAACAAAGGACATTTTTTTTATCAACTAATACAACTTATGATTAAAAATAATTATTAGTGACAGTTTAATGATTTCAGATTATAAAAAGTGTTTTTGATAACCGACCTCCAGTTGCCATAGAAAGCTAGTGGTTGTACGTCTTCTTTAAAACATCTCAGCTCTGTTCCGTTTGAACGATCCTTGTTCTTGAATTAGCTTAACAAATAAATCATTTTGGAGGTTTGTTGCCATGAAAAGCACAAGAATTTCATTCAACACTTAGTGCATCTTGAAGCTGATAAGATTGGTTTTAACGCATCTTAAAACAGCTTCTCTTATTGATGGATTGGTCATCCTTTACTAATATGATCTCAGCTTCTTTTATTGATGGATTGGTATATATAAGAGAATCAACCAAGTTACAGAGTAGCACATTGAACATAGAACAAAGAGTAGAGCGGTTTAATCGAATAGGGGGCCCCGTTCATGCCAGTTGGGCCTAGGCCCACTTTCTAAAATCTAAATGGTGCCACTGCCACACAAATCCGACCTTTCTTTTTACGTTCAGCTTGTCCGGTCCATTTAACAAAAACTTTATGCTAATCTTCAAATTATCAATCACCATTTGATCTAGTGAGATCAGACACTAGGTTTTATCAAGCGTTTGTCCAAAAATTTGGGTTTAAATCTTTCTGACGGTGTGTATGAAAAGACTAAATTAAGAGGGTCATCTCCATTAAAGGCCTTTGCATTAACCAATTGAATCGAGAGATAAAAAAAAGGCGCATTACATTAACCATTAGATTTCAAAATGTTAAATTGCATATTCTCTCTTTACGGGTTTGGGGTTTGGTATTTGACTAAATTAACAAAAGAAATGAAAAAAAAAAGACTATTCTCTTGCAAGTTTTTTTTAAAGCACATATTTTTCTTGCAAGTTTAGACACTTGGTGGTATGGCCGTCCAAATGAATTTCTTATTAATTTTCCGATTTATTGAATCATCTATCGTTTTCTTTTCTTATGTCCATGCCAACTGGATGATCAATTAATCTATGATTTGACCAGTGCCGTTCAAGATAATGAATATATACAATTACATGATGGTATGTTATATACATAGGTATATGCAGTATGTTATGTGTACATTCTCTTGGACCCAGATTTTAGGCAAAGAAGCGTCAGCCCATAGTCAGAAAATCTCCAACGCATCTAGAGCTACGGAAGATCTTCGGGATTAGTTAAGTCGGTTGGAGGGGAGAAGGTCCGAGATATGTTTGTTACAAGATAGATTCCTCTCAAGATTTTACCCACTATAAGATAGAAATAAGCAAAGATTTGTTAGTTAGGGATAAGATCATATCTTTGATTAAGATAGAATATGCCCTAAGGAGCTATATAAGTCGATGTAATCCTTAAGGGCGGGGGGACAAGTCATTCGCATAACTTTTCGTGATTTCTACATTAATACAAACACATTTTCGTTCGTATTCTTCTCGGTTTACTTGATCAAGGCCCGATCTAGGCCAAAGTCCTACCTTTGGTAAATTTTGGCTCAAACAATTTGGCGCCCACCGTGGGGCCGTGATCGATACAACCATCAGAAGAATCACCATTCTACTTCCTTCCGGATCAAGGAACACGATGTTTGGAAACGGGAAAGAAAGCCCTAAAACTCCGATCACCAAGAACGACCAAAACCTTGAGAACCAAGGCATTCAGTCTCAGGATGAGGAGATGACGGACCTCAGACAACGCATGGAATTTCTCCAAAAGGCGTTGAGCGACCAAAAAAGCTTTTATGACGCTCATGTAGAACGCCTCACTGCTGAAAACGGCCAACTCAAACAACAATACGAGGTCTTGGCTACGAGAAGTCGCTCCCTCCGCGTCACCCGACGCACTGACGGAATAGTAAGGAGGCTAGATTTCAATGCTGGAGAAGGGACTTCCGGAAAGGGTGCAGACTCGGACCCCCGAGACAAGACACCCGCACGACGAGACACGACTCCGGAGCCCATTGGCCGAGTCCGCCGCGGAGAAGTCTCCCACGACGATAATCCTCCAATTAATCTCCGGTCAGCGGCTAACCAACGCCGAGCGCCATCTCAGGAAATCTGGATCGAAGATGACGACACCGATGGAGAGGATCGAGAACGGCGCAGGCCAGTCGATTTAGACGCGGCCATCGGGAGAAAAGTGACTGAACAAATAGGCATCATCGCCGACCAACTCCGGAGGAGCAGCCAAGGTTTCCAGCCCTTGGAGCCTGAAGCACTCGACGGGTTTGACGAATCTCCGTTTTCTCGTCGAATCGCCCGAGTGGAGATTCCAAAAAAGTTCTCAGTGCCTAGCATGCCCACGTACAACGAGACTGCAGACCCTAACGAGCACGTGGCCATATACAAACAAAAGATGATGATGAGTGCGGTCCCATCCCACTCAAAAGAGGCAGTGATGTGCAAGGGGTTCGGCACAACCTTAACGGGGCCGGCCCTAACCTGGTTCATCAACCTCCCACGCGGGAGCATTAGGTCCTTCGCGGATCTCTCGGACACTTTCCGTTCTCAATTCGCGAGAAGCCGCAAATTTGAGAAGCAATCCAGCGACCTCTACCGGATCCGCCAATGGTACCAAGAAACTACCAGAGAATTCTTGGACCGCTTCAATCGCGAGAAGATCTCCATCCCGTCTTGCGACGTGACGACAGCGGTGGAAGCATTCAGACAAGGGGTCACCCCCGATAGTGGCTTGTACAAGGAACTAACTAAACACCCTTGTGCTACCTTTGAGGAGGTGCAAGCTAGGGCTCTGGCGCACGTCCGGCTAGAGGAAGATAGGTCCCTAAGGAAGAGGTCTTCAGAGACGGAAAGAACTGAGAGAAGGGGTCCCGTTGACAGCCGTCGAGGTTCAGCAGACCAAAGGAGGGACCGCCGTGCTCATCCTTACTCACGGCCTACCTCAGGGCAGGTCAACGTGACCAAGACACGATCGACGGATGACAAAGAACGAGAACCCGTGCTGCCCTCACTCGACTCCTTCAAACTCAACATATCCACGGAAAAGCTGCTCCGGAACATGGCGAAACAAGGAGAACTCGTGAGGTGGCCGAGAAGAGACAAAGCCCCTCGCTCGGGGAGAGACACATCCAAGTGGTGCGACTACCACGAGTATCACGGACACCGGACTCGTGATTGCCTGATGCTCCTAAAAGAACTGGCCCGCTTAGTCGCGGAGGGAAGAATAAGAGACGTAGCTCTAGACGTTCGAGTACCCAAAGATTTGCTAGAGAATTCTCAGTCCAAGCACCGAGAAAGGCTAAATCCTCCAACGCCTGACAGGGTGATCAACGTGATATCCGGGAGATCAAACATCTGCGAATTATCGTACTCAGCAGCAAAGCGCCACGCGAGGGAAAGCAGTTTTAGTCGACCTCAATCATCAAGGCACCGCGCCAGAGAATCTCTGGGACAAGCCATCGTGTTTGACGACACCGATGCATAGAACACTTCCGAGCCGCATCATGACGGTCTTGTGATTTCCCTACACATCGGGAACGTGCTGATGAAAAGGGTATTGATTGATACAAGAAGTTCCACAAATCTCATGACCCTAACTGCCTTGAAGGAGATGGGTTTGTCCGAAAACGACATCCATAAACACCCGGTGCCTTTAGTGGGGTTCAGCGGCGAGATCAAACACACCGTGGGCGATATTGCAATCCCAACCTTCGCCAAGGGTGTAAATATGCAAGTCAATTTCCTTGTGATAGACTGCCCTTCATGCTACAACGTAATCTTGGGACGACCATGGTTACACGACATGAAAGCCGTAGCTTCCACCTACCACCAAACGGTGAAATTTCCAACACCATGGGGAATAGATGAAATTCGCGGGGATCAGAGGTTGGCTAGCTCAAGGCAGCCCTCAAGCCAACCACTCTGAGACCTGAAGCATAGCAATTACAGAACGTCACCCCTCCGCCGGCGCGAACTGAAGATGGAGAAAAAGCGGAGGAGGTGATCCTAGAGGAGGGGAAGGTTGTCAAGATCGGAGAAAATCTAGAACCCTCAATCAGAGAAGAATTGGTAATTTTCTTGAAAAGTCACAAGAGCTGTTTCACTTGGAGTCATGAAGACATGACTAGAATAGACCCTTCCATCATCACACACAAACTCAACGTAGATCCTGAGCACCCTCCCGTTAAGCAAAAGAGACGAAGGTTCGCCCCAGAGCGAATACAAGCGGTCGACGAAGAGATCAAAAAGTTACTAGATACCGGGAAGATCAGAGAGGTGAAGTACCCCGATTGGCTAGCTAACGTAGTCGTGGTGCCTAAGAAAAACGGGAAGTGGAGGGTTTTCGTGGACTTCACCGACCTCAAAAAAGCTTGCCCTAAGGATTCTTTCCCTCTTCCCCACATCGATACAATGGTGGATGCAACCGCGGGTCACGAACTCCTTACCTTCATGGATGCATTCAGCGATTATCACCAGATCCAGATGAAGCCGGGAGATCAAGAGAAGACCTCCTTCATCACCGGGCAGGGCACGTATTGCTACCGTGTAATGCCCTTCGGCTTAAGAAACGTCGGGGCCACTTACCAACGATTAGTCAATCGGATGTTCCGTGATCATATTGGCAAGACAATGGAGGTGTATATTGACGATATGGTGGTGAAAAGCACAAGCGCTTCCCTACATAGGGGGCACTTGGAATAAGCGTTCAGGATCCTTGAAGAATACAACATGAAGCTGAATCCCCAAAATTGCATCTTCGGGGTACAATCTGGGACTTTTCTAGGGCACGTGGTAACCAAGCGGGGGATTGAGGCTAGCCCAGACCAAGTTCGGGCGATTGCTTCCCTAAAATCCCCTCGAAGCATGAAAGACGTGCAAAAGCTGACTGGCAAGATAGCCGCACTTAATCGGTTCATCTCCAAATCCTCAGATAAATGCCGACTATTTTACGAGGTACTAAAGAAGAACAAGAGCTTCCAGTGGACGGAAAAACACGAGGCCACTTTCCAAGAGCTAAAGGGATACTTTGCCAATCCCTTACTGCTGGCTAAACCGACCCCGGGGGAGGTACTGCACCTCTACTTAGCCGTATCGGACAACGCTCTAAGCGGAGTCCTTGTCAAGGAGGAAGACGGCCAACAGGTTCCGGTTTACTTCGTAAGCAGAACAATGGTGTCCGCCGAGACACGCTACTCTCCGACGAAAAACTGGTCCTGGCGGTCATGATGTGCTCAAACAAACTCCGACCATACTTCGAGTCACACACCATCATCGTCCTGACGAATTACCCACTCCGACAGGTCATGCAAAAGCCAGAATTCTCAGGAAGAATGGCAAAGTGGGCAATCCACCTAAGTGGATATGACGTCAGATATGAACCTCGAAGAGCAATCAAGTCACAAGTATTGGCCGACTTCGTTGTCGACTTCACCCCAACTCTTGAAGAAAGCGCTAAAGAGGAGGTCTTGGTCTCGTCCCTCAACGAACCTCAGGAGGAATAGATACTAAACACTGATGGAGCCTCAAACGCAAGGGGAGCAGGTCTCGGTGTCGTGCTAAAGTCGGCAAGGGGGGAAAAGACAGCTCAGGCAGTCAGATGCAACTTTGAGGCCACCAACAACGAGTCGGAGTATGAAGCTCTCATCTTTGGGATGGAGTTGGCTAAGGACTTGTCCATCAAGAAAATCAAGGTACACGCTGATTCCTTACTCATCATCAATCAAATTTTGGGCATTTTCGATGCCAAAGATGATAGGATGGCTAGCTACCTCAATGTGGTTAAAACACTATCCGGGAATTTCGAACAAATACAATTCGAGCAAATTCCTCAGGACCAAAACGCTCCGACCGATGCCCTAGCCGGTTTGGGCTCAACCCTAGACCCCAAGGAGTATGATAATATACCATTAGTCCACTTATTACAGTCGGCTATAACAGAAACATCGGTGACGCAGGCTGCTGAACCACCACCGGAGCAACTCGCCCCGGATATTCTCCAAGCATCCACTAGTCCAGGGGTCAGTTCGGGCGGCCACTGGGCCAAGCCATACCTTGATTGGTTCCTACACGGCGAAGTACCCAAGGACAAGATCGAAGCCAAAGCCTTAAGGTCGAAAGCAACGCGATTCGCCATCTTAGATGGGATCCTCTTCCACAAATCTGCCTCAGGCTTCCTACAGCGGTGCGTAGAAAAGGAAGAGGCTGAGAAAATCATGCGCAAGGTACACAACAGAGATTGCGGTAATCATATTGGGGGTCGAAGTCTTGCTAACAAGATCCTTAGGCAGGGGTGGTATTGGCCTACCATTCGCCAGGATGCCACCGAGTATGCTCAGTCGTGCGAAGCATGCCAACGGCACGCACCAGTCCCACATCAGCCACCAGAGATTCTCCACCCCTCAGTCACTCCTTGGCCATTCATGCGATGGGGGATGGACATCGTCGGCAAGCTACCCCCTTCCACGGGGCAAAAGGTGTTTTTCCTCGCATGACAGACTACTTCTCTAAGTGGATCGAAGCTAAAGCCTTTCGGGAAATCAAAGACAAGCAAGTAATCTCATTCATCAAGAGCAACATCCTGAGCAGATTTGGGGTTCCCGCGGAGATTACTTGCGACAATGGGTCACAATTCATAAGCAAGAAGATGCGCGACTTCTGCAAGGAATGGAACATTGACTTAGTCATGTCCACTCCAAGGTACCCGCAAGCTAACAGACACGCCGAAGCTAGCAACAAGGTCATCATCAACAACCTAAAGAAGCGGTTGATAAAATCCAAAGGGAAGTGGGTTGGGGAATTACCCTACGTACTCTGGGCCGATCGCACCACCCCAAAGGGAGCCACCGGACAGACCCCGTTCTCACTGGTACACGGATGCGAGGCCGTTATCTCAGCCGAGGTCTTAGTCCCAACCGCAAGGTATGGACTCACTACCTCAGATAGCAACGGGCGTGAACAAGAAGCAAATCTGGATACTATCCAGGAACTCAGAGAGGCTGCCCATGCTCGGATCACGAAGTACCAACAACAAGTGGCTAGGAGCTACAATAAAAATGTTCGAGTAAAGAGTTTTCAGCTTGGAGACTGGGTGTTGCGAAAGGTTTTTCCAGAACACCGCATAAGCAAACGCTGGCAAATTAGCACCCAATTGGGAAGGGCCATACAAAATCACCAAAGTCGCGGGGAACGGAGCTTACCAACTAGAATCCAAAGATGGAAAGGCGGTACCACGAAGCTGGAACGCAACCCATCTGAAAAAGTATTACTTCTAAACTAATTCATTATCATGTTTCATCTATAGACATTTCTTAGCTTTAGCTTAGAGAATCTTTAGGCCATTTTTGACTTTTTTGAATAAACGACTCAGGGCACTTGCCCACACTGTCGAACAAAGTTTTCAAATTCCTAGTTCATAAAGTTTATTTCACACATTTTTACGTAATGATTTGCGAGAAAATATTCTCCCCTTTCTTGCATACTTTCTTATTGCTCAAAAATGCAAACACGCGCTAATCAAAGTTGCATACAACATGAAATGCGTCGAACACAAAATACCACTGTTGAGACACATGGTTATACCGTCTAAAAACGACGAGATCGTCACGAATACAACGTCGACGAAGTAACCCATAAGATGGTTACCCCCCATCTAAGTCCGATCAACAAAACATCCGATTAGTACGGGAAGGAGAAAGCTATAGCATATAACTCAAAATGTCCATATTCGCGGGACACCGCGATGACACCCACATCCTAAGTCCTAAACTTAAGGATCCATTGCCCAAAAACGCGTCAATTCCTAGTGACCCTTGGCAATGGCCAAAGGAAGCCCAATCGTAACTAACTATGCACGGCCCTTTGCAGAAAATTAAAATACCCAAAACGCGAAATCTAAATCCACATGAGATTCACAATAACTCGCTAAAAAGAGGAGCACCAAAACTCCCTCTTAAAACGCTAAACTCTAACGCGTACCCCATCCACGGGCAACAAATTCCGGAAGATTCTCCAGGAATCTACCCATGCTAACATATTATGCAAAACTGTTTTTCAATACAGATAGATAAGTAGCAAATATTATATTGCGCCATTCACAGGGCGTCAAAACCATCCAAAAAGAACGCCATAAAAGTTTAGGCCACCAGGCCAAAAAATTACCAAGTCTTTAAACAATCCCACAACAAAAACAAAGAAAATACTGTTGAAAGTTCATTAAAAGGAAAGCAAGGGAAACGCGGATGGGGCTTACTGATCGTCGGCTGGGGTCGAAGGCTCCTCCCTATCCGAGGCCTTCTCACCATCTCCCTCTTTGCTGATTGGGGCCCCATCATCGCCGTTTTTCTCCTCTTCCTTGTTCAGGGAGCTGGCATCATCCTCTTGGTCCTTAGCCTCCAAATACTCCCTGCCGGGAGGAGGGTTGCAGGCGGGGTAATACTCCTCCAAGACCTCTTGCTGCGCCTTCAGATCCCAATTGGCGCTCTTGCCGTCAGCGAGGTCTTGCAGTAGCTCCACTTGAGACTTCATCGTATAGTACGCCGCCACATTCACCACCACCTGGGGGAAGCCCTTTACCTCCTTCTCCGCCTCAACCGCCCTCGCCTCGAGCGATGCATTCTCGGACTGGAGATCCTCCACCTGAACCTTCAAGGAGTCCACCAACGATTGGAGTTTTGCGAGCCTTCCTATCCGTTGAGGCGACCGAGTCCCTCGCTTGCTTCTCCTTCTCTTCCAGCGCCCTCATTTCCTCTTGACAACGACCATTGGTACGGTGGCCATTAGCTCTTGGAAAGCCTACAACAAGGGAAAGTGGAAGAATGAGGATAATCCCGGCATAAACCAAACAAAAGGCAAGTGAGCGCCAAAGAAATACCAAAGAAACGGTAACGAATATCTAAAGCCTCAGATAAGCGAACCTACCATTCTTAGTGTCGCGTCAACATGGCTGAATGCGGCGTCTGGGGTTAGGGCCTGGAAGTCCAGTTTGACATTTGGAAGCAAAGTATCCCCGAAAGTGCTGAGAAGAACCTTGGGCTCCTTCTTCTTGACAACAGGCGAAGCTGGAGAATCTTCAACCCTTTTTCGCTTCAACGCGAGAGACTTCTTCACCTCGGAACTAGGTGTGGGAGATGCGAGAAGTTTGGGGCCACCAGACCTCAGCCGGCGAACCATCGCCGCAGCGGAGGTATCCACACCAGCACCTGAAGAATCCAAGAAAAAAGGAAATAGATTTAAAATAAAATTGAAAAAGTTAATCGTGTAAGGAGCGGAGAAAAGAGCGAACTACCAACCTGACTTCTTCTTTGAGGATCTCGCCATATCTGAGGAAAGGGGAGTGACTTCCGTTTCTGTCTCGTCCTCGTCAGATTTTGGAGATTCTTCGCCCTCACCACTACCCTTCGGATCAGGGCAAATCTTTCTGGGTTTGCGCTTCTCAGCCTTGATCTTCAGCAGGCGGCGACACACACCCGTATCCGTACACTTGGAGTTGATCCCTACCGGAACTGCACAAACAGGAAACATGAGAACAAAGAAGAATTAGAACATGAAAACAAGGCCACAAGAATTCTGAAAAACACAAGGAAGATCAGATCGCCTTACGAGATGTGTTCCATCCATCTCGAAAGACGTCTTTCACTTCATCGTCAAGATCGCCTAAAGACGCTTTCTTGACAAAGAAGAAGCGGGCTTGCCAGCACCGGGAAGGCATTTTCAGCTTAGGAATAAGAGGATTTTTGGTGTTCCTAGCATGCAGGGTAATGCGGCCTGCCCTCTGAGGAACGATCTTATACGCCAATAGGAGTTCCCCCATGGTCATCTCTAACCCCCGTTTTGCGGCGAGCTCATCGATTCGAGCGAGCGTACGCCAGGTGGTCGGGAGGATTTGGCAAGGAGAAACCTTTAGGGTTTTGATGAAGTCTCGAATAAAAGGAGAAAAGGGAAATTTCAGACCCAAGGTAAAGGGATAATCAAGGAAACAAATCCACCCCGGTCGAACCCAGTCGATGAGCTCGACGGTCGGGGCGTGGAAGCGGGTCCCCTCAGGAAAGCTGCCAAAGGAGATCCATTCAGCGATCTCCTCCGGCGTCATTTCGCAACGGTAAAGGTCCTGGGAATCTAGGGCTAAAGAAGAAGTGAAGGGCGAGGGGTTGGCCATGGAAATCGAGCGGAGCAGAACCAAAGAGGAAGAAGAAGGGAGCGTTACCTGAGAAGCCGAGAGCGAGATTGGGAAGGAAAGAAGACGAAGGCGAAATGATGGCAAAAAAGGAGCCTCTCAGGTCATTAAGAAAAGGCAGTAGAAGCAAATCCCGTTTTCCAAGGCGTCTCCAAACGTCTTTTCAACTTAAATGCAATTTTCGAAATTTGAAGTTTAAATTTTGAAATTGCATTTAGGGGTATTGTTGGACCCAAATTTTAGGCAAAGAAGCGTCAGCCCATAGTCAGGAAATCTCCAACGCATCTAGAGCTACGGAAGATCTTCGGGATTGACTAAGTCGGTTGGAGGGGAGAAGGTCCGAGATATGTTTGTTACAAGATAGATTCCTCTCAAGATTTTACCCGCTATAAGATAGAATAAGCAAAGATTTGTTAGTTAGGGATAAGATCATATCTTTGATTAAGATAGAATATGCCCTAAGGAGCTATATAAGTCGATGTAATCCTTAAGGGCGGGGGACAAGTCATTCGCATAACTTTTCGTGATTTCTACATTAATACAAACACATTTTCGTTCGTATTCTTCTCGGTTTACTTGATCAAGGCCCGATCTAGGCCAAAGTCCTACCTTTGGTAAATTTTGGCTCAAACACATTCACTAATATAATTAAGTCCTAAATATATATATAATCCATTAAATTGATACTGGGTAGAGCGATCATTAACATAATAAATAAAGGGTGGGGGCGCGCCCGCAATCTAGCGGCCGTGCCACCGCCCAACGGCAAAGTCCTCAGGAGAGAAACACTCGTTATTATAAGTAATTACGGGGTGGCAGTGTGGCACCGCCAAAAGCATATTATTCATATGAATTATAAATTTATGATCATTCTTGATAAAGATCTCCATAAAATTACTCATGTAAATAGTTGCCGAGTCTTGCATGATAAAAAAGAAATCACCTATTTTTAGAAATTGTGTTCAAGTTTTAGTAGTTTCAACGAATTACTTTTTTAGGAAGTTTTCCTCAAGGTAATATCATGAGACTAGCTCCCATTAACAATGTATTTTAAAAAAACTAAAAAAAAAGATTTTTTTATCACATAAGTCTGATAAGTAAGTGTGTTAGTTACTTAGTTTTAACTTGTTATAACACGAGTACATTCGTGATGAGAATATGTATGTACTAATTAACTAAGCTAATGTACGTAAATCTGAATTCCTAACACTTGACATCATAAACCCAGTCATCCAAGCTGTACGTAACCAATAGTAGTTTCTAATTTGCATCCCTGAATAGTGAAAATGCATCTCAAGAAAAAAACCAATAGTAGTACGTTTCTAATCTCCAATTTTCTATGTTTTTATTTTTGGTCAAGTTTCTGATCTCAATTTCACTACACGTAACTTGTAGTGCTACTATAGTTGGCTGGGTTACTTTGGTTTACAACAACTCACGTTTTCTACGTGCATTAAAATATATAAAGGTGAAGTTCGTCGTCGCCTGACATCAGCAACCATCTAGCTCACAATACACGACTTGCTTACTGTACATTTCCCTTTTTTTTTATTATATTTCCTGAATTTTTTGATTCATTATCACAAATTCACACCTACTTATCTTTCTCTCGCTCTATTAATTTTTTTATCCACAGTCGGCGTCCATAAAATCTGGACCACGGGCGTATCTTCTGCTGTCACTTTCATTAGTTTTTCAACGAAACTAAAGCCGGGCATTTAAGCCTCACCGTTGATTCATGACACATGTACCAAATCCTTCAAGTGCGTGTTCCGTTTCTCGTTACGACCATGGAATTGTCCCGTAACTCTTAAAATACAATCGTTTTTACACTAAAGCAATACTCGTAAGTCGTAAGTGGAATTAATGAGAGAACCCCTACAAAAAGTTTATATATGTGACATGCTTGAAACGAACCTCTATCTCAATGGCGAGTCATTTCTTACCTAATCAAACGTATAGTACTTAACTAGCTAATTATTGTATATTTTATTTAAAAAACACAAAACTTATACTCCATATCCATAGAGACTAGAGAGCATCTTGCGTCATAATGACTGGGTCCAGATCTGAGCTGTCTCTCGTCCCTACAGCCAACCATCTGTCACCTAAACCAAATTATAAATTGAATCAAAAAAGAAAAAGAATTATATAATAAGACAAATGGTCGAGAGAACTTTCCACTTTTCCACAGCAAAGGGCAAAAGCCGTGTTTAAATGCTTTTTTTTTTTTCCTTTCTCCTTTTTCTTGTTTGAACTAAATCCCGTGTTAATACTTAAAAGGTTCCGGCTCCCACTTGCTCTGCCCCAAACGCCAGACACCCCTAAATTCTCTGGCACTCCGAGAAACATTCAAACCCCCAAAATCAAATCCAACATTCGTCCCCCTCAGACGCATTAATCTCCGCTTTATTGCTTTCAATTTTCAATCTATAATCCATTTCGCTCACACTTTCCACCTTCAAAGCAAGGTTCCGTTTGAGCACTCGACCGATCGATCGTTCGGTCTCTGGATTTCACGAATGCCAGAGATCGAACCTGCTTTTCCGGCAATTCACCAACAAATCAACAACAGCAACAACCGAAGCAGCAAAATGGTGTTTGACAACGCACTCTTCGGCAAATACGAGCTCGGGCGGCTCTTGGGCTGCGGAGCCTTCGCCAAGGTCTACCACGCGCGCAACGTCCGCACGGGGCAGAGCGTGGCCGTGAAGGTCATCGCCAAGAAGAAGCTCGCCGGCACCACTCTCATGTCCAACATCAAGCGCGAGATCACCATCATGCGCCGCCTCCGCCACCCCAACATCGTCCGCCTCCACGAGGTCCTCGCCACCCGCACTAAGATCTACTTCGTCATGGAGCTCGTCAAGGGCGGCGAGCTCTTCGCCAAGGTCGCCAAGGGCCGCTTCTCCGAGGATCTCGCCCGCAAGTACTTCTGCCACCTCATCTCCGCCGTTGCCTACTGCCACGCCCGCGGCATCTACCACCGCGATCTCAAGCCCGAGAATCTCCTCGTCGACGAGAACGGCGACCTCAAGGTGTCGGATTTCGGCCTCAGCGCCGTCAGGGAACAGGTTCACGCGGACGGGCTCCTGCACACCCTCTGTGGGACCCCTGCCTACGTGGCCCCCGACATTCTCACCAAGAAGGGCTACGAAGGCGCCAAGGTGGATGTGTGGTCCTGCGGGATTATCCTCTTCGTCTTGACGGCCGGTTACCTGCCGTTTAACGATCCCAATTTGATGAGCATGTATAAGAAGATCTACAAGGGGGAGTTCCGGTGCCCTAAATGGATGTCCTTCGATCTGAAGAAGATTCTTTCTAGGCTGCTGGACACAAACCCTAACACGAGAATCACAATTGACGAAATTGCAAGGGATCCGTGGTTCAGGAAGGGCGGCTACAAGGAATCGAGCTTTCTACCGGAGTCCGAGTTCGAGAATTGCGACGAGGTTGATGAACAGCTGAAATCCAGTAACGGGGGTGATGAAGCGAGCTCAAGCTACAATCTCAATGCTTTCGATTTGATCTCGTTCTCAGCCGGTTTGGATCTGTCTGGCTTGGTCGATGGGTCGCGAAGCCCAATGGAGGACGTGAAGAGGTTCCTTTCCAAGTTCTCTGCGGAGATGATCGCCGAGAAGATTGAAGCCTTGGCCATGGCGGCCAATTTGAGAGTGAGCAAGGGGAGGAAGAAGGATCGTGTGGGAGTTGAATTGGTGGGGCAGAATGGGAATTTTGTAGCTAAGGTGGAGATTGGACAGCTGACTGAGGAGTTGGTTGTGGTGGAGGTGATGAGAATGGCTGGAGATGCCTCACTGTTCAATGAATTGTGGAAGAAGAATATCAGATTAGAACTTGATGATTTCGTGTATCGCGGGGATCAACAACAGCAGATCACCTCTGCTTCTCCTCCTCCTGCTGCTGCTGTTGAGGATGGCAATGAAGATGGTGATGATGTTTGAAGAATAATGTTTCTACGCGGAGTTGAGTATGCGACTAAGATAATAAGTTTCTTCTGTACAGCTTGGTCATCAATTCTAGTTGGCAGATCAAAGAACTCCTGCAAAGGGGTGCGTGTGTGTGTGTGTGTGTGTGTGAACTAATTCAGAGGGGTAGGGTTAGTTCAGTGGGTGTGTGCTGTTTTCAGGTTTGTGTGATGAGTGACCATAAGTTGTTTGTTTTCAAGGTTCCTGTAATATTATTGATTGATTGTACAATATTAGAATAAACAGTGAAAGAAAAAGAGAGGAGGGGAGGTTTCAAAGTGTATAGGATTGTGAGAGATTTGAGGAGTTTTGTTTTTAAGGGCAAGCCATTTCCTAGGAGGAGCCCGGGTTTTTCCCTTGCTACCGGGGTGACATTACGGTAGATCATTTTGTAACACCCTGTAAATAATACTCCATCAAAGTACAGTTCTTTTTGTATAAAATGGTAGATTAACCACTCTGGTTCTTTGCTTTGGCTAATGCAATTGCTCTTGATTGAATATCCTACTAGTTGTGTTTACAATGATGGTTAATCTAGCAATCTCCTAATTGCTTGATGGCAAACAGTGGAGAATCTCACGCCTGGTCTTGTTCAGGAGATGGTATCAAATTTGGCTTGTTCATCTAGTAGGGTTCACAAAATTGATTACTGCAAAAGCAAACGTGAGAGATTTGCTTGCCCGTGAAGGAGATGACAAGTTGGCCATGTCACGTCAGGAGATGAGATGATGAATTGTAGGGTATTTGGGAAAGCCTCAGATGCAACTTGTCAATCTGTACATGATGTTTTAACTTCATGTCACCTCATGTTGATAAGCACCTCTTGTTTCGGGTAAGGTCGAATCCAAAACATATCACGAGAAACATGTCAATTAAGATCCTTGCCTCCTTGGGGACCAGGGTGCTGATATTTGTAGAAAGTTACAGAACAAACAGCTTTTGTTGTCGGTGACGTTAAACTTGCAAGTCTATTACTACTGTCAAGTTTTTCGTATTTGAAAGCTAGTGTAATTTGCTATTTTGAAGCTGAAGTTTCATGACCGCCTCCCCTTAGAATGATGGCGAAAAGCTAATGATAGAGAAGTAGTTTCACAGCAACAATGATAGAAGATTTCATGACAGAAGATGAAACAACATACACACTATAATGCAGATGCAAGCAATCAGTGTTACGCTCAATTGAACTATGCTATTCAAGAACATAATACTAAAATTCATCAAAGAAGAACTTGTCTTTTAGCATAACTTTTCTTCTCTCCTAAAGGAGATTATAAGTTGATTTACTTGATTGTGAAATGAACTAGTTGACGCTCACAAAATGACAGCAATACCAAACACAGTAGCTTGCCGTATAAGAATTAAGACATTCAGTGGCTTAAAAAGATCTTGAACTACTTACATGAGGAGCAACTGAACGAAATTTTATTCATTAATTTCACAGTCAAGAATACAGGATCCAAAATGGTTAATGTATAACATGTTCAATCAAAGTTTTGACTAGAGAAGCAATAAATTGAGATATTTTCCCACCACCACCACCAACTTTGCCCTTACACTTGCTGATCTTGATGTTGCTCACTTTGCCATGTCCAAACAATGTCTTGCAAAGCAGGCCGTATATCGTCCTTCATCATCTTCTGATATTCTAAGGAATCACCACTGGATTTTCTCATCTCCACCAGAAATAGTTTGGGTGTCAATTCAAATATTTCCGCATCAATTGATAATAATCTCCTTTTCCCAGCTCTTACAGCTTCAAAATTCAAGAGGCCTTTGTCAATCTGTGTAACTCTAAACCTCAAATGCTTCGCTGTCTCTATCAACCTCGAAATGATGGCAGACGCAGGTTGTTTAGAAGTGAATATTTCCCTTTTCTTCTCTATCCTTTCTTCATTTCCCACAAATAAGCCTGTCAGATTAAACCCAGACGAAGAAGATATAATATCAAAGGCATTCAATTCCGTGGGTCTAATTGATTCTTGCATTAGTTCACCATCTTGAGATTCTTTCATAAGATCCTTCTTAAACCAAGGATTCTCTCTTATTTTCTCAATTGAGATTCTAGTTTCAGGATTTGGCTCCAACATTTTCGATAACAAGCGGCGAACATCCTGAGAAAACCATTTAGGAAACTTGAAATCAGCATTTCCAATCTTTCTATACAGCTCCATCAAATTCAAATCATTAAAAGGAAGATAGCCCGCTAATAGGACAAACAAAACCACCCCACAAGACCAAATGTCAGCTTTTGCTCCATCATACCCTTTTCTGCTAATTACCTCAGGAGCAACATAAGCAGGAGTTCCACATGTAGTGTGAAGCAAACCGTCCTGACGCTTTGACTCGGACAACGCACTTAACCCAAAATCCGATACCATCAAATTCTCACCCTCATCCAATAGCAAGTTCTCTGGCTTAAGGTCACGGTGATACACGCCTTTACAATGACAAAACTCCACAGCATTAATCAACTGTTGGAAATACTTTTGTGCAACGTCTTCTTTAAGCCTGCCTTTAGTTAGCTTATTAAAAAGCTCGCCGCCTTTAGCGTATTCCATCACAAAGTAAATCTTTGTCCTTGTAGCCATGACTTCATAGAGCTGAACCACATTCGGGTGGTTGACCATTTTCATAACTGATATCTCACGCTTCACCTGATTCATTAATCCCACCCTCACAACTTTCTCTTTGTCAATCACTTTGATCGCCACATTTTGACCGGTTTTTAAACTCCTCCCATGATGAACCTTTGCAAATGTCCCTTGCCCAAGTAGTTTGCCTAATTCATAGCTATCCATCACATAGCTGGTTTTACGCTCCATGTACGACTAGGAATGGAGTATTATTGTAGAGTTATACTAGAAGCAATTCACCCGTCTTCAGAAAGGTTGTCCATTCAGCCTTTTGGGGCATAAAGAAACAATGCACTGATAAAAAACCTCTTCACCTTGTATCATCAAGAGAGGAGCACAGATGATTCTAGTAACTGAAAATAAAACACTTCTTTCAGCATTCTCCAAGAAGTGAATTGTTTCAGCACCAGATAATGCTCAAAGAAGCGAATGCTTTCAGAAATCACATGGCACTTTTCAGCAATTGATTCGGCCTATGACCCTGCACTTAGAAGGGGGGGAAACACCATGAATCTAATAAACAACAATAACATCTACCCAAGTGGATCCCGGTATGAGCAGGATCTGGGGGTCGAGTCGAGATGTATGCACCCTTGCCCCGAACGGAAAGTCGGGAGGGTATTTTTGGGAAAGTTAATTTGGAATTAATTGTAGAGTAGATATAAGTTCATTCAAAGATCAAGATCAGAAGTATAACATCAAAACCTACTTCAACCCTTAATCAAAATTAGAAACCAAATCACAGAACTACACAATTCCATGTCTCATACATTAACTAAGGCGTAACTTCCTAAGAAACCACGATTACTATGTTTGAAACAAATACATGATCACCTCTCAAATTGTAATCCATTAGAAGAGGGATTAGCAACCTGATTCCGAAATTCCGAATCCCAAAATCCTAAAATTAATTATTACGCCCATCAAAGCAATATAATAGCTGGGTTCTTTGCGTAGCTTATCCGCATTGATCAGATACAGAAGATCAGATTAATTAAAGATAGAGATATAAGATGGAAAACAGACACAGGTATCGACATCAATTGTAAGTACCCGATTGTAACTAATAAATTTCATGCCGACTTGACGGAAGAAAATCAAGGGATCGAAAGGAATACCTCAGCGAATGGAGAATCGGGATGAAGAGAGCGGGCTGAATTTGTCTGGCTGATTTCACAAATGACAAACCCAGAGAAGTGGGAGAAGGAAAGAATAATAATTATATAGTAAAAGAAAATCCTAAATGAAAACGAGGTTTTTTGATCATTTGATGGGCCAAATTAAGTAGGGGCAGCCAAATTAAGTAGGGCCTACCTTTTTTTTAAAAAGTAAATAGAGTTTATTAATCAAATCATAGGACCAGTACAATAGAACTCAAAATCTAAAGAATGCATATACAATTGAATCAAATAAACTTCGAGATCGATGTAAATAAGATATGACGTTTTTATATATTTTTTTTACACCTTTGTTTCTTACAGCTTGTTTCTTACAGCTTTATACGATTGTAATGTTGTAGTCGGTCTAGATATTATTCAACTGATTGAATTCGGACTAGGAATTAAAGTCGGACTAGGAATTAAAATTTGTGAGGCCGAGATTGAATTCGGATAGGAAAAGTTGATTGAAATCGCGCCCTAATTAATCTCGGAAACTACCAGATGAGACTGATAACCATCAAGAAACCACTATCCTCGACAAAACTAGTCATACACCACACAGTACCCTAAATATAATAGGGACGAGATAGAATGGACGAACCGAAACTTATGAGAAAGAACGCGGATCATATTTACGGTTGACTAAATTAAGTAGGCCTACTTAATTTGGCCAACGCTTTTTATTTCCATTATCAAAAACGTTTTTGACAAAATCAGTGTGGTTTGTCAGGAATTAAGCCCCTTTGCTTTGCAATTTTGGTACTTGATTTTAATTTTTAAATATGGTTGATTAAATTACCGAATTTTCTTGTTTAATGTTGCGAAAATTCTATACTTTGTATATGATCTTCTTGTTTTCTATCAAATCGATGATTTTCTATCAACAGAATTGTCACAATAGATGAGTTGTACACACGTTTTACCTTTAAGCTTTTGTTTTCTGTGCTTTAAAGTTTCAATGTGTTCAAATAGGACTACTTTGATTAATTTTGGATTCTTACTTAGTTATTTTCTCTTATAACCTGTAATATATACTTAATTAATTTAAGTTAATTTTGTGATAGGATTTAGGACTAGTTTTTTCTGTTTTTGTTTACTGATTACTAATTTGATACTAGTTTCAATAAATTATGATATATGTTTGATTAATTGGTTATTTTATAAACAAATGACATTCAATTGCTTCGTAAAGTTGACAAATGAATTTAGATTGCTGTCAGAATTTTCCAGGTTGTATTCTTCTTCTTTATCACTAATTTATTATTATTGTCTTTGAGTTTTATTTTAGGCTTTTACTAATATGTATTTCCGTACCTTGTACGAGTTTTTCTTGAATAAAATAATCATAATAAAATATTTTCAAATGTATTTATTATTCAAGAAAAATAATCATGTAAATACTTAAATATAAATTTTTGTTATGATCTGCGTAAAAAGATAATGCAATTATCATATAACTAATCAAGATCTTTTCATATAAGGTAACAAATGATTGGATTATAATAATAACCAAATTGTCAAGGAGATTGCTAGTAATATACGGTTACAAACATAACTATTCAATTAGGATATTTTAGTTAAAAAACGATTTCATCTAAAAATAAAATAAATATTCTAGAATTTGTATGATAGCTACAGCTAGGGGTGTTCAAAAATATCCGATCCGGTCAATCCGACCCGGTGATCCGACGATCCGATCCGCGAAAATTCGAATCCGTTGGAAAATTATCCGAATCCGATCCGATTCGAAAAAATTAGCCGGATCACCGGATCGGATACGGATCGGGTCGTCAAACCCCCCGGATATCCGAGGGTATAATACTATACATATATATTTTGTGCAATAACAAAAAGTTTAATAGTCCAAGTAGTTTTATGTGCTTCGACTTCCTAGTACTACCCCTTTTTTGTTTGTTTTTCTAATTATTTTTAATATATTTCACCCCACAAATAAAATTAACGATAAATAAAACCTAAATCTATATGTAACACCCCATTTTTATTTTATTTTAAATTATTTTTTCTCTTTTTTTTATGCGGATGATTATTTGGATCATGATTTTTGGGTGAAATTTACCGACTGAATAAATTATTTGGAACTTAAATACAAAAAAATATAAAAGTATGAATATTCGGATATTCGGATATCCGCCACAAATATCCGATCTGATCCGAGCTATACGGATCGGATATCCGGGTATACTCAGATCGGATACGGATATGGTTTTAGAGAAAATTTTATTGCGGATATCCGATCCGATTAGCCGGATCGGATAAGATATCCGATCCGATTAGCCGGATCGGATAGGATATCCGATTATGAACACCCCTAGCTACAGCCGTCAAAAGCTGACCGAACCCGCCAACCCGATCCGAACCGCCCGATAATTTTAAGGTCAAGACCCGAAAATTTGAACCCGAAACCCGAAATCAACCAAACCCGATAGAACCCGAAACCCGTTGGGTTGAAACCCGAACCCGTTGGGTTGACCGATTTAGTATATTTATAGAGTTTTTAAATTTTATTTTAAAAATAATAATAATATATTTTATTATTAAAATAAATAAAAATAATATATTATAATTAAATATTATTATTTAAATAAAATTGATTTTAATAATCATAAAAAAAGGATATTTTAGACCTGCTGGTCAACCCGTCCCGATCGAAAACCCGCTACAACCCGACCAGATTGACCCGTGACCCATAACGAAACCGAACCCGATTTAACCCGAACCCGCCCGACCCGACCCGATTGATAGGTCTAATGATAGCATAATTTTTTTTTAATAATGATCTTCCTATCTATCGTATCCAAAAATAAAAGATTTTTTAATAATGAGATTTTCTATCCTATATTCTAAAAACATGGATAAGAATTTATCATATCCAAAAATAAAATATTTTTTAAAAAAAAATGTGGTGTGGTCCAATCTAAAAGTGACATGTGTCGTTTAATAATTTTTTAACCTCCGCTTTAGGTTATAGTTATGATCTATGTCTTCAAGAGTGAGAAAATATGATAATAAAAAAAACGTAAAAAGAAAAAAAAGTTGAAGATTTTATCCAATCTCAGCTCAAAGAGGTGCTCTTAATAAGGATTCCAATTTGGATGTTAATGTGGATGCAAATTTAGATGATAATGTACATGCTCATTTTGATGTTAATTTGGGTTCTAATATGGGTGCCTAAATTTGATGATATTTATGCTAATGTTGATCCAATTGAAAACTTCAATCTTAGTGTTGATGATAGTGATGAAATGGATGATAATGTTGATCCTATTGAAAATTTCAATCTTAGTTTTGATCATAGTGATGAAATCGATGATAATGTTGATCCAATTGTAAATTTCAATCTTAGTGTTGGTTATAGTGATGAAATCGATGATAATGTTGATGGTGTACCGTGTACATGCTGATGATGTTGATTGTGAAAATGATGCTTTCAATATTGATATATATGATTTAAGATATTTGGATGCTCTTGACTAATTAAAATGATTGATGTTTTAGTAATAAATGGCTCTAGAACAAATTTGTCTATTGAAAAGGGTTCTAACAATAAATTTGATAGACGATTTACAACAACGTGTTATTCTAAACTTTATCCAATGGTGAGAAGTGTTTTAGAGATTGACTTGTTTATTCAAAAGAGTTTGATAAGATATTTTGTTTTTGTTGTAAAATATTTAAAAAAAAAGGTGTGGAAAAGGTCAATTAGTGAATGGAGTTTTTATGAATTGGCCACATCTTCAAAGTAGACTTAGAAACCATGAAACAAGTCTTGAGCATATTCAGAATATGGTTACTTGGTATAATTTGCGTTTAAGACTAGAAAAGGAGCAAACTATTGATAAAGTGGCTCAAAAACTAATTTAGAAAGAAAAATCATTTATGAGATACATTTCCATTATTCAAGAAAAATCATTTATGAGATACATTTCCACTATTGATAAAGTGGCTCAAAAACTAATTTAGAAAGAAAAATCATTTATGAGATACCTTTCCATTATTCAAGAAAAACCATTTATGAGATACATTTCCATTATTCAAGAAAAATCATTTATGAGATACATTTCCACTATTGATAAAGTGGCTCAAAAAATATTGATAAACTAATTTGGAAGAAAGTGTTGTTTAAAATCATTTATGTTGTGAAATTTCTTGGCAAGCATACTTTAGCATGGTAATAATGCAAGGTTGTATCAAAATATTAATGAGAATTTTTTAGGCTTGATTGAATTGTTGGCTGAGTTTGACCCAATTATTAAAGAGCATGTTCACCAAGCGTATTATAAATGATGAGATACATTTCCATTATCTTGGACCTAAGATCCAAATGAGTTAATATATTTGCTTGCATGTGCAATTAAATATGAAATCAAGAATAAAATAAAAGCAGCTAAGTATTTCTTTATGATTCTTGATTGTACTCCTGATATAAGTCATCAAGAGCAAATGTCTTTAATCATAAGATATGTGGATTAATTTTTCTTCAAATCTTGTAGCCAATGAAAAATCTTTTTAAAGATTTATAGAAGTGAATGATACAACTGGTCTAGGATAGTAGGATTGCTTAATCCTTTACAAAATGAATTGAAGTCTGATTCTTAGCACTAGAAAATGCTTCTCAAAGTTAGGGACTCTAATATATCCGTATTAAGCACCAACTCTATGAGGCTGATTGGAGCAGATGTTGGGACCTCCGAGATGTCAAGTGTGCAGTGCATATGTTGTATGACATTTTCCGGACTTGCAGACCAGTGAATAGCTGGACTAGCACTATATGGGACTCGGTCAACATCCTGCGTTGTTCGTTTATCTCCTGGCTTGCAAGCAGAAACATGGCCCCTACTTCAGCTAGACTCTTTCGATTTGGGTTAGTAATCGACCCCATGTGTCCCCTTTGCAGAAATCACGAGGAAACAACGGCCCACCGTTGGTTCCAATGCCCTTTCTCCAAGGATGTGCGAACCACTGTGATGAGTGGACCGGCATGTCCACTGTTCGCGACACACTTCAGGATTGGCTCCGCTTACTTGACTGAGCAAGCGGTGTAAGAGCTTTGTTTTCAGACTTCGAGCCTTGGCTTTCTCCACAACGGTTTACTTCGTTTGGCAGTCCCGTTACGGGACTCCCGTAACACAAAAATCTTTGAAGATCGTTCAGTTACCATCCAAGAGTGCGTTAATTCCTGCATCTTCAATATTAAAGTAAGAGCACGTGGAGTTTTTGATACTAGAAAATCGACCGTGGCGGGTTGGTTTGCCGCTCTTGGCATCGACTAGAGTGGTGTTTGCTTGTTGTTGGCTTTTGTAAGGCTCAACTTTTTGATCTTGCTTACCTTGTGTATCCCTTCCACTTAGCTTTCTAGCTAAAAACTTGATCCTTGTATATGCATTGTTCGTCTTGAGCAATTTTTGGGAATGAAAACTTACATATTTCCAAAAGTATAAAACATTTTTATTTCCCAACTTTCCCACATGGAAATTCAAAAAAAAAACACAACATATATATTTCTATACAAAATAATATAACGTCTAATTAATATATTTTTCTTGCGGGTAATTATATGTCGACTAATGACATTACAGTAAACTAAAACCAGCTTGTGCGGGAAATTAATAAATGTTCTTAAAACATTATTTGCAACAATTTCTACAGTAATATTATCCAGGTGGGCGCAGAAATGGCATCTGAGCCACTACCGTTTTGTGCTTCGATCTTCCATTAATGTCATTGATGCCTACTGAATATTCTATTCCTTCATTGAAGATTTGTCTGTACGTATGGGTAGTTCATGCTAGCTAGCTAGCTTCGATCTGTAAAAATAGACTTGATCCTTAATTAATTAGCTTCACAGGATCCATTAAGTTGCACGTTAATGACCTTGACTTTTTATTAGCTTCACTAAAATAGTGGTGAAGTCTGCTGAAAGAAATACTGTATTAATTAGTATACTAACAGCTTGTTCGACCAAAAAAACGTATACTAACTTGTTGGCTTCTAATAGAATGACGATACAGCAAGCATTTCTCTGATTTCATTGACAAGTAAGTAAAATTAATTTTATAGCTTGTGTACATATAAAGATAATTCATTGGAACGAATTAAAATGCACGTACCATATAATCTAAGGTCATTCATTCGGATTTTGAAAAGTCTGGATCAGCTAAAGTAAAAGAAAAGGTAACAAAAAAAAATTGTGGCATTCATACATGCAACCGCAAAATATAGAAATAAAAACTCTCTCTTTTGAAAAAATAAGAAATTCCCGCCTAAGGTTTCTATCCTAATTGCGCCGCCTATGGCATCGCCGAGCGCCGCCCCAAATCCACCGCCACCGCCTGATTTACGTCCAACTGCAATGGAGATAGATAATCCTAATCCTAGTACTGCACCACTGGCTACACCACCGGTTCCCGTGGTTCCACCAACCAATCATGCGGTTACAAATCCGGGACAACAGACTCCGGGATCCTTGTCCTCTGTGGTAGCGAATCCACCGTCATTCAAAGCTGCCCTTGTCAAAGGATCCAACAATTAAGAACCCAATCTTGCTGCTGAGTCCGAGGATGCAATCTGGCGCGAGCGGCCAGATTTGTATGACACTGATGATGAAGGAGATGATCCTTTATGTCCAACTGTTCGTTTTACTACTGCAGAGAAAAGAGAGATGCGCACCGCCCATGGGAAAAAGCGCTCATCATCCACATGTTCAATCGGGGACCCGGATACACCACTTTGAAGAAGAAGTTGGAGCAAAAGTGGGAGCTAAAAGGGAATTTGACCCTTGTTGACATCGGCAATGTCCATTATGTCGCACGATTCGCTAATGATGATGACTACAATCATGTCTTAACCCAAGGACCATGGATGATAGGTGACAACTACCTTATGATACAACGATGGAAGCCAAATTTTGACCCGTTCACTGACAAGCAACAATTCCTCTCGGCTTGGGTGTGGATACCTGGGTTGAGGCTTGAATGCTTCAATGGTACCTTCATCAAACGTGTTGGCCAACTTATTGGTCAGGTTACAAGAATCGACTGGACCACAATTGTTGCTAATCGGGGGCAGTTCGTCAGGTTTGGCGTAGAGATGGACTTATCCAAATGCCTCCTATCCAAGTTCAGGTATAAAGGGCACACTTGGCCAGTACAATATGAAGGCATACGTATGCTATGCTTTGAATGTAGATGTATTGGTCATACAAAAGAGAATTGCCCTGAACTGAAAGCATTAGAAGGCGAGGAAACAGATGATCTGCCGGTGGAAGAGCCACATGATCCTTCTAAAGCGCTGGAATCCCAACTTGGTGAGGATACCTTTGGTCCGTGGATGAAAGTTGTGAAGCCGGTACGTAAAACGGGACAAAGCCATAACCAACACCGGGATGGTAACTCCAGGAAGACTACCTCTGAGGTGGGCCCCTCCAAAACCCCTACTAATGCACCAACCCAAGGCCATGTGTCTCGGCAGCTGAGCGGTAAGAATACGCCAAACAGGGGATCGGGCTCTAGATTTGCAGTGCTGATGAGCGAGGGTAATGAATCAGAGGTGACTGGCGAAGGAGATCTAGATCAATCGATCCAAAACAATTCTAACGCGGCCCCTGGCCTGGTCGAGCAGAAAACTTTTGACCTTACACACGAACCGGTCGAGCATGAAACTGTCGACCCAAAAGCTTTGAAGATTGTCGCATCTGCAGCGGCGGGCCACGTCAACAAAGATATGGTGGCAAAAGATTCGGTGAGTGGAGAAGCTATAATTAGGCAAGTTCCATCCAAAAATCAGGAAGGAAATGATACGGGTAAACCTCTCCCAAAAAACAAGGATAAGAAGGATAAAAAAGATCAAAAAATATCTCTCTTTCCTTATCCAAAAGAAGCCAATCCAAGCTATCTTCTAAGCCAGTTATACTTGCCAATTTCACAGAAATAAAAAAAGCCCAATTACTTGTCGAACAAGCCACGACTACGTTGCAATCCAACGCCCAAATCTCAACCCTAAACACGTCCACAACATCTCTTGCTACGGAAACTTCTGTATCCTACCCTAACCACACCACGCAAGCCAATGGCTCTACCACCGGGGATCCAAATTCCACTGGTGTTCCCGGAGATTGTTCATATCAACCAAAGCCTCCTGATATCGGACTTGAATTCGTGTCCACGAATGCCAACTCTCCCAAGACTGGCGAACAAGATGAGGGTCGATCTCTTACCGATGATAGAGGAGTCACACCCGATGTTGTGCAGAATATCCATGCTGAGCGTGACTGTTAATGCTCTTAACAGTCTAGCTGAAGCGATTGTTGCCTATATGGTTACAGTTGATAATCCTTTGCAGCCTATTTTTGGCCCTCTTATTGATTCTGTTATGTCTATGAATAATATTAGCTTCATGATTTGGAATGTCCGGGGAGCCGGGAATGTATGGTTCTGTATCTCTATCCGAGAGCTTATCCGGATTCACCAACCTAGTGTTTTGTGTATTATTGAGATATGTAGTCGTATTAATTATGATGGCATGTTGCGTGTTGAAGCGGATGGTTTTGCGGGAGGCATTTGGTTCTTTTGGAAGACTTCGGATGTTCTGGTCTCTCCTATTTCTCTCCACCGCCAACATATTACTGTAGAAATCAGTCGTCGGGGTGATGAACCTTGGCTTCTCTCGGCAATTTATGCCGCTCCAAACCCGGCTCGTCGTATGGACCTGTGGGATCATCTTCGGACTTTTGCTCAATTGAACAATCGACCTTCGCTTCTCACAGGGGATTTTAATGCTACAACAGGCCCGCATGAGCGTGCAAACTCTTCTGTGGGTTCGAATCTTGCTTCTCAGACTTTTTGTGATTGGATTGATTCGCTTCAGTTGCTTGATCTTGGCTTCTCGGGGCCACCTTTCACGTGGTCCACTGGGAACACAATTGACACCCGTAATGCAGCTTGCCTAGATAGAGCTCTTTGCACTGAATCTTGGGCTAATCGTTTCCACTCGGCTTCAGTTCAACATCTTGTTGCCCCTTATTCGGATCACTTGCCTCTCTTGATCAAAACAACTCATATGGATTTGAATCAAAACCGCAATAGATCTTTTCGGTTTCAGGCCTGTTGGATGCTGCATGAATCTTTCAAACCCTTCTTGGCTGCTCATTGGCCTAGTTCAAGCGACTTATCTACCTCTTTATCGTCACTTGCGGGGGCGTTAAATATCTGGAACAAAGATGTCTATGGCAATATATTCCATCGAAAGCATAAACTTTGGGCACGGCTCAGTGGGGCGCGGAACGCCCTGGCGGAAAGGCCTTCGCAGCGGCTCATTGAACTTGAACAATTCCTATGTAGTGAGCTTGATAATGTCCTTAATCAAGAACAGATGTTATGGTTTCAGAAATCAAGGGCTAATTTTCTTATAGATGGTGATCGTAATATGCGTTTCTACCATTTATCTACTTTGATTCGGCGCCAATCCTCGCGTGTTACCATGTTACAAAATGATGATGGTGAATGGGTCACTGTGGAACCGGATTTAAAGAAGATGATTCTGGATTTTTTTGCTCAGTTATTTACTGATGATCATATTGTTAGCAGTACGCCGTGGCCGATTATTCAGCACTCATTCCTGCCAATCTCAACCTCTGATTTAGCGGGGTTGTCTCTTGATTTTACGGCACATGATGTCGTTGCTGCTCTCAAAACTATGGGACCATATAAAGCCCCCGGACCTGATGGGTTCCCGGCCTTACTCTATCAAAACAATTGGGAACTTGTGGGGGAGCAAACTACTAATTTGGTGCTCCAGGTGCTGAATTCGGGTGATATTCCTATGGGTTTTGGAAATACTATCATGACCCTTATTGGTAAAGTTGACAGCCCGACAAAGCCATCGCAGTATCGGGCTATCTCTTTGCTTAATGTAATTTACAAGATTGTCACCAAAGCAATAGTTCAGCGGCTTAAACCAGTTTTGCCATTTCTGATCCATCCGGCTCAAGCAAGTTTTATCTCGGGGCGTCAAATTATGGATAACGTGGTTGTGGTTCAGGAGGTTAATCATACTATGTCTGCTCCAAGTGGAACTACGAGATGGATGCTTCTTAAAATTGATTTGGCTAAATCTTACGAATTGATTCGTTGGAGGTTTTTGGAGGATGTTTTAGTAGAAGCTCATTTGCCTCACATGCAGATTCAGATTATTATGAAGACACAAAGTGATGGGCAGGTGGATTTGCATTGGAATAGCACTTCTGCTGGTTCGTTTCAGCCTTCGCGTGGTGTGAGACAGGGAGACCCACTTTCGCCGTATCTATTTGTTGGTTTCTAGGGTTGTTTTAGCATTAGGTTTTGCATGCAATCATTTTAATATGTTTGCTTTGTCTTGTTGAAGGGTAGTCGATCCGTGTAGATCCATGAGGATAATCAAGGCATGACGAGTAGATCCAACGAAGGATAGTCTCGTGGATGTAGGCCGTGAAGGCAATCACCATCGACCCTTATTCATGTTAAGTAATTCGACTTGGATATAAGACTACGAGTCACGGGATGAGATCCCGCTTTCCTTCAACGTATATTGCCCCTATTCCATGCCAAGGGTTGTGCAAAACCGCTGTGGGATAAAACGTAATTAAACAAACCAATGGAAGTGTTGGCAAGACACAACCATTGAGAACAAGCGTACCTTATTCGAGTCCATCGATTCCTCTTCGATCTTCACTTCAATGAAGTCATCTTCCATGGATGCTTGGGGTTCGTCCTTGACTTGAACGTACTGCCCACTCCATGCATCTTGAGGTTTCTTTCTTGAAGAAGAACTTCGATCCATGCCACCACACGATCACTTGAGAACACTCTTGTGTTTTCACTCAAATCCGACAAGAAACCCTAGATTCTTGTGCGATTTTCTCTACCGATTTCTTTGGGATCAAGTCTGGTTTTTTCTCATGTGTTTCATATCCAAAATGCCGACATTATGCCCTATTTATAGGCGTGAGAACTTGCCCCATAACCGACCAAAGTGGCGGTTACAACCGGTTGTGAAAGTGTGTGGCCGAGAGTGAATATAGGGAGTTTGTTACAACTTCCTTCCTCTCTCCTTGTCACCATCAAAGGGGCGTCCAAATGCATCCCCCCTTGGACTCCAAATGCCTCTCCATTTCAGCAAATAAAAGGCCCATTAAAGAGTCCAAAAATCCAATCCAATAAGCCATGTACACGGCCCAAATGGCAAAGCCAACAGCCCATGCCATGCGTGTGCATGTGCGGCCCACCAGCCCATAAGGCGCGCCCCTTGGGCCGGCCCACCAGCCCCACCACCTAGCTAGCATAGCTAGGTGCCAAGCTAGGTCACCTAGGAGTGTCACTACCCCTTAGCTCCATGAGCTAGCTTATAGTGAGTTGAGCTGGCTTGAGCTAGTGTGAGCTAGGTTGAGCTGAATTTCTAGCTAGTTGAGCTAACTTGAGCTAGTGTGAGCTACATTAAGCTTCCATGAGCTAGTTCCTAGCTACATGAGCTTCTTATAAAGCATGTAAAATGACTCTCGAGCTTGTCGAAGCTCCTAGAGTTCACTCTAAGCTAGTATGAAGCTTGTAAACTTCTTTCTAGCATATTTAACTATGTGCCAAGCTAAACTCAAGCTTTGGTTCTTGCTTAAAGCATCTACCAAGCTTAGAGAAGCTTCCTAATTCACTTTAGAATATGCACAAAGTTATAAGACTCAATGATCAAGCTCAAAACCATACCTTAGCCTCACAATTCATGCTCGACGCCTTGGACAAGTGCCCTAGGCGCGCCGAGAGCTCCACCGCAGCCTCGCAACCGCGTCCCTAGCCCTACCGTGCCATCGCACCACCCAGGCGCGCCCTTGCAACCTTGATATGAACCTCAAATTCGCTCCTAGGCGCGCCACACCCAATGCCGAGCCTTGAACCTCAAAACCGAGGTCCAAGCCGAGCCCCGCGCTTGCTCCGCGCCGTTGCACCAAGCGTCGCCTCACACTAGGCGCGCCCTTGCCATGCAACGGTGCACACGAGGTTCCTAGTCTCGGTGGTGGTGTGCGACTAATTTATTGGATCTAATGACAAGTATTAAACCATGGAATAGTCATATATGTCAATATACCCATCGACATTCCCAATATGACTATAAAACCTCAACATGCTCTAATAGGGAGTTGATGACTTGACACAAATCACCAACATTCCTCCCCCATTTGAGCCATGTCATCAAAACTCGAAGTTTATTAAACAAACTCTATGTATCAATGTAAATGTCCGTAGACTTGAATTTACACCTTGTAAATGTCACATTCATGCACTAAAATCTAGTGGTGCTCCTAAGGTTTGAACCACATCAACTTGTCTAAGTGCAAGTAGTAACATTCACACATGAGTCTCTTACGCTTATCCTTTTCCTTTGACGCTTTTATAAACAAGGCTCTTTCGTCCCATATCCTCTCACATATGCTTTAGTCGAGTCATCCTTAATTACTCTAACTTGGAAGAAGCCTTATACTTCCACATATGCATAGTTGAGTTTCCTATCATGCTCCACATAAGCAACCAAAACTCATTAATGAAATCTTTGTTCCAAGACTAGGTTTCATGTGGCCTAGAGCATAAACCTTGATGGGTAATAATAATATCTAAAATATTATGAATGCTCTCCAACTCCACAACTTGGCCTTCCACATTGAATTCAGCCCACACCTTTCGATGTAGGGGAATTGGGTATCCAAATCTAAGAGTTGTAAGGATTGTTACCCCCATCCCTCGATTGAAATTAACACAAACACTTATGTCAATCTTCTCGGAGAGAAATCAACAACCTTGATGTGCTTAACAAAAATCAAACGAGTTGACACTAAGTTATGGCATGTGCCTCATTACAAGGTTCCCTCATACTTAGATGTCACTTTCCAACTTTAGAAGTTGGAGTATCGCAAATTGCCTCTTGGAAAATCCAAGAACGCCAGCCCATCACTCAAGATTGGAATTTATGACCAATTGTGCACTTAAAGGTCTTCCAAAGTTTAGTGATCCAATTTGCTTTCAAACTTTCCAACCTAGGAAGTTTCTATACACATCCAATGCCTTAAGCATCAACCATATCTTTGACAAATGGCCTATGTCCAGATATCCACATCTTAATATCCACTTGAGCGTCCCCAAGTCATGACACATCCAACTTATAACCGTGTGTTCATAAAACCAAAGATGTTACTTAACCATGTGTATAATCATGGAATTATCATTTCCATCTCAATGTATTTCTACCAAGACGAAGATTTAGAACAATCTAATCCACCTTCACCTCTATACATTGACATCTTCACAAATAACCAATGAAGAACAAGGTCTTACTTTTTAACCTTACAACTTGGTTTCTACCAAGTAGATCATGTCATTCTAATATAGATTCATTAGACACTAACCAAACACAAGTGACTAAACTTTCTATATCTCATCATGCAAAGCATATAAAATCTTTTAAAAGACTTCCTAATGACATTACTTTTCTTTTGGCCATTCAAACACAAAGTAGTCCACTTTATGTTCCTTTCATCCTAACTACCAAATCATTGGAAGTTCCCATAGGATCATCATCTATGTATTTAGATGATTCAATTCTTCTTTCTCAAGATCTTTCATTAAAGAAAACTTAGAAGAATTATGCTCATATGACAATCATCTTTTCCACAAGCGTTTTTACACATGTTAAGACTTGTCTTTTATCTATCATGTCATTATATCCATTAATCCTTTCAATGATTTCTCAACCATAAGACTAATCAACCAAAGTTGTCAATTTCAAGCCTTAGTGACTCTTAGACACTTTCCTTGGATCCGAGGATTCAATGTGTTCCTCATAGTCTTTTCTAGACCATAGCTTGTCCATTTGAAAGTCATAAAACCAGCCTTTCAAATTTCCATACAAGTTCTATCCATCCAAGCAATGACACAAAACATGAGCAATCTAAGCAATCATATGGAACATGTGATAGACCAAGTTCTCCCTACTTCAATCACAAATTAAATTAAACCCTAAAATGGTAAAGCCAAATATGACTTCAAACATGGTTTCATTGATTTAAATAAATCAAACAATTGCCTTGTGGTAGGCGCGCCTATTGTGCCAATCGTGGGCACACCGACGCCATGCGTCGAGCGCTTCGTCGAAGCCAAGGCTAGGTTTCAACCAGCCTCGACGCGCCTTGCACACCCGGTTGTGCCATGGTAGCGGCATCACCCAGCCGTGGCGCGTCCTTGCGCATGCCAGCCGTGCCAAGGTTCAAAAACCTCGCACCGTGTCGCTGCGTGCCGAGCGCTTCGCACTTGGCTTGCGACACATCGGGTCCGTGCAAACCACGCCTTGCCTCGCATCCTTGGCCTTGCCATGTGTCGAGTGCTAAGACTCGGCGCGCCTAGGCACGTTCGATCCGGAGATCGTGCCAAGGCTTAGGCCAATGTGTTGCACTTGATGCAACACCTCCCCCACACGACGATCTTCGTCTAGTGCCAAGCACCGAGGGGTCCTAGGCAACGACCCCTCCTAGGGCGTGCCTCGGATGCTCCATGGGATCCCACCACGAGCGCCTAGCGCTTCGAGGATCGATGTCGAGCCACGACACCGCTTGGCGCGCCTATGGCCTCGCCTAGGCGTGTCTAGGTTCAAACCCTAGCCACCTTATGCGCCGATCCCAAGCCTATTGCAAAACAATTTCTTTTGACATTTCCATGTCTTTCTTAAGGCAAACTAACATGCTAACATTCATTTTGTTAACATCAAACCACATTTATAATTTAGACAAGTCATATTTATTTAGGATTCAACCATATGATAAAACGGTCTAGACATGAACACCATTCATCATGTCTAAGTATCAAACTTCCATTTGACACTTTTCATGCCTTGTCAACTTACTTGACTTAGCCATGAGAGATCTCACTCTCATACAACCATTGCTCTCTACAATTATACCACAAGTCTCAATCTAAAACAATCAAGACTTCCTTGTTTCCCTTTTCCATAAGAAGCATGAATTCCATGAAATCACTTAGTGAATTCCACATGCATCTCATCAAGAGACTCTTAGCATCTCTTCTATGTGTTTTTAGTGCATACATGGCCAACATGTGCATGCCCTCTCACGTGGGGGACAATCCAGTAGACCCTTACATTAGTAGACCCGAAGGTAATCTAATTACTCTAGTAGACCCGAAGGTAGTCTAGAGCATGAGTCGTACCAATCAAAGAATGGTCGACTCAAGGGTAGTCTGGATTGGATCATTCTTAATGAACGAAACCAACAATCAAACTTTCCAAGTTGATTCCAAGAATTAGACTTAAGTCCTTTTCTTGCACACAAGTTGTTAAGATTAACATTGAATCAAACCATAGTTTATCCCAAATCATAAACAACTACATGATCTTTTAACACGATCATTACACACACTAAAAGCCCTTTAGTCAAGGCATACACAACACACATAGTTTTTAGCACACGTCTAATGCTACATACATACACACACGTACATAAAATAGGAAACAAATACAAGTAAAATTCAGCCTTGGCGTATCACGCCACAAAGAGAACAATAAACGGGCTTCTTTGGCCTTTGGTTCCCATAAACCACTTGCCAATACTTTCCTCCTACCGACGCCCCACCATCTCCCAAGGCCACGCCCCTAGGGACGTTTCTTCTCGGTTTAGCACGCGAGTGCTTCACCCTAGACTTGCCATGGCGCTTGAATGCCGAGTACACATGCCTTGCCTCATGATCTCGCCTTGGACCATGATTCTCCATCATCGTGGAGGGTTGAGGCCTTAAAACCTCACCTTGTAGGGCATCATTGAAATCAGGTTCACACCTTACGTTAGCAAGGACCCAATCCCAATAGAGATTACTCTTGTTGTACTCCTTTAGCCATTCATCAAAGTCCATGAGTCCGCCTTGCACTTCGATGGGTCGAATGGGACTCGGAGGCTCTATCTTGACTTCCCTCAATTGTGAGGTAATGTCATGCACCGTCTTATCCCCTCGTTTAGTCTTATCCTCGAACTTAACAACATAAACCAACAAAGCAAACAAGGACATGAACAAAACGAAGCAAAACTACAATTAAATACAAATATACGTTGAAGATTGTTGGTTTCTAGGGTTGTTTTAGCATTAGGGTTGGCATGCAATCATTTTAATATGTTTTCTTTGTCTTGTTGAAGGGTAGTCGATCCTTGTAGATCCATGAGGATAATCAAGGCATGACGAGTAGATCCAACGAAGGATAGTCTCGTGGATGTAGGCCGTGAAGGCAATCACCATCGACCCTTATTCATGTTAAGTAATTTGACTTGGATATAAGACTACGAGTCACGGGATGAGATCCCGCTTTCCTTCAACGTATATTGCCCCTATTCCATGCCAAGGGTTGTGCAATACCGCTGTGGGATAAAACGTAATTAAACAAACCAATGGAAGTGTTGGCAAGACACAACCATTGAGAACAAGCGTACCTTATTCGAGTCCATCGATTCCTCTTCGATCTTCACTTCAATGAAGTCATCTTCCATGGATGCTTGGGGTTCGTCCTTGACTTGAACATACTGCCCACTCCATGCATCTTGAGGTTTCTTTCTTGAAGAAGAACTTCGATCCATGCCACCACACGATCACTTGAGAACACTCTTGTGTTTTCACTCAAATCCGACAAGAAACCCTAGATTCTTGTGCGATTTTCTCTACCGATTTCTTTGGGATCAAGTCTGGTTTTTTCTCATGTGTTTCATATCCAAAATGCCGACATTATGCCCTATTTATAGGCGTGAGAACTTGCCCCATAACCGACCAAAGTGGCGGTTACAACCGGTTGTGAAAGTGTGTGGCCGAGAGTGAATATAGGGAGTTTGTTACAACTTCCTTCCTCTCTCCTTGTCACCATCAAAGGGGCGTCCAAATGCATCCCCCCTTGGACTCCAAATGCCTCTCCATTTCAGCAAATAAAAGGCCCATTAAAGAGTCCAAAAATCCAATCCAATAAGCCATGTACACGGCCCAAATGGCAAAGCCAACAGCCCATGCCATGCGTGTGCATGTGCGGCCCACCAGCCCATAAGGCGCGCCCCTTGGGCCGGCCCACCAGCCCCACCACCTAGCTAGCATAGCTAGGTGCCAAGCTAGGTCACCTAGGAGTGTCACTACCCCTTAGCTCCATGAGCTAGCTTATAGTGAGTTGAGCTGGCTTGAGCTAGTGTGAGCTAGGTTGAGCTGAATTTCTAGCTAGTTGAGCTAACTTGAGCTAGTGTGAGCTACATTAAGCTTCCATGAGCTAGTTCCTAGCTACATGAGCTTCTTATAAAGCATGTAAAATGACTCTCGAGCTTGTCGAAGCTCCTAGAGTTCACTCTAAGCTAGTATGAAGCTTGTAAACTTCTTTCTAGCATATTTAACTATGTGCCAAGCTAAACTCAAGCTTTGGTTCTTGCTTAAAGCATCTACCAAGCTTAGAGAAGCTTCCTAATTCACTTTAGAATATGCACAAAGTTATAAGACTCAATGATCAAGCTCAAAACCATACCTTAGCCTCACAATTCATGCTCGACGCCTTGGACAAGTGCCCTAGGCGCGCCGAGAGCTCCACCGCAGCCTCGCAACCGCGTCCCTAGCCCTACCGTGCCATCGCACCACCCAGGCGCGCCCTTGCAACCTTGATATGAACCTCAAATTCGCTCCTAGGCGCGCCACACCCAATGCCGAGCCTTGAACCTCAAAACCGAGGTCCAAGCCGAGCCCCGCGCTTGCTCCGCGCCGTTGCACCAAGCGTCGCCTCACACTAGGCGCGCCCTTGCCATGCAACGGTGCACACGAGGTTCCTAGTCTCGGTGGTGGTGTGCGACTAATTTATTGGATCTAATGACAAGTATTAAACCATGGAATAGTCATATATGTCAATATACCCATCGACATTCCCAATATGACTATAAAACCTCAACATGCTCTAATAGGGAGTTGATGACTTGACACAAATCACCAACATTCCTCCCCCATTTGAGCGATGTCATCAAAACTCGAAGTTTATTAAACAAACTCTATGTATCAATGTAAATGTCCGTAGACTTGAATTTACACCTTGTAAATGTCACATTCATGCACTAAAATCTAGTGGTGCTCCTAAGGTTTGAACCACATCAACTTGTCTAAGTGCAAGTAGTAACATTCACACATGAGTCTCTTACGCTTATCCTTTTCCTTTGACGCTTTTATAAACAAGGCTCTTTCGTCCCATATCCTCTCACATATGCTTTAGTCGAGTCATCCTTAATTACTCTAACTTGGAAGAAGCCTTATACTTCCACATATGCATAGTTGAGTTTCCTATCATGCTCCACATAAGCAACCAAAACTCATTAATGAAATCTTTGTTCCAAGACTAGGTTTCATGTGGCCTAGAGCATAAACCTTGATGGGTAATAATAATATCTAAAATATTATGAATGCTCTCCAACTCCACAACTTGGCCTTCCACATTGAATTCAGCCCACACCTTTCGATGTAGGGGAATTGGGTATCCAAATCTAAGAGTTGTAAGGATTGTTACCCCCATCCCTCGATTGAAATTAACACAAACACTTATGTCAATCTTCTCGGAGAGAAATCAACAACCTTGATGTGCTTAACAAAAATCAAACGAGTTGACACTAAGTTATGGCATGTGCCTCATTACAAGGTTCCCTCATACTTAGATGTCACTTTCCAACTTTAGAAGTTGGAGTATCGCAAATTGCCTCTTGGAAACTCCAAGAACGCCGGCCCATCACTCAAGATTGGAATTTATGACCAATTGTGCACTTAAAGGTCTTCCAAAGTTTAGTGATCCAATTTGCTTTCAAACTTTCCAACCTAGGAAGTTTCTATACACATCCAATGCCTTAAGCATCAACCATATCTTTGACAAATGGCCTATGTCAAGATATCCACATCTTAATATCCACTTGAGCGTCCCCAAGTCATGACACATCCAACTTATGACCGTGTGTTCATAAAACCAAAGATGTTACTTAACCATGTGTATAATCATGGAATTATCATTTCCATCTCAATGTATTTCTACCAAGACGAAGATTTAGAACAATCTAATCCACCTTCACCTTTATACATTGACATCTTCACAAATAACCAATGAAGAACAAGGTCTTACTTTTTAACCTTACAACTTGGTTTCTACCAAGTAGATCATGTCATTCTAATATAGATTCATTAGACACTAACTTAACACAAGTGACTAAACTTTCTATATCTCATCATGCAAAGCATATAAAATCTTTTAAAAGACTTCCTAATGACATTACTTTTCTTTTGGCCATTCAAACACAAAGTAGTCCACTTGGAGGCGGTGGGAATGATTGGAATTGGGAGCTTTTTTCAGCCTATCTCCCTCAGAGTAGCATTTTGAAACTCATGGCCTGTCGTGTTTATGATGACTTGGAGGCGGTGGATAAACCATTTTGGGCACATAACCCTAGTGGTAATTTCTCTACTAATTCAGCTATGAGCTTGATTCGTGCACTGACAGTTGCTCCTAATGCGGTTCAATTTAATTGGGCTGGCCTCTGGCGAGTCCCTGCACAACAACGGGTATGTAATTTCTTGTACCTGCTTGCCAACAATAGCATTTTATGTAATGCTAACCGGTTTCGTCGACATATGGCGAGCACCTCTGAATGCCCGAGATGTCGGCTTGAGGAAATTGAGCTCCACCTTCTCAGGGATTGTGCACCAATTCATGATGTGTGGATGGCCCTGTTTGGTAATAATCCACCTGCTAATTTTTTCTCAGACCAGGATCTCCATAGCTGGCTGAGCAGATTAATTAGGGGGAATGACAAGAGCTGCACACAGGTGGTAACTATGATATGGTATATCTGGAAATGTCGTAACAAGCTGGTTTTTAATGGAGTTGATGAACACCTTCGACTCACTTCAATGGTGGTATCCACTACTGAGGCTTTCTGGAACTCCAAATCGAGATTGCAGGCTGTCAATACAGCTACCCAGAAGGTTGTGTGTTCTGCTGCTCGGCATTGGTCTGCTCCACCTTTGAACTGGTGCAAACTCAACGTCGATGGATGTTCAAAAGGTAATCCGGGCTTGGCGGGTGCTGGCGGCCTTATACAGAACAGTAATGGCGACTTTGTGCGTGGCTTCTCGGCTAAATAGGTGTATGCTCTAGTCTAACGACGGAATTGCAGGCGCTCTTAGCTGGGCTGATGCTTGCTTCTGAGTTGGAGATGTCACAATTAATTGTGGAATCTGATTCAAGTGAGGCAATTCGATTAATTTCGATGCAAAATCTGTTGATTCATCCTGATCTTTGGCTCATCAAGCAATGTCAAGCTGTGATTAATGCCAATAGATGGCAGATTAAGCTCTCCCAGGTCCGACGTTCGGCTAATGCTGCTGCAGACTGTCTAGCTAACTCTGCTATTTCTGTTGATTCTCAACGCATTGTTTTCAATACTTGTCCTAGTTTCATTTCCAATCTTATTTCAGTTGATTATGTAGCCTCTTGTAGGCAAGACTAATTTTCCTTAATCGCAAGGGTTAACCCTGTTTTTGTGATTAAAAAGAAAAGAAAAGGTAACAAAAAAAAAAGAAAAGAGAAAAGGTAACAAAAGGAAAAGCTACCAAAAAGTATGTGTTTAGGGTTTAGGGTTAAGCGTGGGTACACGTAGTACGTACGTACGTGTTCTAACATACACTTTAAGTTGTGTGCCTGCGTTATGATTCCATATACCTAGCTAGTGTTCTAACGATTTAAGCTTAGTCGCTTGATTGGTTTATGTTTGTGACTGGGAAGTCTATTGATTATAATTAGTGATTAACATACAAGATAAGGTTCCTTTGTGTGATGCATTTTCTTTTTGGATTTCTTACCTCTTTGATATCATAGGATGATAGGAAAAGCCAGCAAGAAGTATTCTTTCTGTTTTTCGATCATCAACATGCATGGTTACGTACGTACGCGTTCTAACGTACACTTTAAGTTGTGTGCCTGCATTTTGATTCTAAGACCCAATCGAGATTGCAAAACTATATCATCGCGCGTATCAGAAAATTGTACAAATAGTACTCAAAAACACATATATAGAAATTGAACTAATTTCAATTGCAAAATTAAGTTATACAAAAAAATTATTATAAAGAAAACAAAGTATATATCAAGAATAAACTAGATTTAGTTACGGAGCCCAAATATATATTATAGGCGCTCGAGAGTTTCTATATATGTCGAAATCCCAAAAGTGTTCAAACACACTTCATAATATACCATGCCATCGTTTTTTACATACCCGCCGTTGACGTTGGAGCCATCCTTATTTCCATCTTCATCTTCCTCTACCCAAGAGACGACTTGCTTCTTAGAATCTTTAAAGAAGAGATTTTTGATACAAACACCACCACTTTGAAGAGGATCATAACGTATCCCATAAAGACCGCATGGCGAACCATGGAAGTTGGGCTTGCTTGTGTATATCATAGTCCAGGATTGTTCAACACCATATTCCATCATCATCCAAACAGCAACCCCAACGGTCCGCTCAGATATACCATTCGATGAAACCACGTAATGCAATTGAAGAAGAGCAAGATGATCATGCAACAGGAAAACATCAGCCTCATAGTTGACTTGCTCGCCGTTTGTAGCGTCATGAGGAAACGCATTCTGATACTCATAATAGACGGGTGGTCCGCCTATTAATTCAAAAGATTGATGAGCAAAATTAAATGAGAGCACGGCGGCGGCTGTTTCATGGTCGCTTGTTGTGACATTGACCGTCCAATAGTAGCACCCCTCAAAGAACCTTTGGGGGCACACCTCCCAAGGATATTTGATACTTTTTATCCGCATATTCTTATTCTTATTATTATTATTATTAAAGGCGTCTGTGGCCTTTCTCTTGCCATCATTTCTCTTTCCGGGTACATAATCAACAATTTTCTTCCACGTGCCCCTTTGTACGCTGTAGACCAAGACCAGAACGGAGGGGTAGTTTTCTTCGCTCTCGAGGAGGGCAACAACTCTATAGTCCAAGCTGGAGCTGGAGCTGGAGCTGGAGCTGGAGCTGGAGCTGATGCAAGTGCCAAAACCCCAGTGAAGCCTAGCGCGTTTTGAAGAGAGATTGGATAGTAGAGAATGAAACTTCCGAGGGAAAGGATTAGCAAACTTGTAGGCACGGGTAGCGGGGTTCCACAAGGCTATTTTTCCGGTCAAAATGGAGCAGCAACCACTAATGAGGTCGTGAACGGTTACGCAGTGGATTCCATTCAAGGGCCCAAATGTGCAGTACACGATTTCGACGGTGTTGGCCTTGTCATAATCAAACAGTCTAGGAACCATCTCAAAGAGATCTTCCAAAGGAATCGAATGGAGCACGTTAGGGTCGCTCATGAGCTGACCACGTTGGGCATACAAATCGATGAAGCCACGGGAACGGAGCATGACCAGCCATGTTTTACAAACTGATTCAAACCTAATCACAGATTTGCTGGGGAGCCTAACCAGTATCTCCTGTTGCACTTCTTTAGGGAGCCAAACATTATTATTAATGCAGCTGCAATTTTCTTCCGCCATTGATTGATATATCCAACTAACTCACTAATTATAATAACAAACGGATTAGATATATCTAGCTGGATCGATCAGTGTCTTCAAGAATACACATATTCCAGTTTATTACACACAAATTCGATCAATTACCTAAATAAATCAAACATTAATCTCTGGGCTGTACTATACAATTCCAAGCAAGCAGGTTTTAACTCATGAATCAAAGAACATGGTATATAATATGACTATGCTGTGAAATATGGGCAATCCAAAGTATTCTATGATCTTCCAATTAAACGTGCAATCTATCATTACCAACGAGGAAATCATCACCGAATTCAAAGTTTAAGGAATCTGGATTTCAGATTTGTAAACCATGCCAATTAGCTAGTATTAACCAATTCAAATTACCTGATTTACCTACAAACCCTAATAAGATCAAATCAACAAAATTTAACATTACAAACAAATTCTCAGCGACACTTTAATGTTTCAAGAACCAACTTTTCACATGGATTTCAGATTCATAAAAGGAGATTCAAGTACAAACAAATTTATTTATCTAATCAAAGTTATCAAACCTATAAACCAATTTAACATCACCTAATTCACCTACAAACCCTAAACGGATTGAATCAGCAAAATTAACAAATCAAATCAACAAAGGAGAAACCCTAAATTCACCTATGAAGAGCGAAATAAAAGTCCTTACAAAGTTAGAGATGGGAAGTGGCAGACGGGACGGACCGGCTGAGTGGGCAGGGGATGGGGGCGCGGAAAGCGGAAAGCGAAAAACTACCGCGCCAAATCATATATACAAGCGAAAAACTAGATATAAATTTTGGCTGCAATTTTTATACAAGCGCCAAATCATAATTTTTAAGATAATGATTCTATCTGTAAAGATACCTAAGTTTGTTAATGTAATCTTGCATTAATCAGAATATCCAATATGATTTATATATACAAAAGATATACTTGGGACTCAAGAGATCTTATCTATCTTGGACTTCAAGATAAGAATAACTAAAAGATATGAAAAATATAATATGTATCATAATACCCCCACAAACTCATGGCGGATTACGAACATGAAGCCTGGAACGTAATTGTAAGAAGCGCGCAGTCCCAATAGCTTTCGTGAAGATATCAGTTGTCTGATCACAAGCCCTGACATGTCGGACAATCAATGATCCATCCTCTACTTGCTCACAAACAAAGTAAAAGTCAATTTTAATATGCCTGGAACGCTGATGAAAGACTAGATTGGCTGACATATAAGTGACACTCAAATTGTCGCATAAAATGATAGGAGGCCGAACCATAGGAGCTTGCAATTCAAGAAGTAATTGCTGAATCCAGATGAGTTCAGTCGAAGTAAAAGCAATAGCCGATATTCAGCCTCAGTGCTGAATTTGGCAACAACATGTTGCTTTTTAGAAGCCCAACTGACTAAGTTGCCACCATAACAAATAGAAAATCCATGTTGTTATCGATAGTCATCACCGTCAGAAGCCCATCCAACATCACAATAAGTAATCAAACGATTGTCAACAGAAGGTTGTATGCACAAACCAGCCGAAATAGAGCCCTTGAGATATCGTAAAATGCGTTTGACAGCAGCCCAATGGGTCTCAGTAGGAGAATGCATATACTGACAAACTCGATTAACAACATAAGAAATCTCTGGTCTAGTAATAGTGACATACTATAAGGCACCGACAATGCTCTGATATAAAGAAGGATCAGAAAGTGGATCACCTGAGCGAGTCAGGCGAGACGCGGGCTTAGCAGGAGACGAAATGGGCTTTGCATCCTGCATTTTGCTGCGAGTCAGAATATCCCGAATGTACTTCTGTTGAGAGAGGAGGAAGTGGTCAGAACCTCTAGAAACCTCAAGTCCAAGGAAATAGTGTAAGGGCCCTAAATCACGCAGAGCAAATGTTTTATTCAAGAGATGAACAAAACAATCAATGTCAGCAGGAATGGATCCAGTAATAAGAAGATCATCAACATAGACAAGTATATAAAGAACAGAAGAACCAAGTCACCTGACAAACATAAATGTATCAGATCGGCAAGATCGAAAACCATGACCAAGAAGGAACTGTCTGAGTTTCGTAAACCAAGCCCGAGGAGCCTGCTTAAGACCGTAAAGTGCTTTCTGAAGAAGACAAACATGATTCGATCGAGCTTGATCAATGAACCCTAGAGGTTGTTGCATATAAACCTTTTCAAATAAATCACCATTGAGAAAGGCATTATTAATATCAACCTGTCGGATAGGCCAAAAGTGCTGTAATGCAATAGACATGGTAATTCTGATAGTAGTGGGCTTCACAACAGGACTGAATGTATCAAAATAATCAACACCTTCTTCTTGGTTGTAGCCTTTGGCCACAGACGAGCTTTGTAACGCTCAATGGAATCATCTGCTTTCTGCTTTATCCTGTACACCCACTTACAGCCAACAATGTTAGAAGTAAAAGGGCGAGGAACAAGTGTCCAAGTCCCATTACGCAAAAGGGAATCAAATTCAGATTGCATAGCATGTTGCCATTCAGGTGATTTAAAGGCTTGCAAGAAAGTTTTAGGTTCATGATGAGAATCAGGCAAAACAAGCGAAGGATGTTTGGTTGAAGCAAAGGTTTTGGGTTTAAGGTTATTTGTTTTAGAACGAGTAACCATTTGGTGAGTGGAGTTTTCAACGGGACGAAAATAAGAAGGAATAGAAGGAGAAGGAGAAGGATCCATACCTGAGTCTATGGAGGATACAACAACTAATTCTCCATCAATGGACCGTGACATCGAGTTACCATCTTGGTGAGGTGAATTTATTTGATGGTTTAATGGTGGGGAAGGGCTCGAATTAGTGGGTTCTGGCAATATAGGAGGTGAAGATAGCACGACGGAAGTATTAGGTGGTGTGGAACATTGTGTTGGTTGAGGCAAGGAAGAGCGAGTAGGGGAGATAGGCGGTGCAGGTTGGCGAGGCTCGGCAGGTGAAACCTCGGTCCAAGACTCGGCCGAGTCTTGGGCCGAGTTATGCGCTGGTGAAAACGGGGATGATGCCAGTCGGAGCAATGAAGTGGGCAACTGGTTATGTGTAATTGATTGTGGTAAATCACCATTAGGTTGAGCATGTAGGGGATATGGAAATGTGGTCTCATCAAAAATGATATGGCGCGAGACATAGACACGACGTGTGGGAACATGAAGACACAAATAACCCTTGTGCTTAGAGCTATATCCAATGAATACGCAAGGTGAAGACCGAAACTCAAGTTTATTAGCCATATATGGTCTTAAAAAGGGATAACAAAGGCAACCAAAGCATTTGAGAAAAGATTAATCCGAAATTTTCCATACAGAACCTCAAAAGGAGATTTATAAGCTAATATGGGAGTGATGGTTGTATTATGCAAATAAACGGAAGTATGAAAAGTATGCTCCCAAAAGGAAGACGGTAATTTAGAATGAGATAGGAGAGCCAAACCCTTTTCTACAATGGTACGATGGCGACGCTCGGCTGCCCCATTTTGGGATTGTGTATGAGGACAAGAGACCCTATGTATGATCCCTTGAGTTTGCAAGTAAGTAGAAACATTGCGGTATTCACCCCCCCCCCAGTCGGATTGAAATTGTTTGATTTTTGTAGAGAATTGAGTTTCAACCATCTTTTGAAAGAGTTGAAAATGCGATAACACTTGAGATTTCTGGGAGAGAAAATAAATCCATACAAACTTAGTGCAATCATCCACAAAAATAAGAAAATACGAATTGCCATTGAAAGAAGAAACCGGGGAAGGCCCCCAAACATCAGAGTATACTAATTCAAAAGGTGAAGAACTAGAAACATGATTGCTAGAGAGAGAAAGTCGATGACTTTTCCCAAGTTGACAAGACTCACAAATGGATTTCAAATTGTTTAACAAAACAGGCAACTTAAACCTAGAAATTAAACGACGGAAAATAGACTCATGGGGATGACCAAAGCGCTGATGCCAAGTTTGAAGAGTAACGCATTCACCAAGGTAAGCTTGTGGTGATGGGACAGAAGGCTTCGGTTGTGCCAAGTGATAAAGCATGTTGTCAACGGTTTCTTTGAGGAGGGTTCGCCCCTGTTTGTCCTTCACAAAACAACAAGTGGGATAAAAGATCATGTAAACATCATTGTCTTTGGTTAATTGAGAAACACTAATAAGATTTTTCTTGATTTTAGGCACAAAAAGAACATTATGTAATTGAATAGGTTTAGGATAGGCAGGTAAAGTAGAATTGCCCAAATGCGTAATAGGAAGAGACATACCGTTGCCTACTTGTAAACCATCATTGCCAGTGTAATCAGAGTGCACAGAAAGATTACCGAAATCAGCGGTGACATGAGCGTTGGACCCCGTATCAAAGCACCAATTGGGATCAACAAGTGTGGAAGGCGAATTATTCATGTGATAATTGTACTGAGGCTGCTGGATGAAGTTGGGTTGTGGGGCTGAATTGTGTTGCGGTTGATACATGAATTGATCATTACGTTGATTGGTGTGCGAATGTGAGTCACCACGTCCTCTACCGCCACGGCCACGAGTCCCGCCACGACCGCCTCTGTGAGAGTAATTTGGATTTGTAGGAGGGAACTCGGTAAAATTTTGGCGTTGCCAGCAATTAATAGCCTCGTGCCCGGGTGTCGCACACAATTGACAGATTTTCTGACCCGAGGAGGAACCGACATCCGATCCCAAATCAGACCGTGTAGAATTGTTACGAGCACGACCGCCATGACTCGCCACATTAGCAGAAAGAGATGAGTCAACAGTGGTCGGTTGGTTACAGGCATTAATGCGTTCCTCCTCTTGTAATAGAAGGCCAAAAAGCTCATCAGAAGAAATAGGATGTTTCTGCGTATAAGCCGAGTAGGACGAATCGAGTCCATTGAGAAGATACTCAATAAAATCATGATCAGACACTTCATAACCACATTTAGCCAAAGCATCAGAAAAGCTTCGCTTTTTCTCCACATATTCAAGAATAGACAAATTGCCTTTTGATAAATTCTGTAATTGATGTTTGAGAAATATAGAACGAGCCCTAGTTTGGGCAAAAAACATGCGCTCAAGAATAGCCCAAGCCTCATGAGTGGTCTTGGCGCGAGCCACATGTGCTAATAGTGGTGTAGATAAAGTAGAACGAATCCATAAAAGAATGAACCTGTCTTTCTGAGTCCAATCAGCGAAGGCCGGATTGGCAATTGGAGTCGTTGTAGATCCCGAAGCAACATGAAGGGTTGCCGGTGGTGTGTTATTGTCAAGTAGAAAGCGATCAACATTGTAAGCTTCTAGAGAAGACTTGATAGTATGACACCAAAGAACGTAGTTTGTTTGATCCAACTTCACATTCAACGTCGGAAAGGCTAGCGAAGGAGTCACCATGCCGGATGTCGCCGCAAGGAGAGCATCGCGTTCGACTTGTGATGTTGCTGCTTTTCAACAGTCACGACCACCGACGTGACTCTGGGGTCGAGATCGAGGAACGGTGACCACCGGTGTAGTGAGACCCGACGATTGGCTGTTTTTGGTAGCATCATTATCACCCATGTTGAATAATTAGGGTTTTGAAAAAAAAATTTAAGGATCGTAAATTGCTCTGGATACCATGTAAAGATACGTAAGTTTGTGAATGTAATCTTGCATTAATCAGAATACCCAATAGGGTTTATATATACAAGAGATATACTTGGGGTCCAAGAGATCTTATCTATCTTGGGCTCCAAGATAAAAATAACTAAAAGATATGGAAAATATTACAAATATAATATGTATCCTAATACTATCTATGTTATTAAATTATTCATTATATATTTAAGAGTTTGTAGATATTTTTTTTTTGAAAAAAAACAATAAAGCATCATCTGAAACAAACGTAGTAAGAGTATCAGGTAACCTAGAACAAAAATAAAAAAGAACTGGAACCGAAAACAAAAAAAGAAGCCATACAATGAGCAGTTGTGTTCCCCTTGCGCCTAAATGGCCAAACACAAGATGAAAATTCCCAAGCTTTCGCCTGAATACGAGCCACAAGAACTCCCATAATCGAGTGACTAAGCTGCTCTTTCTTGAGCTTTGTCACCAGAGAGGTAGATATAGACAATCGGACTCCATCACCATTCACCACTCCCTCCACTCCATGCTGTAAAGTTGGCTCAAGACCCCATATATAACAGAGCTTCTGCCTCTGCAATCTCAACATTGTGTTTTTCTTAGAATTGATTAGTAAACAGTTTTCATCCCTAGTGAATGCTCTAGGCGAGCACAAATAGTACTTGTGCCGACCCTAATTCTTATCCTTATAAAAAAAACACCAAACACAAACTAAGGTAATAATTAATCTCTATTGACTCTACAATCTAAATCATTAAATAAAATATTGTATAAGCATATATAGTAATAGTAGGACTAAGTGAAGGAATTGTGTCCTTTAATAAAAGTTGCAATTACCGAACATGGAATAGGACGATTGATAGAGAGGTTCAATCCGTTTATTTAGGAATCGTAGTGTTTTGCTAGAAACCAACTACGATTAATGAGTTAAATAGTTCAATCCATAGCTATTATAAACGGGTCCTATGAGGTCACACACATTGAGTTGACGGGCTGGATCAGCGGGCTGAAAGTCTTTGTCAGACATAGGATTTTAGTCCAATAAGAAAAGAGTTAATTATCAATAAATATGTTGGATATTATTGAGAATTAAAAGGATATATTTATTTGGGGAAATAAATATATAAGGCCTTTAAAGGGAAGAAGAGATCTAGGGTTTCAGAAGTTTTTACGTAAGAAAGAAAAGCTCTCTTCTTCCACTTTTTCTAGTCTTTAGCACTTCAATCTAGCAATCGGAAGCGAAGGAGATCCCGATCCCGTACTCGTGTGGACTGATTAGAGAAGTCACAATTGAGGCTTTTTCTCTCGAAAGAAGAACCCTAATCACGCATCAAGAGGTATTCTACTAACCCTAATTTTGTCTCTAATCAAGAATGCTTTAGATCCATGTTTAGGTGCAAGAAATTGTTTTTGAAATGCCGCTTATACGCATCTAAAAACTCTTTAGTGGTATCAGAGTCTTAAGAATATCTTGATTGGATCAAAGATTTAGGTTTTTGTTCTTAATGCAAATTTTGATTCAAATCGATGAAACTGATATATAATTCTTTGTGCTTTTGAAATTCGATTTCAATTATTTGGACTAGATACAAGTTAAAATATTTTATTTGTATGATCAAAATTGTTACTTGAACAATTTCGGAAATAATCCGTCTTTATTGAAACGTGAATTTTGATTTGAATCATGACGCCGAGTTTACACAGAAAATTGAAATTGGATTTCAAGTTGTATGATTTGTTAAGCAACTAGAATTTTGTCTCTAGTACGTACAATTATTTTAATCATGCTTTCCATTGGCTTTTGAACGGTTGTTGTTTTCGGCTTTAATTCAGTACTATTGATTTTGATTACAAATTTGTGTACAATTGAGAAATTAATTAGTAATATTATCTTTTGTCTTATGTTTATTTTTGGGTTTTGACTAGGTCATGATCCGATATATATTTTCCTAAGGAGTTAGGAAATCCCACTAAAATAAGATAAAATATTTGATATTATATCTTGATCATACATTTTTGTCTAATTATATGCACATTGATGATTAATTTTGATTAATATTATATATTAATTTCTTTTGAATCAAGTTTTTCATGTTAGTTTTCATGAGATGAATTTTCTAATAGTTACATGCTTGTTTTATAATATGATTTTAATTCTTGCATGTCATAATATGATTTTCACGACATGAATTGTTTAAGATTTGCATAAGTTATTTATTATGTTTTTGTCACTAGTAATAAATAACCATTGCATGCTTAAGTTCCCAAATGAATATTGGGGCAATGTCTTTCCATATCATAACCCCTGACGTTTTTTGGTTTTGGTTGGATGGGCTTCGCAAAAGCGAGGGTGTCCTTCTTAAACATTAAACTAGTGAGGGTGGACCCATACGAGTTCATAAGCCTTGATATGGTTGTACCCAACAAGAGACCAAAAGGCAAAGTTTTGAATCTTGAGACATGGTAGTGGATCCTACATTGGATGTGGACCATTAACCAAGAATTATAAGGAGTTATAATTAGTAATTGTTACTTACCTTGAACACACAAGACTAAAGGCAGTGCAAAAGTACGTTGAGTCTTGTTTGGAATAGGATCTTGGAATCATTTTATTCACCGGGAACATAAATTGTTTATTTGAATAAAATGTGCATTACTTGTTTTAAAACATGTTTAATATTAAGTATTTGCATGTCAAACATGAACTTTTGTTTGTTATTTCTTTTTTGTAGAAAGCATGTCTAGCGATAATTTGAAATTCACCTTGCGCTCAATTGTTGAGAAGAACAAGCTCAATGGAGCTAACTTTCTTGATTGGGAACGGAATCTAAGAATAGTTCTCAGGTCCAAAGGACGTGAGAACGTGCTAGCAACCCCGATTCATGTTCTGACTGATACCTCATATGATGAGGAAAAAGCAGAAGAGAAGAAAATAAGAGATGAGTTTGTGCCTATCACATGCCTTATGCTAGCTGCTATGGAACCTGCTCTTCAAAAGAGGTTTGAAAATCAGGATGCTCATTCCATTATAACCAACCTGAAAATGTTGTTTCAGGAACAAGCAAGGATTGAGAGATATGAAACTCACAAGGCTATACTGGATAGCAAACTTGTGAAGGGAAAACCAGTTGGCCCACATGTGTTTGACATGATCGGTCTGTTTGAACGTATGAAGTCATTGGGTGCTAAATATGACCAAGAGTTGGCCACTGATATCATCCTACACTCCTTACATGATTGTTTTGCTCAATTCAGGATGAACTACTGTAACATCCCCGACCAAAGTGAATACGTCACTCTACATTCATATAAGATTAAGAGCATATGCATAGAATATTGGTATGATATATAGTGAGTTTTTAAAAGTAATATTTATTTTCTAATTAAGATTATTATATTTTAAAAAGTTTTTATATAAAAGTTAATTATTAATTATTTATGGGTAAAGTTTGTAGTAAAGGAGATTTGAGGGTGAAAATCGTAATTTTCTAAAATGTTATGCCGACTTCAAAATTGCCGACTCATTTGTAGAATATATATGTGTGAGCATGTGTTCTATAACCAAGCTACGTAAACTCAAAAAAAGAGAGAGAGTTCGAGACAATTGAAAAAGAAAATTATTAGATTTCATTGTTTTTGGTTGGATCTGGTACAAAATCTCTTCTATCGGGTTTTAATCTCGAAGTATAAGCGTGGTTTGGTAAGTTTTTAATTAGTTAATGGTTTATCTGAATTTTCCTAATTTTTCCAGATCTAGATCTATAGTTGCTTTTGATTTGAAAATCAGTCGATTTATAATTCTCAGAGGGTGTTTTCGATATTGGATTTATATTCGATAAAAGATTTCAGAGTAATTTTAGGGTTTTGCTTTGTAATGATTTTTGGAGACCCTTGATCAATTTTTACCGAAAGGTTTGAACTAGAAAAATGTTCTTCTATATATATAGTTTATAGTTGTCAAGTTTTAAAGGATTTGGAATTATGCATAAGAAGTTATAATGTATTCTGGTATTTCATTGCATTTGGGGTTAAAGTTTGTAAGAGTAAATAGAATGTTTTTGCATTGGGTTACATATAGGAGCCCCAGTAATAGACCGCGGTCAGAGTCAAGGGGGAGAAATATAGTATCTGCCTTAAACAGGTGAGTATAGACCGGAGATTCAACCCTATGTGCTATATGTGTTGTATGGATATATGATATATGTGCTATATGTGCCATACAGATATATGTGTTATATGGATATATGTGTTTTATATGATAGTTCTGAAATTTCCAGAGTTGTTTGCACAGAAAGTATGTTAACAGATGGCATATGATATATGGTTACATGATGCACTTGATTGCATAGCATATTGCAATGAGATTAAAAGGACCTGTGACTGTCTTGCCCTGAATTTGTATACAGAGGAGACCCACGGGTCATACATGAGGCCTAAGATGCTTAAAAGATGGTAAATGAGAAAATGAGGCCTAAGATGCCTAAAAGTCGGTAATGGAAGTAATGAAAAAAAAGGTTGGTATATGGAAAAAAAGAAAAGAAAGAAAAAAGTTGGTATATGGAAAAGAGTTGGTAATGGAAACCCGAGGCAGATTCAGGCTTGAACAGTTCACAGATTAATGAACCGGATACATCGACATTTGTATTTGCATAGTAAATTTCTATATGACATATGTATAATATGTATGTATATGTACATGGACTAAATGTTTGACTCTATGTGAAATAATTGATGATGGTTTATATTCATGGAGTATGCGACTCACGTAAATCACAAAACAATTTTTCAGGTTTAGCTAGTTCTTACTGGCGTGTGTCTCTTTTAGAGGTCACATTCATACAGGTCGGCCGACTGAAGCTCAATGCAACCTTCTCCTCCTCATTTTGCATCATATACATATGAGTTGTAATATAAGTTAGAGTGACAGATGTTTCAATATGAGAAGTATCAACATAGATGTGTGTTTGCAACCTTTTATGGTTGATAATGTCTGATATATGCTTACATGGATATTTAATATATGTCTCTTATCTTTTTATATAAGAAATAAGTTTTACATAGTATACGTCATAGGGTGTAGGGGTGTCACAGCTAGTTTTTGGTATCAGAGCAGGGATATGATTCTTTAGGGGCATGCATTCATAAGCATATGTGATTGACAATAGATTGCATTCATGAGCATGATGCATAAAGGAGAAAAGTTCAGGCGTGCCATGTTGGTCTATAAGAGCATCTCATACCACACTACATGAGCATACATTTCATACACATGAACTATTAGAAGAGGAAGTACAGAGGGAATTGGTAAAGGTAAATACAGTATATCGAGAATGTATAATACGAGTGAATACAGTAGAGTTATCAGCTGATCTGATCTTGCTATTCTTGTATGAGTTTGATGTGATTTTGGGCATGGATTGGTTGTCATGACATAATGCTAAAGTAGATTGTTGTACCAAAGAAGTAGTCATAGAATCGCCTGGGAAATCTAGAGTGGTTTTCTATGGTGATAGACAAATGGTACCCACTCGCTTAATATCTGCAATAGCGGCTTTTCGTATGATCAGAGAGGGATGTGAGACATATCTGGCTATGTTATAGACCGTACAGTTGAATGTGATGAAGTTGGAGATATTACAGTTGTTAAAGATTTTCCAGATGTGTTTCCAAAAGATCTTCCAAGATTGCCACCTAATAGAGAAATAGAGTTTACTATGAAATTAATGTCAGGTACTACACCGATTTCTATTCTTCCATATTGGATGGCTCTTCTAGAGCTACAGGAATGGAAGAAACAGTTACAGGTGTTGTTAGACAAATTATTCATTAGTGCTAGTGTATCTCATGACTGTGCATAGATTACAGAAAGTTGAATCAGGTGACAATGAAGAACAAATATCTATTGCCAAGAATAGATGATTTATTTGATCAACTTCAATGTGCAAAGGTATTTTCGAATATAGACATCCGATCAAGATATCATCAATTGAACATAGTTAAAGATGACATTATCAAGACATCATTCAGAACTCGATATGGGCATTATGATGTTTCTGGTAATTCTATTTGGTTTGATTAATGCACCAGCAGAATTTATGGCTTCATTGAACAAGGTATTTCAATATTTTCTAGACAGATTTGTGGTTATCATTATTCATTATATATTGGTATATTCGTGGAGCACAAATGAGCATGTTGATCATTTAAGTACTGTGCTACAAGCCTTGAGAGAAAAATAGTTGTTTGCTAAACTGAGAAAGTGTGAATTCTGGTTGGATCATATTGTATTTTTAGGACATATAGTATTTGGAAGAGGTATGGAGGAATGATTCTAAAAAGTTTGAAGCAGTGGTAAACTGGAAAGCATCAACTACAGTTACAGAAGTTCGTATCTTTCTTAGTATGGCTGGATACTACAGACTATTAGTGGAAGGATTCTCTATTATAGTTGCACCACTCACTAAATTGTTATGAAAGAATGCTTCATTCCATTGGTATTTTGTGTTCCAACAGAGCTTTGATAAGTTAAAGCACCGTCTGACTACAACAGCAATACTGAGAATTCTTACAGGTACAAGAGGATTTTGTATTTACAGTGATGTTTCATATCAGGTTCATGGCTCTGTCTTTATGCTGAATGGAAAGTAATTGCCAATACTGAGAATTCTTACATGTACAAGAGGATTTGGTATTTACAGTGATGTTTCATATCAGGTACATGGCTCTGTCTTTATGCTGAATGGAAAGTAATTGCTTATGCATCACGACAGTTGCGACCACATGAAATTTCTTATCCTGTACATGATTTAGAGCTGACAACAGTAGTATTTGCTCTAAAGATTTAGCAACATTATCTATATGGAGAAACATTTCAAATACTTACTAATCATAAGAGTTTGAGGTATTTGATGAGCCAAAAGCAGTTGAACATGAGACACCGATGCTGGATGAAACTACTGAAAGATTATGATTGTACAATCGAGTATCATCCGGAAAAGGCCAATGTTGTAGCAGATGCTTTGAGTCGAAAGTCTAGTGGTGTGATTATAAATATGCACATGACTTCTTTATCAGTTTTAATTGCTTTGCAAGGTCTGAATGTTAGACTACAGTTTGACACAGATGAAGTACTAATTGCTACTTTTGAGATTCTGTCACTGCTGAGACAAAAAGCTAAGATACAGAAGTAAGAGATGGGAAGTTGATAGAAATTATTGAACATGTTCTACAAGGTAAAGAAACGCCATTTGACATTCAGGATGGCACATTGATGTTTGGCTCAGATTCATAATATTTTTCATATTAGTATGTTACGACGGTATTGATCTAATCCATCACATGTGTTAAAAGATTCAGAAGTACAACTTGTAGAAAATCTGAGCTACATAGAGGACTGATCATGATAGCGGATTATAGAATCAAACAATTACAAAGGGAGATTCCGAAAGTGATTTAGAAGAATCATGGTATAGAGGAAACAACATGTGAAACAAAGGATAAGATGAGAAAGTCATATGAAGCGATAGCGAATTTTGAGGACAAAATTCTTATAGAGGGGGAGAAATGTAACATCCCCGATCAAAGTGCATACGTCACTCTACATTCATTTAAGATTAAGAGCATATGCATAACATATTGGTATGATATATAATAAGTTTTTAAAAGTAATATTTATTTTCTAATTAAGTATATTGTATTTTAAAAAGTTTTTATATAAAAGTTAATTATTAATTATTTCAGGGTAAAGTTTGTAGTAAAGGAGATTTGAGGGTGAAAATCATAATTTTCTAAAATGTTATGCCGACTTCAAAATTGCCGACTCATTTGTAGAATATATATGTGTGAGCATGTGTTCTATAACCAAGCTACGTAAACTCAAATAGAGAGAGAGAGTTCGAGACAATTGAAAAAGAAAATTATTAGATTTCATTGTTTTTGGTTGGATCTGGTACAAGATCTCTTCTATCGGGTTTTAATCTCGAAGTATAAGCGTGGTTTGGTAAGTTTTTAATTAGTTAATGGTTTATCTGAATTTTCCTAATTTTTTTAGATCTAGATCTACAGTTGCTTTTGATTTGAAAATCAGTCGATTTATAGTTCTCAGAGGGTGTTTTCGATATCGGATTTATATTCAATAAAAGATTTCAGAGCAATTTTAGGGTTTCGGTTTGTAATGATTTTTGGAGACCCTTGATCAATTTTTATAGAAAGGTTTGAACTAGAAAAATGTTCTTCTATATATATATTTTATCGTTGTCAAGTTTTAAAGGATTTGGAATTATGCATAAGAAGTTATAATGCATTCTGGCATTTCATTGCATTTGGGGTTAAAGTTTGTAAGAGTAAATAGAATGTTTTTGCATTGGGTTACATATAGGAGCCCCAGTAGTAGACCGCGGTCAGAGTCAAGGGGGAGAATATAGTATCTGCCTTAAACAGGTGAGTATAGACCGGAGATTCAACCCTATGTGCTATATGTGTTGTATGGATATATGATATATGTGCTATATGTGCCATACAGATATATGTGTTATATGGATATATGTGTTTTATATGATAGCTCTGAAATTTCCAGAGTTGTTTGCACAGAAAGTATGTTAACAGATGGCATATGATATATGGTTACATGATGCACTTGATTGCATAGCATATTGCAATGAGATTAAAAGGACATGTGATTGTCTTGCCTTGAATTTGTATACAGAGGAGACCTACGGGTCATACATGAGGCCTAAGATGCTTAAGGGATGGTAAATGAGCAAATGAGGCCCAAGAGGCCTAAAAGTCGGTAATGGAAGTAATGAAAAAAAAAGGTTGGTATATGGAAAAAAAAGAAAATTAAGAAAAAAGTTGGTATATGGAAAAGAGTTGGTAATGGAAACCCGAGGCAGATTCAGGCGTGAACAGTTCACAGATTAATGATCCAGATACATCGACATTTGTATTTGCATAGTAAATTTCTATATGACATATGTATAATTTGTATGTATATGTACATGGACTAAATTTTTGACTCTATGTGAAATAATTGATGATGGTTTATATTCATGGAGTATGCGACTCACGTAAATCGCAAAACAATTTTCCAAGTTCAGCTAGTTCTTACTGGCGTGTGTCTCTTTTAGAGGTCACATTCATACAGGTCGGCCGGCTGAAGCTCAATGCAACCTTCTCCTCCTCATTTTGCATCATAGACATATGAGTTTTAATATAAGTTAGAGTGACAGATGTTTCAGTATGAGAAGTATCAACATAGATGTGTGTTTGCAACCTTTTATGGTTGTTAATGTCTGCTATATGCTTACATGTATATTTAATATATGTCTCTTATCTTTTTATATAAGAAATAAGTTTTACATAGTATACGTCATAGGGTGTAGGGATGTCACAACTACCATATGCATGGGATAAAGAAAACCCTGAATGAGCTCCATGGTATGCTTAAAGCAGCTGAACAAAACACTCCCGTTGACAACAAGAAGGATGTTCTTGTGGTCAACAATGTGCAAGGGTTCAAGAAGGCAGGCAAGAAGAAGAATCATGTCCAAGGGAAAGGCAAGCAAGTTGCTAAACCCAAGGGAGGTGAAAAGCCAAAGGTGGCTAGTGACCATGATTGCTTCTACTACAAGGCTAAAGGACACTGGAAGAGGAATTGTCCCAAGTACTTGAAGGACAAGAAGAATGGAACTGTGAGTTCCAGTATAGGTATTAATGTTATTGAAATTTTAATAACCAATGCTACTACTTGGGTATTAGATACCGGATGTGGTTCTCACATTATTTCGAATGTGCAAGGACTAAGAAGTAGGAGGCAGTTGGAGAAAGGAGAAATAGACCTTTGCGTTGGAAATAGAGCAAGGGTTGTTGTGCTTACCGTAGGAGATTTTAGTCTATTTTTACCCTCTGGTTTAGTTTTGGAACTAAGTAATTGTTATTTTGTTCCTACTATTACTAAAAACCTTGTTTCGGTTTCAAGTTTACATTCTGAAGGATTTGAGTTTGATATTAAGAATGGAAGTATGTCCGTTTTTAAGAATGGAATCTTCTATGCTTGTGCTCCAATGGTTAATGGACTTTTTGTATTAGATCTCAAGTCAGAATCGTATAATATTAATAGTAAAAGGCAAAAATCAAATTGTTTGAGTGAGTCCTATCTATGGCATTGTCGTTTAGGTCATATTAGCTTGAATCGCATGAAAAAGCTCCATAAAGATGGAATTCTAAAAGATATGGATTGTGAATCTATTGATTATGTGAATCATGCTTGATGGGCAAGATGACAAGGTCACCTTTCAAAGGATCAAATGAAAGGGCTAATGAACTTTTGGCCATAATACATACTGATGTATATGGGCCAATGAGTACAGAAGCTAGAGGTGGCTATAGATATTTCATTACATTTACTAATGACATGAGCATGTATGGGTATATTTATCTTATGTCACATAAATATGAAGCCTTTGAAAAGTTCAAGGAATTCCAAAATGAAGTAGAGACTCAAACTGGTAAAAAGATAAAAGCACTTCGATCCGATCGTGGTGGTGAATACTTAAGCCATGAATTTGATCATCATTTGAAAAATTGTGGGATTGTAACACAATTGTCTACTCCAGGGACACCACAATTGAATGGTGTGTCTGAAAGAAGAAACATGACCTTGTTGGACATGGTTCGATCTATGATGAGTTTTGCTGACCTTCCGGTATCCTTCTGGGGATATGCACTCACGACTGTTGTATTTACACTAAACAGGACTCTGTCAAGGACTGTAGACAAGACCCCATATGAGATATGGACTGGAAAAGTTCCAAAGTTATCTTTTCTGAAAATATGGGGGTGTGAAGCTTATGTAAAGCATTTACAAACTGATAAGCTTGCACCTAAATTAGACAAATGCTATTTTATAAGATATCCTAAAGGTAGTTTTGGATATTATTTCTACAATCCCACTGCGAAAAAGGTGTTTGTTGCAAGAGATAGTGTCTTTTTGGAAAGAGAGTTTATTTCCAAAAAGTCAAGTGGGAGAAATATTCATCTTGAACCGGTTCTTGATAAAAAGCAACAAACACAACAATAGGATGACATAGTTGATGTCGCGGATGAGATGGATTTGTTTGAAGGCCAAGGATCTGATGTTATCCAAGAACCTGAACAAATTCCTCAAGAAGCAGATCCACAAATAGTTGTGGAAAATGTTGAAATCCCAGTTGTTGAACCAGTTGAACTCCTACGTAGATTAAACAGGCAAATGTTTCAGCCAAGACGATATGATGATTTCATCCTGACCGAAAGCCTTGATGTTCTAATGTTAGAACATGGTGAGCCTGCTACCTATAAACAAGCAACGACGGATCCAGACTCCAAGAAATGGCTTGAGGCCATGAAATCTGAAATGGATTCCATGTTTGAAAATCAAGTCTGGGACTTGACAGATTTGCCAGATGGGGTAAAACCCATTGGATGCAAATGGGTTTTCAAACTTAAGACTGACAAAAATGGAAATATATTTGTATACAAAGCAAGATTAGTTGCTAAAGGTTTTAAACAGATTCATGGTATTGACTATGATGAAACATTTCACCATTTGTCATGATTAGATCCGTAAGGATAATCTTGGCTATTGCCACTTATTATGATTATGAGATTTGGCAAATGGATATTAAAACCGCTTTTCTGAATGGTATTTTGGAAGAGGATGTGTATATGACACAACCAGAAGGTTTTAAGGTTCCAAATCATGCTGGGAAGGTGTGTAAGCTTAAGAGATCTATCTATGGGCTTAAGCAAGCATCTGGGAGTTGGAATCTTCGTTTTGATGAAAAGATCAAAGAATTTAATTTCATCAGGTGTGAAGAAGATCCTTGTGTATACAAGAAGTTTAGTGGGAGTAAGGTGGCTCTCTTAGTCTTGTATGTGGATGACATACTGCTTATTGGGGATGACATCCCGATGCTAGAGTCCGTTAAGGAATGACTGAAGAAATGTTTCTCAATGAAAGACTTGGGAGAGGCAGAGTACATACTTGGAATAAAAATCTATAGGGATAGATCTAAGAGATTGCTTGGATTATGTCAAAGAACTTATATAGATAAGGTTCTTGATAGATTCAATATGCAGAATTCCAAGATGGGGTTTTTGCCCATACAACATGGCATAAATCTAAGCAAGAAGCAATGTCCTAGAACACCTGCTGAGCTTGATAAAATGAGTAAGATTCCTTATGCTTCTTCTATAGGATCTATCATGTATGCCATGGTATGTACACGTCCTGATGTTGCATTTGCTTTGAGCATGTGTAGCAGATATCAATCAAATCCAAGAGAGGCACATTGGTGTGCAGCTAAGAACATCCTAAAGTACTTGAGAAGAACCAAGGATGATTTCTTAGTATATGGGGGTGATGACAATTTAGTCGTTAAAGGATATACTGATGCTAGCTTCCAGACTGTCCGAGATGGATTTGAGTCTCAATTGGGATATGTCTTCATCCTTAATGGAGGAGCTGTGAGCTGGAAGAGCTCTAAGCAAGATACAGTAGCTGATTCTACGACTGAGGCCGAGTATATCGCTGCTAGTGAAGCTGCGAAAGAGGCTGTTTGGATAAGGAAGTTTCTAGACGAGCTTGGCATTGTTCCTAGTATTTCTCGGCCTATTGACATCTATTGTGATAACAATGGTGCCATAGCCCAAGCCAAGGAACCAAGTTCAAACTCAAAATCTAGACATGTTATGAGGAAGTATCATCTTATTCGACACATAGTTGCTGAAGGTAACATCACGATGTGTAAGGTGCATACAGATGACAATGTTGTAGATCCTTTGACTAAGCCTATGCCTAGGGCTAAGCATGATAGTCACACTAGGGCTAAGGGTCACAAACACATTGGTGAATGGTTGTGAGATTGCTTTGTATTACATTATTTCTGCTTAGAGTGTTGGACTCTTGTTTATGTTTGACTATGATAATATATATGATATTTCATTCTTATTTATATATTATATTAATTAATATTGAATAATATGTCCGAATAATTCATAGTTCGTAAATGGGCTCACCTTAAGTGTTTTGGTGAATGAAACCCCATTAAGTGTACTACAGTTATGAATTATTGCACGTCCATAGTTTGAGTCATCAAATAGGACATAGATGATTTCATTTATAGCTATATTGTACATTGATTGATAGCTCAAGGTTTCATGTGCTATAGGGACATAGAGATGTCCAGTCAATTACATAGATATGTATGGATGATACATATCGGACAGACCAACCTTAAGACTCTCCAAAAGGGATTGTAGAGTTTTTAAGGTGAACCATGTTTGGTGGATTCCTTAAACATGAGTATGTTATGTTTTCTAGTTGATGATTGGTATGTCTTTGATATTGTTAAACGCTCTTCATAAAAGGGGGTTATAAAAGCAATTATTGGGATTGCCAAAAGTTGAGTGGGAGCCATAGTCATACAAGATTGGAAAATTCCTCCTTATTCATGTATACATTGATGCATGAAAAGGAATGGTGTCTAGGCCACTTGAAGAGCTAGAACTAGAAAATGCATGGCCATGCTCGAATGGATTAATTGTAATCATTCGTTATTTGATAGTTCAAACTCATGTATTCAAGAAACATATTTGACTAGAGATATGAATGTCACCATATCATCAAGTAAGACATTAAGAGACAAAGGTATCTTAAAATTGCACACTTGTTTTCAAGGACAATTGGGAGATTGAAGGAATTGTGTCCTTTAATAAAAGTTGCAATTACCGAACATGGAATAGGACGATTGATAGAGAGATTCAATCCGTTTATTTTAGGAGTTGTAGTGTTTTGCTAGAAACCAACTACGATTAATGGGTTAAATAGTTCAATCCATAGCTATTATAAACGGGTCCTATGAGGTCACACACATTGAGTTGACGGGCTGGATCAGCGGGCTGAAAGTCTTTGTTAGACATGGGGTTTTAGTCCAATAAGAAAAGAGTTAATTATCAATAAATATGTTGGATATTATTGAGAATTAAAAGGATATATTTATTTGGGGAAATAAATGTATAAGGCCTCTAAAGGGAAGAAGAGATCTAGGGTTTCAGAAGTTTTTCCGTAAGAAAGAAAAGCTCTCTTCTTCCACTTTTTCTAGTCTTTGGCACTTCGATCTAGCAATCGGAAGCGAAGGAGATCCCGATCCCGTACTCGTGTGGACTGATTAGAGAAGTCACAATTGAGGCTTTTTCTCTCGAAGGAAGAACCCTAATCACGCATCAAGAGGTATTCTACTAACCCTAATTTTGTCTCTAATCAAGAATGCTTTAGATCCATGTTTAGGCGCAAGAAATTGTTTCTGAAATGCCGCTTATACGCATCTAAAAACTCTTCACTAAGAAGAGACAATAAACGACATATACAAGGCATTGAATTAATATAAGGTGAGAGCAACTACTGTATTAATTTATAGTAATACCGCTGACTCCCTACTTAGAGTGATTGTGTTGGGGATAAATAAAGCTATGAGTATGATGATGATAGACATCCTCTTGCACGGCTGAAAAGAGGCATCTGGCCAAGAGGTTAACTTTCTTTTATATATAGATAAAACTCGAGTTTGTGGAAGAAAAGACTTTGTGGGTACGTACGTGAATGACCCAACTTATGATTAATGCAGTGGCCAAATCATATCCAATTCATTTCCACATATTGTATTCGTTTCCAACCGTTTGGAAACGTTTTCCAAATGGCACGACTTTAGAGTTTCTTGGTGTCCTATAGTGTTCATGATTAATTAGATTACATGCATTTTACTTATTGTCGATCACTTTGGTTCTATAACTAATAGTTCAATTGCGTAGATTATATTGGAAATCCTCCACCTCAGCTAAACTTGATTTCTGTTGGGACGGTGTTGGGACCTCTGGTTCTAAACATCGGAAAAACGATACCATTCTCCAGTTTTGAAGATGACAAACACCATACGGGAACTAACGTGCTTTGTCCAAGTATTTCTAAGGAACACAGGTCAAGTAAAGAATCTTCATGAACGCTCAAGGAACACTGGCGTAAATGATGAAGAGTTCCTCTCAAAGGAACTCTGAAGAAGACAGTTCCCATGAGATGGGAACTCACATGTACAGACAAAGACAAGTCAGCGAGATTTGCGGGATCTTGCCTCAAGACAAAACAAACGCTCAGTCTGAGGAATTGACTGAGACATTTGATCCAACGGCCCGATCAACTCTCAAAGTTGACTCAAATTCAAATATTGTCACATGTGAAGGACAACGACATGGCATACAAGACAAGGGGCATTTCGGACACAAATCAAAGTCAAAATTGAAGCCCAAGCATCACAAGTATAAAGCCAAGTGAATAGTGCTCGTAGAGAGTACTTCTCCCAAAACTCACACATACTCCCAGAGAGAAAGAAAGAAAGAAGAAGAGAAGTCCCCGACGGCGAGTGTTTGATCTCGGCGACGGTGAAGCTAAGTTCCCTGGAGCAAGGGAAATGAGATAGCCAAGGTGTAAGGTTTGATTTACTTGTTTTAGTTGAGTCGTTCGCTTAGGAACTCAGTTGAGAAGATTCATTAGTGTTGCTAGAGTTAGATAGAACTCATAGGAACAGAGAAGTTTGAATCTGGCTGGTTGTAACTAAGGAACAAATCAATAATACAAGTAAGTCATTCAAAATCCTCCAAGCGGAGGTAGAGGTTTACCCACACAACTAGTTGGTTGTTTTGGGGTTCCTCTATAAGGGAACTGTGTTCTTTACTGTTTGCTTACCTGTGCTTATTTACTTCCGCTGCCTTGGGAACAACTTAACTGCCAGTTCCCAAGCTCTCGCTAACCCCTTACGATCCAACAATTGGTATCAGAGCATGGTCGCTCTAGATTTGTGTTAGCATCGCAGGTTTCAAAATGGCTGAAGAACTTACTCAAGTTGGACACAACAACAGCAAGCCTCCAAGGCTTATCACTGGTAGATTCGAGAACTGGCAACGCGACATGAAAGACTAGATGCGGAGTCAGGATTTCCAAGCTTGGTGCGTCATAGAGACAAGGGAACAGGTTGATGTCTCACACATCCGAACTAGGAACTACCACCAGAAGAAGGATCACCCCATCGACAACATCATAACTCCTTATGATAAAGGCGCACAAACTCGCTCTTCCCTCAACAACTTCTGTGCCTTCAATGCCTTTGTTTCGATGGTGGAACCCAAGAATATCAAAGAAGCGCGCTCTACAGGACCCAGACTGGATTCATGCCATGCAAGAGGAACTTCACCAGTTCGAGAGGAACAAGGTGTGGAAGCTGGTTCCTAGGCCCAAGAACAAAAATATCATAGGAACACAATGGGTCTTTCGAAACAAGCTCGATGATACTAGAGCTGTAGCAACGAACAAGGCCCGTCTGGTTGCTCAAGGCTACAGACAAGAGGAAGGAATCGACTACGATGAGACCTTCGCACCAGTTGCAAGGATTGAAGCCATTCGTCTCCTCATAGCTTATGCATCCCACACACGATTCATGTTATATCAAATGGATGTCAAGACGGCATTCCTGAACGGGCATCTCAAAGAAGAATTCTACGTGGCACAACCACCAGGATTTGAGGATGAACACTTTCCAAACCACGTATACTTCCTGGAGAGGGCCCTATATGGTCTCAAACAAGCTCCTAGAGCATGGTATGACAGGTTTGCTCAATTCCTTCTGTCTCATGGGTACCTTCGAGGTTCCATAGACAAAACCCTTTTCCTTAAAAAAGAATCCAAAGATATATTAATTGTTCAAGTTTATGTTGATGACATTGTTTTTGGAGCCAGTAACGAAATCCTTGTTGAGAAATTTAAGAATCTAATGAGTAGTGAATTCGAGATGAGTCTCATAGGGGAACTCACGTTCTTCCTAGGACTCCAAATATCTCAATCAAAGGAGGGAACAAGGATTCATCAACAGAAATACATCAGAGAAATGCTAGTGAAGTACGGGATGGATCACTCCAGGCCTATCGACACTCCCATCTCACCAAACTCAAGGCTCGACGCAGATGAGACAGGGGTAAGTGTCGATCAAAGGAACTTTAGAGGTATGATTGGCTCTCTCCTCTATTTAACTGCTAGTAGGCCTGATATCATGTTCTTAGTGTGCCTATGTGCACATTTTCAAGCTAACCCTAAAGAATCACACCTGAAAGAGGTGAAGAGGATTTTCAGGTATCTCAAAGGGAACGAAAACTTGTGTTTGTGGTATCCTAGGAACACCTCCCTTGAGCTGGTTGCATACTCAGATGCAGACTTCGCTGGGCACCTAGTTGATCGCAAAAACACCTTAAGAATGGCCTAGTTCCTAGGATCGTGCCTGGTTTCATGGGGATCAAAGAAGCAAAACTCCGTGGCACTCTCCACAGCTGAAGCAGAGTACGTGGCTGTCGCCTCATGTTGTTCCCAAGTTCTATGGCTCAAGTACCAACTACAGGATTACGGTATGACTTTTGGCCCTGTTCCCATTAGATATGATAATACAAGTGCCATTAACATATCTAAAAATCATGCGCATCATTCACATACTAAGTATATAGATATTAGGCACCACTTCCTACGTGACAATGTAGAGCATGGGAACATCTCTATGGAACACTATAGGAATGAAGAGCAAATTGCGGACATTCTTACTAAGGCTTTAGACAGACATCCCTATCAGGAGTATCAGCGTCTCCGGATGCTCCTAGGGATGATAACTCTAAACTGAACAAGTCCCTGTTTGTTATTCCCTCGGTGCTTGGCTAGTTAACATTGAATTGCATGATAGGGAACACTAGGAACAATTGCTTTCATTTTGCCATATTACTAGTCTAGAGCTTTTTAATGTACTTTTGGAACTCTATTTCTTTTGGCCCAAAATGATCAACCCGAGTTCCCTCTAACCCTCATTACAAGCCACCATGACGGTTGATCATAAAACCAACCCTAAACCAAGTGCCAGACAAACGCTTCTCATGAGCCAAACTCCCTATCCCTTTATCGAGTTGTAATTGTCTGGTTCTTTTGTAAGTTCCCAAGCCCCACAAAGAATTTGAGTGTGAGTTCCCTTATCCACTCCACTCAAATCGACCTTTTCAAAATCATGGGAACTGGTGTGCACAAGCAAGGGAACACTGATAACTCTGAAAAGATGAAGCGTCACTAGGGAAACGGGATATTGTGTCAGAATCCGAAGCGTTATGGGCCAAGCATTTGAAAGTCTCGAAGTGACCTCCCCTGGAGAAAGCAACGCGTGTCATAAGCGTACTAAGGAAGTTGAAACGCTCCTCCGCATCCATTGGCCAACGGTTATCGAGGTTTTTTCAACTTCCCTTTCTACCCTTGCCTCTCTCTCACATAAAAACCCCCTTTTGCCATTTTTGGGCCCTTCTTCCTCATTCAGCCTCTGCAACTCATCTTCTCCAAAACTCTCTCTCTTTCTCTTTCGAGCAAACCTCCAAAACCTCTCCTTCCCAAAATTTCTCTCATGGCTCCATTCCACACTCTTGAACAAGTTCGTGAGTGGATCCAAGCCAATCCCAAAACCCTATTTATCACCATGTTGGGTGACCTTGATAAAGAACAAGACCCTGCCCTTCGAGCAATTCTCTTCGAAGGGCTTTACAAATATGTCAGTCCTTTTCTTCCTCCTCCGGCAACGCAAACTCTAGCAATGCCTTCCTCCATCACCACAACCTCTCGATCTCTTCCTCCTCCACCTCCTCCTACTCAACCTCCCTCAGTCTCTTTCTCTGGAACTGTCATCCTTGACAGTTTCGGCTCCGAACCCCCTTCTAAACACGAGAAACCCAAACCCTCAAAATCCAAACACTCCTTCTCTAAATCCAAAAATACATCAAAGTCCAAACACTCTTCCTCCAAACGCAAACACTCTCAGATCTCCTCTTCCCGTTCTTCCTTTCCGACTGAACTAAAGAAGAAATCTCTTCTCGCCATGGATGAAGTTCTTAACCTCTCCAAACCCGACGCCTATATCATCGTCCCCCCATCCGAAATAGAACAGCTTTTTCGAAAACCTCCCTCCGTCCCCTCCACCACTAACCCTAAACCCATCTCTGAGACCTCTGGTCCCAGAGATTCGACAACCGTCTCCTCCTCTCTTCCCACGCTTGAAGGAACACCCAATCTCCCTACATCTTCTTCACAACAAAAGATTCCTCCACCCTCCTCCTCCCTCAAAGTTCCCCCACCACCTCCATCTCCTCCCATGAAAACTCCCTCACCACCAAAATCTCCTTCCACCGAAAAGCTCCCCTCTCCCTCCCAATCCCAACAAATCATGAACCTCGACTCCGATGAGGATGAGCTCTCCATCGGGTTAATTGCTCGCAAAAGGCCAAAATGCAGCCTCCCATCGTCATGGGAACTGCCGAAGAAAATGCGCGCCTTGACGCGCTCGAGGCCGAGCTCCAAGCAGAGATCTTGCGGCCCTCAACTGTAGAAGGGACCGCTGTTTCCAAGGCCCCAGAAGAAAGGGACCTAGCACCAACTGACGGTGCTAGGGCAAGTACGAGTCATCAAGAAGAGGATGACAACGAGGACATGGGCCTGTCCTCCGAAGAGGAAGGGACCTCGGATGGTGAGGCCACCCCCGAAGTGCAAGAAACCGCTAAGGATCAAGGACGCCAAATGGTGGTGTCGGAGGTTGCCCAAGAACAAAGGGAACCTGCCCTCATGATCGAAGCGGCTGACTCCCCCCAGCGAAAACGCAAGGCTACCGCCTCCAGGGGGAACAAGAAAAAGAAGGGGAAGACAACTGCTTCGAAGAGGGTTCCCATCAAGGAGGACCGCAAGCTCATCCCTCCCCTCGTTCTCAACGAAGACGATCTCCAAGAAAAGGGCCTTGGGGAGCTCTGGGATCTCATTAGGGCCCAGGGGTGGGAACACGTTTGTGAAGCTACTGTGAGCGTTGACCCAGCTCAGGTGCGCCTCTTCTACAACAACTTCGTCATAGAGGGCACCAAGGGAACTCTCTCCCTCCAGGGCGACGACTTTTTCTTCACCGCCTCCACTCTTCGCCACCAACTCCAAGTCCCTCTCAAGGGCCTCAACGTCGTTCCTATCAAGGCCTGGGGAGAATTCAACAGCACCGTGATCTACAACGCTATCTATGAGGGTCGTGTTCCTAGGACTGGAACACCCACTCATAATCTCTCCCTCATAACTAAGCTGGCCCATCAATTCATCATCACGGTGGTGATCCCAAGGCAAGAGAAGTGTCACCAACTCAACATTCAAGACGCCATACTGCTCTACCACTTCCTCCACAAAATGCCCATCAACCTTCCTTGCATCATACTTGGGCACATGGAGAAGTGCATGGACTCGACTTCCCATTCCTTGCCTTATGCCGGCCTGATCAAGAAACTAATGCTCAAGGAAGGGCTCTACGAAGTCGACAAGGAAGAGGTGACTATCTGTAGGGAATTGGACCTCTCTGTGGTCCAGAAGATGCGTCACTCAGAGCAGGATGAGGACCAAGAGACGCTGCTCTCTGGTGAAGGCCTTGAGTATGGGAACAATGAAGTGTTGGTCCACATAGCAGCCACACTTGAAAGGATGGCGGGAACTCAAGAGAAAATTCTGCACGCTCTAGACCGATTGACTGAACTCTTGCTTCCCCGGAGCCCATGATCGTCCCCTCTTTATCTTTATCCTTGTTTTTCCCCACAAAATGTGATGTGTTCCTTTGTACATTCAACTACTTAAGTAATTTAATGGTTTCTAGTATGATTGCGTGTTCCTCTCTTTCCTTATTTATGCTTGTCTGTTTTCGATGATGCCAAAAGGGGGAAGGACAAAATGTGCGAGATGAGTCTTATTTTGAGTTATCACAGAATATGCTATTGCTAAGGGGGAACTATCGCTTAAAATGCTAAGTAAGAAAACTTTGTTCCATAAGACGTGGATCTCTAGGAACTCACATCATCATCACACATAGGAACTCTGCTGCATATCATATTTAGAAATACTTGATTATTTTTGTGATGGGTTTGTCATCATCAAAAAGGGGGAAATTGTTGGGACGGTGTTGGGACCTCTGGTTCTAAACATCGGAAAAACGATACCATTCTCCAGTTTTGAAGATGACAAACACCATACGGGAACTAACGTGCTTTGTCCAAGTATTTCTAAGGAACACAGGTCAAGTAAAGAATCTTCATGAACGCTCAAGGAACACTGGCGTAAATGATGAAGAGTTCCTCTCAAAGGAACTCTGAAGAAGACAGTTCCCATGAGATGGGAACTCACATGTACAGACAAAGACAAGTCAGCGAGATTTGCGGGATCTTGCCTCAAGACAAAACAAACGCTCAGTCTGAGGAACAGACTGAGACATTTGATCCAACGGCCCGATCAACTCTCAAAGTTGACTCAAATTCAAATATTGTCACATGTGAAGGACAACGACATGGCATACAAGACAAGGGGCATTTCGGACACAAATCAAAGTCAAAATTGAAGCCCAAGCATCACAAGTATAAAGCCAAGTGAATAGTGCTCGTAGAGAGTACTTCTCCCAAAACTCACACATACTCCCAGAGAGAAAGAAAGAAAGAAGAAGAGAAGTCCCCGACGGCGAGTGTCTGATCTCGGCGACGGTGAAGCTAAGTTCCCTGGAGCAAGGGAACTGAGATAGCCAAGGTGTAAGGTTTGATTTACTTGTTTTAGTTGAGTCGTTCGCTTAGGAACTCAGTTGAGAAGATTCATTAGTGTTGCTAGAGTTAGGTAGAACTCATAGGAACATAGAAGTTTGAATCTGGCTGGTTGTAACTAAGGAACAAATCAATAATACAAATAAGTCATTCAAAATCCTCCAAGCGGAGGTAGAGGTTTACCCACACAACTAGTTGGTTGTTGTGGGGTTCCTCTATAAGGGAACTTTGTTCTTTACTATTTGCTTACCTGCGTTTATTTACTTCCGCTGTCTTGGGAACAGCTTAACTGCCAGTTACCAAGCTCTCGCTAACCCCTTACTATCCAACAATTTCTTCTTCTTATGGCGTTGATTGAATACATTTATCAATAAACAAGACTAAGCTCGTCACATCGATCTTCTTGTATATTTCATTTTATATTTGGATGGATTATTTTGACATCTTCCATGCATCCTCATGTCTACTGGATTTGTTTCATACGAATAAATCATGCATGCTCATTGCTCAGATGTTGACCTTGTCAAACTCACATTCACAGGACAGTTAATTGTGGGCTAATTCAATCTACAAAATAAAGCTAACTTCCACATAATTGAGGACTAATTCAACGCATGCAACCTTCCATCTTGTGTACTTTATGTAACAATTAGATTGTCTTTTTTTTTTTTGGTCGAATACACACTATGTCTATTTTATTTATTAATAGATTGATTTATCAAATTAAATTTTGGAAATTTTTGGTTGGTACCCTTAGTTTAAAGGCATTTCAATTAGTACCCCACAATTCACTTTTTTTCCCAATTGGTGTGCCTGAATTTATGGATATTCCGGGGGTGTCCCATTTTGGTTAAAATTGATGAAATCCAACCCGTCCATTAAGTTCCTCACCGGCAAATCTACCCTAATACATTATAAAGCAGAAATCAAATCTGTGTAAAAATTTGCGCCACGTGGCATAACCTCAATAAAATAATAAAAAAACCTTTTTTCAACTTAAAAAACTAAAATAATAATTCTACAAATACTCCTACACATTATACTCTAATAATAATTCTAGAAATCACGATTTATCTTAAATTCTTAACCACTTCATAAAATACATAATGGATAGATATCATATTATATGCATAGATTGTATCATATTAAGATTTTATAAAATATATAATATATATATAGTTTTCTATCTATGTAAATATTGATTTTATTCTTAAAAATTCATAAATATAAAAAAGGCAATTTTAGATTTATAAAATAATTAATGTATCAAAATAAAGTTTTATCTATAAAATTTTCTATCTATCTTTATTGATATTGAAAAGCAATATTATATATACTATCTTAAGATTATGCTAAAATATTTTTATCGAATTGTTGAAAAAGGTTAGATATAAATTTCTATCTATATCTAAATTAATACATAATAAAATAGAAATAAATTGTCTATAAAATTTGTGCTACATGACACTTTAGGAACCGATCATTTTTTTCATTTTATTTATTTCTTTATTTCTTTTTATTTATTTAGTCTTATCTTAAATATTAGAAAACAATCATTAAATTTGATATAAATATCATTAAAATTTTAATAATACAATAATTATTAAAATATACATTATCTTTGTTTTTTCTCTTTAATTTATTATAATATATTACATAGTATAATTTTTAAAACTACCCGTAAATTTACGGGAATTACACTAGTTTGTATGATTTGACTCCTAAAATATCCAAACTCATGCCCGATGCGATCCCGATTTGAATTCTGAAAAAAAAAAAATCATTTAAGGGTATTTTGACTTATTTTAATTTTCTTAAACTTTTTAAATCTGACTTGAGTTTTTGCAAAATAAAACATACCTAATGTGAAATAGAAGATTTGGATCGACTAGACGTAAACCAAATATTTTATGATTCTAGTTATATGAAAAATGTAACTTTAGCTTTTGCTGCACCCAAATATCCGGTCAGATTTCTCTAATCCCTAATGATACTTCCTTATTTTAATTGGTTAAAAAATATTTTTTAATATTTTATTAATATTTAAGTTTTTTTTTAATGTAATTTAATTTTAATATAATATTTAGGGGTAGAAGATTTGATTTGCCAAATACCAGTATCTTTGAATTCAAAGCCCAACATAAATAATTTATATATACAAAAAAAATATTTGGTGCGTATACAGTTGGACTTGTTCCGCACTAGCTAGCTAGTAGGTTCTCTGTACTAATATTTTTTTTAAAAAAAAATGAACGGTTGAATTTGAGATGTTGAAGGACCGGTTCAAATAATTAAATCGAGCAAGAGTTAAACAACGATCCTAAAAGTAGTATAAATACGTGATAAATATCAAGCATCATTCATTCAGATGCAAAACATACATTAAAAATATATTTATTTATTTATTTTTTCAAAAAAAAGAACAAATTAATATCGAAATTCCAGCGTCCAGCTAGCTTGTTGATCAATCAAGATCTCTTTCTATAAACTAGCTACCTCTAAATTCATAAGAAAAATGGTGGCTCGTACAATCGCATGCATAGCGCTCTTAGCTCTGACTTCGTCCGTGGCCTTCGCTCTTGACCCCAACCAGCTCCAGGACTTGTGTGTCGCAACCAACGATCCAAAAAACGCATGTAAATTAAAGCACAATTTAATTTAACTCTTTTTTTAAAATAGTTTGTTGTACTTAGAGCTTTGTCATCTAATTCAATATTCCTTCATGTCTCTGTTTTCAGTGTTTGTGAATGGCAGGTTTTGCAAGGACCCGAACGAAGTGGTACCCGAAGACTTCCTTTTCAAGGGCCTTAACATTCGCGGAGACACCAACAACCGGGTGGGATCCAAAGTCACCCTTATCAACGCCGACATGCTCCCCGCGCTCAACACCCTCGGGATCTCGCTGGCCCGTGTCGACTACGACCCCTATGGCCTCAACGCGCCCCACATTCACCCTCGTGCCACCGAGGTGCAAACCCTCATCAAGGGCACCCTCTACGTCGGATTCGTGACCTCGAACGACGCAAACCGATTCATCACCAAAGTTTTGTATCCAGGAGACGTGTTTGTGTTCCCACAGGGTCTCATCCACTTCCAGTTTAACATTGGTAGCACTCCAGCTATGGCCATTTCCGGGCTGAGTAGCCAAAACCCAGGGACCCTCACCATTGCTAATGCCACGTTTGGATCAAACCCGCCTATCTCGCCCGATGTTCTCTCCAAGGCCTTCCAGCTTGACAAGAGTATCATCAAATATCTCCAATCAAACTTCGCCATATAGATTTCACAAGGAAAAAAACATATATTTGTGATTTATATTAGAAAATAAGGTATTTATATTTAAAATTATTTGGCCAACATGAGTTTGGATTTATTTATTAGCTTCATACACACCTTTTGTAGCTGCTCTAGTTATGAGAAAAAAAGATAATACAATAATGAGATTTGAATTGTTTCTGTAATTGGTGAAAAGATGGAAAGATATATGCATCATGCATGGGAGATATATCCACAGAAACATTCTCAAAGGAGCTATAATTAACCCAGCGTCCCTTGTAAACCTTGTGAATAGGAATCACGAAGTGGTTGTGCACTTGCCATATCAATATAAAGACATTTGTAATTAGGAAGACCATTTTGTATCTTGGATATGAAAATGTCATTATATATAAAAATGTCTTCATAATATGATAATATATAAGCCAAAGTAGGCAGGCCTATAGAGGCTGAATGTATCAGAGAAAACCACCAGAGTTTCCAAGGCTCCTTCCTGCTGAAGCTGTATCAATCACTATGATGAGATGAGATTTTGATGCAGTCCACATATATGAACAAATCTTGGAGGATAGTTGATTGGCTTCCATTGTCACTTCCTATCTTGGATGATTGAGACATCAATAGATTGTGAACTTTTTCTTTTAGCTGAAGATAAACATGGAAGGAAGTTTAGTCAAAAAATAATTGAGAGCTTTTGAATATATACCCATTCCATAAGCTTATGCGTTTACAATAGTCAAAGGCTAGGGATTTTAAAAGAATTATTTTCAAGTCAAGATGGCAGGTGATCGATGAGGCATGAAAGCTGTCTGTAGTGTACGACTGTCCTCCTCCGATTAGGTGCTCAGTGGCCATCCCCCGGATTCGAACTGATGCCTATGGGGAAGTTACCAACAACATCCTTTCCACAACTTCTACCAGCTGAACCATGGAAGCTAAGACTATAATAATAACAAGCTTTAGAACAAGAGTGTAGTGGGGAAATGACTTGACTCAAACTCATCTACCAAAATTTATAAGCAAAAAAAAGCTATTTTCAATGAAACAACATTGAGGGAAATAGAAGAATCATCACCTCATTGAGTCCTTTGTTACTCTAATTAACAGATACATGAACGGCTTCTTCAGAACCCACTTTTAAATATCTCATTAGATCAGGTTGACAAAAATATCTCATTAGATCAGGTTGACAAAAGCATCAGAGATGAAGACCGTTGAGGACTCTTCCAAAACCAAAAGGTCACACTTGGAAACTACATCAATCCAAAGATGACCGCTGAACCTCTCCCTCGTTTCTTTGTATGTAATGAACTGCACATTTCAAGTTATCCAAGTAACCATTCAAAACTTATGAATAGTTTGAGCAGTTAAACTTAACTACTTGGAAGAAGGCTGTAGCAAGCCAAATTCTTACAACAATTTAACAAGGTTCATTCAAGTCAAGAGAGCAACCTTTTTGCCAAATACCGTACTCTGTGACTGCACATTAAAGATTAAGTTTTCAATTCATCTCGGCGTGCCCAAATACTTTTTTTCTATGTTAGGACTTTCTTTTTAAGATTGAATAGTGAAACAGAGCATGCGGTGTGTTGATGCAATCAACCGAGGATAGAGATCAATTGTTTGATGGATTTTATATTACCATAGAGAGTAAAGTAAACAACAGAATTACGTACTAGCAGCATATCATCTATCATCTCAGAAAATCGATATAAAAATTAAACTAATTAATTGCAAGTGTGAAAGATTATAATAAATAAAATAAAAAAAACATTACTAATACTATAGAGGAAAATCAAACTTTAATAAGCAGCTAGCTTAGCTACGATACGATTGATTACAAGCGCTGGAGGGTCTCTACATAAGTGGAAATCCCGGGGGTGTTCCAACACACTGGATTCGCATAGCCAATATCTTCATATCCACCATCATCACCGTCACAAGAAATGAGTCGGAAATTTGAATTATCAAAGAGGAGCTTTTGAATACAAATACCACCACCACCACTTGTTAGAGGAGGATGGTAACGTATCCCATAAAGATGAGAATCAGCAAGATCGACGAAATTAGTAGGCTTGATGGTATGAATCCTAGTCCAGGATGCTTCAACACCATACTCCATCATCATCCAAACCACAACCTCAACGGTCCGCCTCACCCCACTATCATTCGGCACCACATTATAACATTGAATAACAGCAAGATGAGCATGCAACACGACAACGTCAGGCCGCAAGGAGTTTCTGTCGCCGTTGGCAGGGTCATAAGTACACTGAAAGGGTGGGGGTCCGCGTATTAGTTTGAAAGACTGATGAGCAAAATTAAATGAGAGCACAGCGCCTGATGTGACGGTAGCCATCCAATAGTAGCAGCCTTGGAAGAACCTTTGAGGGCACCCCTCTATAGGATACTGGAGGTCAAGTATCCTTCTTCCTTGTGTATTAAAAGCCCCTGTGGCCTTCCTCTTTCCATAATTTTTCGTCCCAGGAGGGGCTTCATAATCAACAATCTTCTTCCATTCACCGCTTTGCAGGCTGTAGACGAAGACGAGATAGGAGGGGGTTTGGTCCCGGTCCCCCCCGTGCTCAACGATGACAACAACCCGATAGTCGTCGTCGTCAAAGCTGGAGTTGGAAACGTGGCCAAAACCCAAGTGAAGCTTTCCAGAGAGATTGGATAGTAGAGGATGAAATTTGCGAGGGAGAGGATTAGTAAGCTTCAACTCGCGGGTAGACGGGTTACACAGGGCTATCTTGGTGGCCAAAATGTACGAGTCCTGATGACTACCAAAGTCGTGCAATTTAGAGGATACGCAGTAAATCCCATTCAACGGCCCCAACACGCGAATCACGTATTTCAAATCCGGTTTGGTCTGCTTCAGCTTTGCCCACCCATCAATAATCAGTCCTGGAAACATCTTGAAGAGAGTTGCATAACTCATCGATTGGAGAAAGTTTTTTTTTTTTTTTTTTGAAATACAGGTTTCCGCATCTTGCGATCCGACTATTCCTGCACCTCCTCGGACCCTGCCCTGGACCTAGAGGAGGAGATAAATCACGGGTGAGAGAGCGGCGAACCTCTGACTCAGAGGCGGCGCACACAGGGGGAGCTATCTTACCATAGCAGTGAAACTCTCACATTTGCAAATGGCAAGGCTCGAACCCTTGATGTGGTGCACCCTGAGACGCTTCTAAACCACTACACCAGATGCCCGGGGGCATCGATTGGAGAAAGTTGGGGTCGCTCATGCGTTGCCCATACAAATCGATGAAGCCACGGGAATGGAGCATGTCCAGCCATTTTTAACAAACAGATTCGAACCTAATTAAAGATTTGCAGGGCAGACCAAGCAGGATCTTCTGTTGCACTTCTTCTGGCAGATAAACAACGCACCTCCTAGTGAATTCACCCGCCATGATTACTACTGATTAGATTAGATCTCACTTTTAACTGCAAACAATTCAATTACGTTCACCACTAATTAAATCCAAACATTATTAATCTCTACAAGCAAGCCATAGATTATTAATTTAGTTCAGCTTTCCAATTAAACATGCGATCGGATGATTCTCTCCAACTTCAAAGTTTCAAGATTCGATTTTTCACGTACAATACATGATGCACACTTGGATTTCAGATTAATTTGTAAATCCAATTACCTAATTAAATCAATAAATCAATTTGATTTTATACCTACAAACCCTAACAACATCAAATCAATACAATTAACAAATCAAATTTAACTAACCCTTAATCCAAGGGAAACTTTACTCTTGTCGACTTTGTGGGAGATTTCCAAGTCGGCTAGCGGGGTTGGATTGGAAGGAAAATAACAGCCTCAAATCATATACATAGTCGATCGTTTGAGGTTATCTTTATACATATCAACTTAATATAGTGTGAACATGTACTATATCTTTCATATATTTAAGGAATATACAAACTTCCTATCTTTATATATCTATAAGAGCAACCCTAATAGCTTCCCCAAATTCTTGAAAATTGAATTTTTGGGAAGAAAGACATGTTTTTAGTCCAACAATTTCCCCATCTTGTTTTCTATAATGGGGAAGGAGCTAAAAATATTAAGTTTCTTCCCTAAATTTGGGGGAATGAGACAATTCTCTATAATAGAGAGAGGGTAAAAATAATTTTTGATTGGCTTGATTAATAAATAAATAATTTATTATACAACAATAAATGTTGCATTCTCTTTTTATTTTTTTGGTCATGAAAGGAGTGCCTCTGCGAAATATATTAAAACGAGGAATTAGTTTTGTCCCAAGGGGACTACAAGCTCAGTAGTAATAATAATAGAACGAATGCAATCAGGTAACTCAATAAAACTAGTATATGGAAAATCAGCAGCAAGAGCATAATTATCAAGCTTGTCAGCAGCATTATTGGCCACACGATTGATCCAAGTGACCTGCACATTCCACTGATCAGATTTGATCAAACGGCGACAGCGCTCGAGAAGAAAATAATCAGCGTGATACGGATTGTTGTTTGAGAGAATGAGGTAGACCGTTTGCATTGAATCAGTCTCCAGAATCAGATTGGTAACATTATGTTCTCTGGCAAAATTCAGACCATGAAACATAGCCCAGATTTCAGCGGTCAGAGCTCGGCAATCTCCACACCGGAATGAGAAACCCCCAAGAAAGCTACCCTTATCATCACGCAGCAGACCCCCTCCACCAGCACGTCCCGGATTCCCCTTGGAACAACCATCGACATTAAGTTTAATCCAATCAAGAGGAGGTGGAGTCCACTTGATTGAATTAACTGCTTGAGGACTAGAACCAGGCACCATATTAACAGTACCATACGCAGCAAATTTTGCTTTCCAATAGCAATCGGTTGTGATGAGCACATTACGAGACAGAGTAAGGACCTCGTCAATGCCCTCGAAAGCAAACTTATTTCTACATTTCCAAGCGTACCAAACCATCGTGGCAAACATGGTACTAGTTTTATCCTCTTTAGACAGATTTTTAGAGATCCAAGTATGCATATTCATACAAGAAAAAAAGTCTGTTGGATATCCGTTACCGAATAAGGCCAGCCAAACATTACGGATTTGAGGACAATCTCTGATAACATGGAATTCAGATTCAGACATTTGACAACGCGGGCAATAAGGATTGATAGCCAAATGACGATGGAATCGAGTCTCATTACACAGCACCACACCATGGGCAAGAAGATAGAGGAAATTACGTGCCCTTTGCTGTGTAGGAGCTTTCCAGATTTTACGCCACATCGGAATTATGTCAGTTTCGTCATCTCCCCGAAGGATCCTCATGGCAGATGCGGTAGTGAAACAACCAGTTTCAGTAAGTTTCCAGGAGATCCTGTCACCAGCTTCGATGGAATTTGTTGGCCTAATTGATTGGATTTTGTGGATAACAGAAACAGGGAGCAAGTTGCTAAATAAGTCCCAATTCCAGTCATGGTCATTCCAAAACTCGGCCACCGTCACTCTAAGCAAATCAGTAGGAATATCATGGAGTGCAACATCAATCAAAGGAGTATCGAGTACCCAAGGATGGAACCAAAAGAGAACTGAATTCCCATTCCCAATAACCATTTTAATCCCTTTGGCAAGAGTTTCAGCTCCAAGCACAATCCCTTTCCACATATGAGAAGAGCGAGCAACATTTTGGAACATGTCAATATCAAGACGGTTGTGACAATATTTACCACGAACCACATGAGCCCAGAGAGCATTAGGATCCTGAAGAATACGCTAGCTAAGTTTTGCCAGGACAGCTGAGTTACTTTGTCTCATAGATCATATGCCAAGGCCACCTAACTTGCGGGGTTTCGAGATCTTTTCTTTTGACAACAAATGAATTTTCTTTTGAGAAGAAGTAGAACCCCAAATGAAGCTGCAAATGATGCTGTCTATTTTGTCACATACATCTCTTGGCACCTGCGTAGATTGCATCACATACAAGGGAATACTTGAGAGAACAGAGTCGGCCAAGGTTGTACGACCCGCCATGGATAAACTTCTTGCCTGCAATCCTCTCAAACGAGAAGAAACCCGATCAAGAAGAAATTGGTATCGTTCAAGGGTAATTTTCCCAATCGCCATTGGAACACCAAGATAGTTATCTATGTTGTCCACAATAGGAATGTCAAGAATGTTGCTAAGCTCAGTACGGACAGATGGCCTGACCTTCTTCGAGAAGATCATAGAACTCTTATTGAAGTTGACTTGCTCACCAGAAATATCACAGAAATGAGTAAGGCAAGACATAATAGAGTTGGCATTACTCGTAGAAGCTTCATCAAACAATATCAAATCGTCTGCAAAAAAGAGATGTGATAACGAAACTCCACCAATAGATATAGGCGACCAATTCCCGTTAGACACGGCATCTTGAATGATATGGGATAATTTTTCCATACACAGCACGAATAAATAGGGGGATAAAGGATCCCCTTGACGGATTCCACGGGAGGGTTGAAAGCTGCCAGATTTTGAACCATTCCAAAGAATATCCATGCTTCCTTCCTGTTGGCACTTCATTATAGTGTTAATAAGAGGGATTGGAATATGAGCTTCTACCAGAACTTGTCTCAAAAAAGACCATTTCACCCGATCATAGGCTTTTGCAAGATCGATCTTAAGCATCATCCATCTCGTTGAACCACTTGAGGCTGCCATTGTATGTAACACTTCTTGAACAATGACAACATTGTCAATAATTTGGCATCCCGGAATAAAACTAGCTTGTGTCGGGGAAACAAGTGTAGGAAGGATAGGCTTAAGACGATTTACAATCATTTTTGTTGCTAGCTTGAAAACAACATTAAGCAAAGCAATGGGACGAAACTAAGCTGGCGAAACAAGGCCTTCCACTTTCGGGATCAGATGAATCAGTGCGTCACCTAATCTAGTGGGGAGGATGCCCGAGTTTAAGAGCCAGAGGACAGTATTACAGACTTGGGAAGCGATCGTATGCCATGTTTTTTGATAAAAAATAGCAGGATACCCGTCACCGCCCTGGCGCCTTGTAGGGACCCATTGCCTTGAGAGTATCCCAGACTTCAGTTGGAGAGAAATCAAATTGGAGATTAGCAATATCAACCTCTGAAAGATGAGGAAAAGAGTGACCAATAGGAGGCCAAGCATGAGTTGAAGTAGCGCCATCATCAGAAAAAAGACCTGCAAAGAAATCAGTGACCATTTGCTTGATAGTGGCTTCATCTGTTATAAGTTCTCCATCGTCATTTTGGAGAGAAAGAATTTTATTTGAACTTCTACGCACAATAGTCGAAAGATGATAATAACGGGTATTGCGATCACCATCAATCAAAAAATTGGATCGAGATTTCTGGAACCAGAATAGTTGTTCTTGTTGAAGAACCAGTTCTAACTCATAGCTAAGTTGCCGCTCAAGATCAAGAAGGTTTTGAGAAGGATTAGTAGCAAGCCGACGACGAGCTCCTTCCAGACGGGCCCAAAGTTTCTTTTTGCGATAACAGATATTGCCAAAAATATTGCGATTCCAATCAGATAATTCAGATGAAAAAGAATTCAAAGAAGTATGAAGATCCGAGTCATTTCTCCAACGAGAACGAATAAAGTTATCAAAATCCTCATGAAGTAACCAAGCCGCTTGGAAACGAAACGGACGTTGGACACGGCGGCGAGAATTATCAATAACATTAGAGATCAAAAGTGGGAGATGATCAGAATACGGAGCCACCAAATGTTAGACATGAATTTCAGGGAACCGTAGTCGCTAGGAATTAGAACATAAGGCCCGGTCAAGCCTAGCAGCAGATCTTGTAGCCATAGTATTTCCACTTGACCAAGTAAACAGCGGTCCTGAGAAGCCAAGATCGATATGATCTAATTTATCAACCCACTCAAAAAAAGATTCAGAAGAAAGAACAAAGTTGTCCGATGTTCCCAAGCGCTCATGGCTACCCAAAGTAGCGTTGAAATCGCCAGTTAAAAGCCAAGGTTTGTTGTTCATTCGAGCAAAAGATTCTAAGTGACGCCAAAGATCCATGCGCCGGGCCGGATTTGGGGCGGCATAAATTGCTGACAATAACCAAGGTTCTTCACCTCGTCAAGTGATTTCAACTGTAATATGTTGATGATGTAAAGAGATTGGAGTTACAACAAAATCAGAAGTCTTCTAGAGAAGCCATATGCCACCAGAAAAGCCTTGAGCCTCCACACGTATCATACCATCATAGCCAATGCGCCTGCAAACTTCATCCGCTCGGTCGCCACTAATTCGTGGTTCGACCAGTGCAAGAACACTAGGTTGATGGCAACGAATAAGCTCGCGCAAGGTGGTGAGAAACCTAGAGTTCCCTGCGCCACGAACATTCCAGATAAGCATACTAATATTAATCATTAAAAAATTGTTATTGATGAGATTCCCAAGAGAAGGGAGCCTAGGAGAAGTTGAAGAAGCCGAGAAAGCTTTGAAAGCCTCAGAGAGCCTAGACAAGGCTTCAAAGGTTTGATTTGGCATCGAGATGCGGCAAAGTAGCGGATTGGTCTCTGTTTCCAGAGGTAGGAATTCCGCTATCATCTTGTTTGCTAGTTGAGGGAGCCAAGGAAGGAAGGGACCCGCCCGGCGGTCTGATAGGAGGATGCTTTGACTGGTTTTGATCTTGATCCATTCCACGGCCGGGATCAGGATTCGCGATTGAGTCGTTGCCATTGAGTTTGGGGTTGTTATTTTCTACTGCTAAACTGGTTGGGAGCGGGACTGTTGAAACAACGGTGAGGGGCTTGGTTGGAATCTTTGTGGTGGAAGAAGGGTTTGCGTTTGAAGGCTTGGGAAGGACTTGTTCGGATATGAGGTAGGTTTTTCTTATTATCGAATCTTTGGATACAATAGAAGATCGTGAAGCAAGCTTTCCTTGTGGTTTCTTAGTCAAATATAGGGCGTTATCTTTGATATCTTTTTTATCTCTCTTTTTTGGATATGATTTTTCCATATTTTGCTCAACCATAATCTGCTTGGAAACTTCCTTATTTGTTACGATATTGTTTCCTTGATTTCCGGGGGGCGGGGTATTCTTGCCAGGCGTAGAATTTGAATTTTTGGAAGGAACCGAAGCTTGAATTTGTGCCACGTCACTAGGCAGAACATCTTCGCCGGCCGCCGGTGAAGCGGCATTTTCCTATTGATCACCACCAGTCTCCTCATTAACTAAAATCTCAAAGCGTGAACCAGATTTGGAGTTCCTTTGATTGTCTTGACCAGGGGCTAAATTACTTGTAGTAGGCTTAATATGCTGGATTTTGCCTTGGGATTGATCCTTCGGCTTGGAATGATTGGTTGACTCTTGTTCTTTCGATGACGAATTTTGAGATCCCTTAGATCGAGCAGGACGACGAGCAGGCTTGACCACATGCATCCACGGCCCGAAATCATCAACAACAAAAGGATCAGAGATTACGGCCTCCGACGTCTCCTCTTTTTCACTGGTGTTTTCGGTATTCTCAAGAGCCTTTTCAACACTGGGACAATCCTCCATCTTGTGTCCCACACAACCACAGAGGAAACAATGCATCTGGATATCTTCATACTGGACAGGCCAAGTGCGCCCCCTGAATCAGAATTTTGATAATAGAGGTTTGGACAGGTCTATTTCAACTCCAAACCGCGCAAATCGACCGCGATCTGCTTTGGCAGTAGTTCGATCAATGCGTGTGACTTGGCCAATAAGATTACCTATTCTTCGAAGAAAGCTTTCATTGAAATACTCCAGACTAAGGCTCGGGACTCTAACTCAAGCGGTGAGGATCTTTTGTTTGTCCGTATAAGGATCAAAATTTGGTCTCCACCTTTGGATCATCAAGTAGTTATCGCCAATCATCCATGGTCCTTGAGTTAGAACATGATTATAATCATCCTCATTAGAGAATTTGGTAACATAGTGTGCATTACCAATATCTACTAATGTTAGTTTGCCCTTAAGCTCCCATTTTTGTTCCAATCTCTTCTTAAGAGTTGTGTATTCCGGGCCTCGATCAAACATGTGAACGATCAACGAACGAATCCATGGCCTACGCAACTCCCGTTTGTCTTTTGCCGATAGTGTGAGAATAGGACACATCGGATCTTCAGATATAATATCAATGTCATCATTTGTGTCATAGAGTTCAGGGCGCTCTTTCATAAAATCTTCATCAGATGAAGGGGATGAGTAAGTCGTCCCTTGAGCAACAGTTTCTTTGTAGGATAGGGCAGGATTAACTGGAGTAGCAACAGACTTTTTGGCTTGAACCAGTTGGGAAGCTTCACTTGGTGTAGGAAAAGATACGGTGTTTTGGAATAAAGGGTTGTTAATTTTGGAAGGGGAATAAATAATTGTAGAACCCGCAGTAATGGGGGGTTAGAGGGCGGTGGATCATCAACATCCATCGCACCCACCTCCATAGAAGGTTAGGTGTGATCTACAGTTGGGCAAGGGTAGAAGGAAAGTTTTCCGGCGAAGTGGGAAACAGAGTTTTCCGGCGAAGTGTTGGACTTAGAGCAAATATTTTTTAGAGAAAATGACTTTTGTTTCCCCAATTTGAAGAAACATTTGGAGAACCTGTTGGGGTTGCTCCCTAATATAACTAACCCTTAAATGCAGAGATAAGTGAACCTTGGCACAGAGCGAGCGAGGCATGTTTTGTTTAGGCCATCTACCTTTCGCAAGACCTGACAAAAGATCAATGAGCAACTATAGGCCATAAGATATAAATGCAGACACCTTTTGCTAGGAAAGTCACTGGTGTATGCCCTCAGGGGAACTGCCAATTCCTCAACATAAATACCCAGAACAACTTCATAAAATTAAAAAAAAAAAAGATAACAGTAAGAGCTCCTACTTTCATGGGTGCGTCAAGCTGTTTCGCAACTCTATTTCTCTCTCTCTTTGCTATATTGGCAATAATACCTAGAAAAATATGAAATGCATGTTTGGAATGACAATAAACAGCGCGGATAGTTAGAGCTTCAAAAGCAGGGGAAAACCAGTCAAAATTTCATTATATATTACCCTTTGTTGCAGATGAAAGAATTCCAATACAAGGCATCACAATCGGCAGCTTTTGAAAGGCCCCTACGTTTTCAAATTTCCCAGTTGAAGCTTCCAACAATGCAAGAAACAGGAAGCCTCAATTATTAATGGCCACAAACTATGAAACTATAAATATACATGACCAGATAGATACTGGCTAATTAACTGGAGTAAATAATTTTAATTTGTAGAAACTAATGTATCATCTGTAGGATAGGTATCTCATTATGATAAGAGGATAGGTACCTTTTAAAGGAATTCATATGATCATATATAATAGGGTAAACAAAATTATATTATTATCTTGATCAGAAAATTGTTTGAATACTTGACATAAAAATTAAAGTAATTCCAAGTGAAAAAGTTGATAAATAAAAACATCATTACTATTATAGGAAAACCAAACTAATAGGCGCGCAAGATATAGATGTGGACAAATTACAAGCGTTCGAGGGTCTCTACATAAGTCGAGATCCCGGGAAAGTTCCAACACAATTGATCATTTGAATCGCCAATGTCTACTTGATATCCACCATCACCGTCACCCTCACAAGAGATGAGTCTGAAATTTGAGTTTCCAAAGAGGAGACTTTGAATACAAATACCACCACCACTTTTTTGAGGAGGATGGTAACGTATTCCATAAAGACACATTGCCCAAGCTGTATCGAAATTGGGCGTGATGGTATGAATCCTAGTCCAGGACTCTTGAACACCGTATTCCATCATCATCCAAACGACAACCTCATGGGTCCGCCTCACCCAATATCTATCAATCGAAGGCAACACATCATAACATTGAATAACAGCAAGATGACCATGCAACACCAACACCTGAGACCTTGGGGCGATTGTCTCGCGGTTTGTGACAACGTAAGTAGACTCATACAGGGGTGGTCCACCTATTAATTGAAAAGACTGATGAGCAAAATTAAATCGATGAAGCCACGGGATCGGAGCATGGCCAGCCATGTTTTACAAACTGATTCAAACCTAATCACAGATTTGCTGGGGAGCCTAACCAGTATCTCCTGTTGCACTTCTTCAGGGAGGCAAGCCCAGCAGCTCCTACTATTGTCATCCGCCATGATTAATTCTTAGATCTCAACGTACACTCCAATGGACTTTAATTTTCACTACAAACAGATTCACCACTAATTAATTCCAAACATTAATGTATACGCAACGCAAGCAGAGATTATTTAACTCATTATGATGATATCAAATATGGAAAAAACTCTAAAGTATCCTTCTATCAGTTCAGCTCTCCCAATTAAACGTGCAATCCAATCCTTCTCACCCACTTCAAAGTGTCAAGAATCGATTTTTCACGTACATGCGCACTTGACTTGGGGAATCCAATCAAGTCAATAAATCAATTTAATATTATCTGATCGATTTACCTACACACCAGCCCTAAGAATTAATATCAAATCAACAAAATTAACAAATCAAATCAACTAACCCTAAATTCAATTGAAGAGGGAAACGGACCATACCGGCGATCACTAGTTCACTGTTGTCAGCTTTGTGGGAGATTTCCAAGGCGGGTAGTGGCCGAGTTAGATTGGAAGGGAAATAACAGTGTCAAATCATATGTTCCCTCCGTTTCAAAATAGTTGTTCATAGACAAATTTGCACACATATTAAGGAAAAAAATTTCTCCCAAAAGTGTATATAATTAAAGTGGTGTAATCATTAGGGGTATAAGTGGAAAAAATTTATGTATGAACAACTATTGTGAAAGACGTCGTTTGGGGACGGGAACAGATAGATATCTATATATATAGCTATCCTTTTTAAGCCAAGAAAGATTCTGCTCCTACCTTATATATACAAAATTAATTTTTATTTATAATCTTTTAACTTTTTTCTATTATATTTTTCTTTAACTATTTAAATTTATCTTTAGCATCAAACAAATATCTATTTAGCAAAACAATATCTTTTGAAAAAACATCCTTATGCAAATATTTAAAATTAAAGATAACAAATTTAAAATATTTTTAAATAAGTATAAATATCTTTTACCTTTTAGCATGATGTCTTTTCACGAAATTATTTATAGATGTATTTTTCTTTTATAATAAAAAATTAATGATAAATACTTATAATGTTTAAAAATAAAAAAAATCGGTAATATCTATAACTATATATTAAAGTTTTACCTTTTTCGATTCACCAGAATGATTCTAGCCTCACCTCATATTTAAAAAATTATTTTTTATTTCTATTATTATAACTTCTTTCTATTAAATTTTTTTTAACTATTTAAATTTATCTCTAACATCAAAAAATATATATTTAGTATAACAATATTTTTTGAAAGCTTCCTTATACAAGTATTTAAAATTAAAGATAAAATATTTAAATATTTTAAAATAAATATAAATATTTTATCATATATCTTTTGACAAATTTATTTATAGAAATATAGTGATTTTCTTTTATAAAAAAATAATGATAAATAGTTAAAATTTTAAAATTAATAAACATGGATAATAAAATATTTAATAGATATTGAAATATTTGATAAACTCTAAATTTATGTACATGAAAAGTAATAAAATAGGAAGAATATATTATTTTATTATAATTATATACATTCTACGAACAATAAATTACTTATATTAAAGTTTATATTATATTTTTATTTATTTATTAATATCCTATTTATAATGTTTATAAAATATTGAATCGTAGTCGTACATGGTACGACGGGTAAAACTAGTATTAACTTATAGCGTACGAGGAAATCTGCTAAAACTTGTATAATCTATAACTATATGTTAAAGTTGTAACTTTTCTAGCTACCACATTAATTTGTGGTCCTACTTTATATTTTAAAAAATTATTATTATTATTATTTTCCAATTAAATTACTTTATATTTATTTATTTTGAAACAATTAATTCAAATTATAATTAAAAATAACGAAGATTATTTTATCTTTATCTTTTTATCAATTTATAAAAAAATATTTATCTTAAATCAAATTATGATAAAAAGAAGTAAAAATTTTAAATATCTATATAATTACTTGCCTAAATTAAACTTTTACTAAAAAATTATTTATGTATAAATTGAAGATTTTTTTATCTTTAAAAAAATTCTATACTTTTTTTTACCTTTTCTTATTAATTATCTCTTTAACTTTTTATTGAAAATATTTTTAAAGAATTGAATTTGATTAAATTTTTCTAAGAATTTACATTATTTTTTTACTTTTTATCATATTTATATCATATTTTTGTTGAGTCATAGTGGTGCATGGCACGACGGGTAGAACTAGTAAATCATAAAAGCGTACGAGGGAATCTGCTAAAACTCGTAAAAAAAATAGTGTATATGCTGAAAAAAACATACCTATTTAAACAAATTCACCAAAATGCCATTTCCCATCATTCCACTTCTTCCGTGGAGTGCGAGACTTGCAGTAGTACTTCCCTTTCTATCCGTCTCTTTCCCCTCTTTGTTCCCAATTGCAAGGTTAGGTCCTTGCACAAAACCTCCATCTCTATCGTTCCTCTTCTCCGGTGCACTTTCCTTCTTGACTTCCAACCGCCCTCTTCTACCGGCAAGCTCTTATGACCCTTACTAGCTTCGATCATTGAATATCCAACTGAGGGAAGCTTTCTTAACGGCTCTCAAATTCCTCAGTCGTAATTTTTCATGCTTTTAGTCAAGACCGATATGATCTTCGATCGGGTAGGGGTTTGGTAATTCCTGTTCTTGGTGTGTGTGCGGAGTTTATGTAATTTGCGTTCTTTATTCTAGATCTAGGGTTTCTTATGTTTGGAATTTGGGTTACCATGTTTGGGTGTCGATTGCCTCATTTGTTGATTACTGTGGAATTTGTTTAGCTCGCATGGTGCGGCGCGTCTCTTCCAACAATACCGTTGATCGTGCCTTTGCGAAATCCGGGAGCGGATGGTCTGTTGAATGAAGCAGCTAGCCACTGTTAATTGTCAGACCCGCTATAAGTCGGATCACAAGTTGGCGCTCAGAGGCTTGGCATCCACATTAGCCAGTTGATCAGAAAGATCTTTGAGATTCTGACAGAACGCCGAAATCGACAATTCAAGACGGCATTGAGCAAACTCGTTTTGAAGGTAAAGGGCATGTATTGCCTTGTTATCTTGGAAGATGGACTCAATCTAAGTCCAGACTCGAAGAGCAGTCGATCCGATTTCCAATATAGTAAGAAGAAGATCTTGGGATATCATGGCATAAATTCATTGGAGAAGAACAACATCAAGTTGATACCTTACATGCATGTGTAACATATCTTGGATGTCAAATGATCAGGCAAGCAGCAAATATTGTAAATATTGAATATAGTGTAACGAGAATTGAACGGAGAGCACGGAAAAATGATAGTCTCTGATTAGCCTAGAGTTTATAATGCATGCATCATGCATGTAAGGGAATCTAAGTTCATGGTGGATTAGTTGGTGGATGTGGAAATCTAGTTTGATATGGAAGTGTTGAGTTAGCAACACTGTTTTTTGTTATATAAGTTTATTGGTTCCAAGTACCCATTCTGATCTTTGTTTTCTCCGCTTAATTTTAAAATTATGTGACCAGTTATAAGCACAAAAAGACCCCACAGAGCGGCATGGCAGAATGAATTCCATAAAGTGGGAAAACTGAATTCCCACATCATGGAGGGTGTTTTTATGTGGGAAAACTTCTTTCACGTACTGTAGAAAAGTATATTTGCTAAACAAGTATACCTTGTCTGCTCCCTTTCCTTACGAACCTTGTTTCTCTCTTCTTGAGAACAAAATTGAAAACAATCCATTAAAATCCTTGGATACAAGTATCAAGATCAAGACGTTCAAAACTAGACTTTCTAGCATTTAAGTAGAAAAACATATACACCCTCATACTGACAAGCTTAGTAAACAAAACACCATGTTCATCATCATGTTTCCAGCCTTCTTTATAAAAGTGGTTCAAGCATTATGCAAACAATCGTCTTTCTCATCAAAAGTGGTTCAAATTTCCTGTTATGTTGAAACAGAAGCTTATGTTTACTCAATTAAATATGTATATATGAGTAAAGATCAGGCTGGGAAAACATGCAGTCTCCAAGATAGAAGAACTGACCGAACCAACAATTGATACTTGCTACAGAACAATGTCAAACATTATACCAACACCTGAATCAAATATTCATAAGTACCCTTTACAAAAATGAAGCTCAAAAATATCTTTTAAAAAAAAATAATGAAGTCCATTGGACAAATGAAACTAACTTCACTTTCACTACACACTAAACAGTTTTAACTATCAATGTATGCATAACTTCACAAATACACACCAACCTAATGAGAAATGAGAGTAATTATAAAATGACCATAAACCATTCTTATTTCTATTTGACATTCGGATCCAAACAAACTTATGATTCAGAGATGTATAAAACTATCATGATTATCTGGTCTAACTTGGACGGATGTAACCATTAGAAATTCACTCACTTGGAATATTTCCTTCTATCCCATATTCAATACAACATTAGAATCCAAACATAATGCCGAATTGACGAAAAAGTATGTTTGCACATAAGTGTCATAATTAAGTTGTCCTACCTGCAGTTCTGTTAATTTTTCATGAATTTGCATGTAGCCCATGTGTAACTTGCCACCAACACCAAAATGATCTGTTAAGCGCTGATTACTAGAGAACAAAGCACATTAAATTATCTATAGAGCTACAACACATCAAATAATCAAATGTAGAAAAAGAATATACAAACACAGAAAGTAGCAGTCTCAAAATACAAGCATAGTAATAAATAATACTCCCTCCGTTCATAAAACATATGTTTTATCCTAAACCCTAAAAATTAAGAAAGTACATAATTTGACTCAATTATCTTTTTCATTAATTTTTTTACTTTTACTTAAATTTAAATTATAGAGCATTTTCTGATTTGGTTAGATTTACTCCTTCCCAATTCTCATCCTTAGAACTTCCTAAATTAATGTTCTAATTAAGTTTTTTTTTGCTCTTATACCTAAAGGTATTGTAGGTGGGATAGTTTTAAATTTGTTATGATTTGTGTGTTCCAAATTCCAATTGACTTGTACTCCAAATTTGTTTTTTTTCTCTTTTACGTAGCTTAAAATAATTTGGCTCCAAATTATTTGTGTGAAAAAATTTGCGATTTAGTGTTGGAGTCAAAATCAATAAGTTTGAGCAAAATTGATTTCTATGTCTTTTCCCTTTTTTTCAGAAGGGTAAACTTGAAATATACGTACATAAAATAGCTAAAATATCATATTTTTTTAGAACAAGAAAAAATACCCCTAAAACATCATATTTTCAAGAATAGAGTAAGTAGTAATGTGAAAATACAATCCATTTGTTGTAACTCAAGATAAGTAATTCAATATAAGTCTTACAGCTTTCAGTTGCAAAACATTAAAGATAAACAATTCCTTAAGAAATTTTAGCTTATCAATTACGAAACAGAGAGAAAATATTCCAGATAAGCACATCAAACAGTTCAGAACGAAAATTATTACAATCCAATGTAAACCGGAACAAACCGGCTAATTGTAGTATCCAAGATTGTGTACTAATACACAAGGCCTCATTAAAAATCTCTAAGGAGGGAAAAAAGAGTGCCCCTTATTCTATACGGCGAAAAAATAGAGAATTGTTGGGCATGAGCTCGATAAAATGAATTCCAAATGTTACCCATTTTCTTCTATTTTACCCATTTTTACATTAAAATAATTTACCCGTTTTCTTCACAATGTAAAAGATTATATTTCCGTTGAAAAAAAGTTTGAATTAAACAAGATTCTATACGGCGAAATTTTGCGCACCCCATTTTTCGAATGCGCACTCCAGTCTGTGCGGATCATAATATATGTTAAAAAAATACAATATAAGAAAGATAGATATGAAAATAATGTGATATATTGTATATGATAAATATGTGCAAATTCTTATAATATATAATTAATATATAAATAAATAATTAAAAATATTAATAAAAATCATTATTAATGTATGGATAGAAGATAGTCACATATTATAATATAATGAACCTGAACAAAGCTAAAAATAATGGGTAGAGATAAAAGTTTATCCAATCGCATAGTAAATTGATAAAAAAAATTATTAAACAAAATGAGCGCACAAAATTGGAAATTCAATAAAGTCATTGACTTACATAATATATAATTGATTAAAAATCATTATTAAAAATAGGGTAGCTGTAATATAAATTGTAATGACGAATCTGCCAAAAAGTGCTTCAGCAATTCCTCAAGAAATTTTAGCTTACCATTTACGAAACAGAGAGAAAATATTTCAGATTTGCACATCAAACAGTTCAGAATAAAAATTATTACAACCCAATGTAAACCGGAACAAGTCGGCTAATTGTAGTATCCAAGATTATATGCTATTACACAAAGCCTCATTAAAGACCTTTAGGGAGGGAAAAAAGAGTGCCCCTTATTCACCAAGTTCCCTAATAAACCTGCAGAGGGAAAAAGAGATTGACAAATAATGACAATAAATCTAAGAAGGAGCAACAACGGGAATCTGGGCTTCAATCCTTGTGTTCAACTTATGACAACAGTGAAGAGGATTAACAAGAACCCAATGTAAATCGGAACAAATCGGCTAATTGTAGTATCCAAGATTGTATACTATTACACAAGGCCTCATTAAAAACCTCTAAGAAGGGAAAAAAGAGTGCCCCTTATTCACCAAGTTCCCTAATAAACCTGCAGAGGGAAAAAAGAGATTGTCAAATAATGACAATAAATCTAAGAAAGAGCAACAGTAGGAATCTGAGCTTCAATCCTTGTGTTCAACTTATGACAACGGTGAAAAGGATTAAGAAGCACATCTGTGATTAATTAATTGTTGTAACTCTTAATAACTAATAAGTGTTTGGTTGAAACTTTGATACATTCAACTTTAACATGCAGTTTGTATGATCAGACTTGCGACTTGTTTAGCCTAAGATCTTGTCTATTTGTAATTTTTAATGAAATAGACTTTAATAGGGTTAGGGAAATACCTAATGTTTTCCATTCTTAAGATTCTTGATCTTAGGGTTCTTTATCTTTCTGGAGTATCTTTTTTCTTTTCCTTCGCTTTTTAGCTTTTTTTCGAGATTCTTCATCTTCTGAACTAAAACTTCAGGGTTTTCATATACCTTTGTAGGACCCCGAGATCTAGGCCTTCAGACATTTGGTTCAATGGTGGGTAGTACCCGGAAGGCCAAGTAGTAATTATGGTAATTGTGGCGACCATAATCCTTACCCGATAAAAAAAGGAGCATCTTCATGATGATTATTGTCTTCTATGTAATGTATAACCAAGGCATAGAGAGTTAGATGATGAAAAAGTAAAAAAGTATGCAAAATCAAAAACAAATCATACATCAGCCTCGTGAAGTACAAATTTTAGAGGAATTTAAGGTTTGAATTTCAGAAACACAGTAGAGAATTGTTAGGCTTTAAGAATATATATATATATATATATATATATATATATATATATATATATATATATATATATAAGGGGACTGGGTCTGGGCTGCATAAAATAAATTCCAAATGTTACCCATTTTCTTCCATTTTATCCATTTTTACATCAAAATAATTTGTTCATTTTCTTCACAATATAAAAGATTATATTTCCGTTGAAAAAAATTGAAGTAAACAAGATTCTATACGGCGAAATTTTGCGCACTCCATTTTTCGGATGCGCACTCCAGTCTATGCGAATCCTTATATATGTTAAAAAAATGCAATACAAGGAAGATAGAGATGAAAATAATATGATATATTGTATATAATAAATATGTGCAAATTTTTATAATATATAAATACATAGTTAAAAATATTAATAAAAATCATTATTAATATATGGATAGAAGATAAAAAAGACATATTATAATATAATGAACATGAACAAAGATAAAAAAAAGTAATGGGTAGAGATAAAAGTTTATCAAATCTCATAGTAAGTTGATAAAAAAAATATTAAATAAAATGAGTGCATAAAATTAGAAATTCAATAAAGTGATTGAATTACATAATATATAATTGATTAAAATATATTGATTACATATTTTTTGAAACATAAAAAATGAGTTTATACTTTATATAGTATCAATAGTTTGTCTTTCCTAGATAGTTAATATAGTTGATAGTTCTCTTGATATTTCTTTTTAAAGTATCAATAGTTTGCCTTTCCTAGATAGTTAGTAGTATAAGATCAATGAAGACATGGAGACGAATCCCGAAGCTTTTTATGTTAATGTAGTAGAGGCTAGGAATAATTATTGATGTTGCTTTATTGTTTGGTAGAGAAATCGTGCTTAATACACCGTCTCTTCGGCCTTCCAATTCTTAGCAAGAGCATGTGTTAATCATGAAGCAGATCGTGTCATTTACAATGCTACTTGAAAACTAGATATACCTGAGCGTGTCCGAATATTATGATTAAAGGAGCTATTCTTACTAATGTAGAGCGGGTTAGGCGTCATTTCGCCACGAATGTCCTTTGCTCGATGTGTTCTACCAAGGAGGAGTCGTTGCTTCATCTCTTTCGTGATTGCCATCAAACGGCACGCTTTTAAGATGAACTTCACACTCCTCTTTCCATGGAAGTTTCCTTTCTATCAGATTTCGCTTTTTGGATATTAAGTAATCTTACCTCAAATTATAAGAATGTGGATGGCTTCCATTGGACATCTATTTTTTCTTTATCATTGGGGTGGATCTGGAAATGGCGTAACTCATTTGTTTTTGAGCAGGCTCCTCTGAAGCCTAATCGTGAATGAGTGGATTTTGTCCAACATCAGGCTTCCGAGTATATCACGGCTAAGGGACTGTTGGAGGAGAACCGGACAGCAAGAAACACGGTCGAATACTGATGTTCGTGTTTTTAGTCTAGTTTTTAGTGTGTTTCTTAGTTTGTTTAGTTTAGTTTTAGTAGTTTTTAGAGTTAGTTTTGTGTGTTTGTGGATGAGTTTGCATATTTTGTGAAAAGTATGGAAGCTACTCCGTTTTGTGTCTTTTTGTAGGTTTTTGAGCAAAAAGGAGCGCTTTTTAAGCTGAGCTGGAATCTTGTGGTGGAGGATAGAAGATATGAAGATAAGGAGGAAGAGTGCATGAGAAGATCAAGTCGAAGTCCAAGTTTAAGTTGAAGAAGAGTCGAAGAAAAGCCAAAATAGAGGATCGTTAACGATCCTGTGAAGTTCATTAACGAGGCTAAGAGATAGAATTTTCTAGTGGAGTTTGTGATTTCTACCGACCCTGTGCGGGGTCGTTAACGATGGCTCCGTGTCGGTAGGGTTTTAACCGACTTATGGGTTGTTATATCTTATATCTAATATTTTGTTATCTTTTTAGGGTAGTTTTTATCTTTTAGGTTTTTTTATAGATAGCTTTCTTAGTATAAAAACCCTTGTTCTAGGTCTTAGAAAGAGGGGAGAGGAGTCAGATTGGTTTTAGGAGAAGTCGAGTAGGAGAAGATAGCGAGTTCGGTTCGATCGAGAGAGAGGACGAGGGTCGTTAGTCGGATTTCTACTCGGTGTTGTTCTTTGTTTTCATGATTCTATTGGAGTTGGTAAGACGATATTTTTCTTATTAATTTCAAGTAAGTTTGGTTTTCTTTTCAATGTTTTCTTTTATTGAAGTTGTTTGTTTTATTATCATGAGTAGTGAGTAGTTTTCTTATCTAGGTTCGGGGTTGAAACCCGACATAGTTATGCATGTTTGGATGAATAAGTTGATGTTTTGAATGCCTTTTATCTATTTTTATTGCTTGTTATGTTTATGCTTAGACGATAGTCGAGGTAATTTGAGTTCTCAATTTGATCGAAAGAGAAAGTTGTTAACTTGAAGGTTGATATTGTTCGATTACGAAAGTTTCGAGCTTTGGATCCAAAACAAGTGATTAAGTGAATTGGTTTGTGAGAATCGATTGATTTGCTTGCTAATCAGCGAAAGTTGATGAATTTATCTTTTTAAAGGCATGATCTTTATCTTCTTATGAGTTTATATGCATGGCTATGTTGTGGTAACCCTTGTCCTAGATCTTTTATTTTTATTTGAGTCTTTGTTTGCTTTCGCTATATTCATTATCGAGTTCACTTGCCTCGGTACCGAACCTGAGTTTAGGTCGTTATTTTTGTGTTCGTAGGTTTTCCAGGTTCGTTAACGACCCTGACAAGGTCGTTAACGAGGTTGGCCGTAGGTGTCTTTGCCTGTTTTGCTTGTTTTTCCTGTTTTTAGTAGTTGATAGACAAACAACCGTGCTTCCCGTGGAACAATCCTGACTTCTCTATACTCAACGGGGTCTTGACTATAAATTTATTTGTTGTCAAGAAAACACCCTCTCAAAAAATACTACATTTTATGGAATCGACCAAGAGAAGGTTGGGTAAAGTTCAACACCGATGGCTCGGTTCGTGATTGAGGTTTAGCGGCAGCTCAAGGAGTCATTAGGGAAAGCGATGGTAAGTGGATTATTGGTTTTGTTCATAACATTGGGATTTGTACGGTCCCAATGGCTGAACTTTGGGAGCTATCCAAGGATTGAGTTTTGCTTGGAGCAAGGATTACATGAGGGTCACTTTAGAATTAGATTCACAACTTGTGGTTCTTTTTCTTGGACAGCCTATGAAGCGTAGGCATCCACTCTATAGTTTAGTGGCTCGATGCCAAGACTTTATTCGTAGAGATTGGGAGATCAAGTTTCGTCATATTTATAGGGAAGCTAATAGTGTAGCAGACTATCTAGCTTTTTTTTGCTTTCTCTGTTAGCATAGGATTTTATGTGACCCGCCGGAAGGTGTTATTTCTTTACTGTCTAATAATGTTAGGGTCGGACTATCCTCCGTTTGCTACTACTTAACCTATTTTTTTCTTATTAATAAAAATCTCCTCAAGAACATCTCCTTCTAAAAAAAAGAAACCGTGCTTAATACACGCAACTCAAGCAATATCGTTGGAAAGTTGCAATGGTTAGATCTCCAAAATTAACAATTGAAACTAATGATGTGTAGACTATAAAGTTTAAAACAATATTTTGACTTACAAATAAAGTTTAAAATATTTTCTCAAAATCGAATTATATAAAATAAAAACATATGTTGAGTTTTAAAATGAAACATACAAAAATATGTCTTAGTTTTCATAGAAGAAAAAAAATTAAAAGTATTATTAAACACCACTCGCTTCCCGCTTGGGGTTGGAAACAATCCAATTAAAAGGACGAGTGCCTAACTCTCTAAAAGGATCATGTCGCCAACTCTTAAAGAGGACGAGGTCCTAATTCTATAAAGGGAAGAGGTCTTAGCTCTCTAAAAGTTCACGCAACCCGAGCAAGGCTCGGGGTTGACGCCAACTATTAAAGAGGATGAGGTCCTACTTCTCTAAAGCGACGAGATCCAGGCACGGAACCAGGGGTGGGATGGGGTTTACTGTAGCCCACCCCAAAAAAATAAAATATATGTATGCTTTAGTAGTTTGGTGAACATGGTAAAAATCAGTGTAGATGGTATGCAGGGTTACTTATAACCCATTGAACTTGTGTTCAATCCTCCGTAGCAGCGTTTTCACTCTATTTTTTTGCCTTTCCACGTAAGTACTAACTAGGTCCAATCTTCACTTTTACTTGTCCACGTAACGAGGCCCAATTTTTACTTTTACTTGTCATTGTTTGGGTGAAGAGACTAGCTATACCTACAATCTTTCTGGTGGATTGACGATTAACAATGATTCTCCAGCAATTTCATTGGAACGCATTTAACTATTTAAGCATATATTTTTGTTGGATATTTGTACATATTGTTGACGGGCCTTCACTCAGGACAACAAATAAATTTATAGTCAAGACCCCGTTGAGTATAGGGGAGTCAAGATCGTTACACGAGAAGCAAGGTTGTTTGTCTATTAACTACTAAAAATCAAACAAAAGTAAGCAAAACACTCACAAGTAGCCTCGTTAACGACGTTGTCAGGGTCGTTAACGAACCACCGTAAACAAAAGACTCAAACTAACGACCTAAAAAGATTCGGTACCGAGCTAGCGAACTCAGCAATGCATATCTCTTAAGAAAATTCAAATAAAAACGAAGATCTAGGACTAGGGACACCACAACATAGTCATGCATATAAACTCGTAAGAAGATGAGATCATGCCTTTAAACAGATAAATTCATCAACTTTCGTTGAATATCAAGTAAATTAACCTACTTTCATACCCCAATTCACTCAATTGCTTGTTTTGTATCTAAACCTTGAAACTTTCGTATTCAAACAATATCAACCTTCAAGTTAACAACTTTCTCTTTCAATCAAGTCAACAACTCAAATTACCTCGACTTTCACCTCGGTATAATCACAACAAACAATCTCAATAATAGATAAAAGGCATTCAACACACAATCTTACTCACCTAAACATGCATAACTATGCCGGGCTTAACCCCGACCCTAGAAAAGAAGATTACTCACTAATCATAACTATGAAACAAATAAATTCAACAAAAGAAATCATAGAAAACAAATCACTACTCAAATTAATAGGAAAAATATCGTCTTACAGAAATTCAGAAGAAACCGAAAAATACACAGTACCGAACCAAAATAACGATTAACAAACCCGATAACTCTCGTCCACCGAGCCTCGATCTCGATTCCGATCCTCTCTCTCTCTTCTCGGCTCTTCCTCCTCTCCAAGTCGATATCTCTTAAATCCCCCCCTTTCTAGGCTAAACATGAGGGCTATTTATACTAATAAATCTAGAAAGAATTAAGGCTAGAAGATAAAAACTTTCCTAAAAAGATAGAAATAAAATCCTAAAAGATAGAAATAAAATCTAAAAAGATAACAAGACCTAAAATACATAATATAATAACCCTAAAATCATAAAAAGATACTCTACCGACACGGAAATAAATTCTCGCACAGGATCGGTGAGTCACAAAGTCAACTCTCGAAATCTCTATCTCGTGGCCTCGTTAACGATCCCTTACAACCTCGTTAACGAGCCTAGGCTTGGTTTCTTCCACACTTTATCTCGTGAAACTCGAACTCCGACTTCTTCAATCTTGTATTCCTCTGTCTTTCACTGTAGCGCTCCAAATTCAGCTCCATATAGCACCTTTTCCTTGCTAAAACCTACAAAAATACACAAAATAGAGTAGCCTCCATACTTTTCATAAAAATATGCAAAACTATCCAAAAACACATAAAACTAATCCTAAACTATCAAAACTAGTCCTAATAAACTAAGAAAATATACTAAAAACTATACTAAAAATACGAACATCAAAATACCCCATACTTAGACTTGCTTGTCCTCAAGCAATCACTAAACAATAACCAAAACTATACAAACATACTCATCAAGACATAGCCATCATCTAAAGAGCAACATCAATACATAGAAGAGAAATAACAAATGATTATTAATGTCATTACACATATATGCACCAAATAGACATAAGAAAATACAATCCAACCTCACAAGGAATATAATGTGTTTCACTCAACTCTCAAGTGTTTGGGCTTATAAATTCCACTCTCAACTCAACTTATACACAAAAACTCATAGAAATTGGAACTTATATCACCAATACTCTCCACCCAAGATTTGTCAAAACAAGCAAAAATCATCAAGAGAACTTAGGCTCAATGAAAAACTTCATAGAAGCTTCCATTCGGCCGGGTTGTAATGGGGCTTGGTAATAACAATAAGGCGTGGAAAATATTTTGGCTATGTGGTGCTAATAATATCCGGGAATCAAAGACTCCTAAAAACTCACACATCTCCAAAAACTCTCAAAAAAAGTAAACCAAACTTACTCAACATTGTACATTTTTTCTTTTACTTACCCGTTATATCCTAGAAAATCTCATAAGAATAAAAAGAATCTCTGATATTATCCATAAACACACATGCACTTCAAACTTCTTCTTCTTCTTAACAACCTTTTTTGTCTTCGCTGCCTCGTTAACGAACCCACTTCAGGGTCGTTAACGAGCTTCATTCATGTACTCCTCTTCTTCTTAACAACTTCATTTCAACCATCAACTTCATTTTGTGCATCTTTTGTACCAAGAGATCATTCTTATCACAACTATTAAAAACAAGAGACTTCCAATCTACCCTTACCAATAATCCCAAAATTTCGAACCCAATCATAACATTGCACTCAACAAAACATACCTCTCCAATCTAAGTCCTAATCCCCAGATAGGGTCAAGCTTATCTCGGCTAGGAAATAATTTTTGTGGAGCTTAAAAAAAATAAAAGGCTTCAGGCTCAAATTGGCTGTCAAAAGAGGGGATCATGTAAGGGTGGATAAGGAATAATAGGGCTTATAAAAATAAGTTCTCTATCATATGATTCTCACAAGTAATGAACTATAAATCTTATATAGGTCTCAAGAAATAGATAACCATCACAATTCCGAGAGATAATATGCATATAGAGAGTAAATCACACAAGGAAAGAAGAGGGATTTCTAATGTTCTCCCTATAAGGCCAAAAATAACTCACAAGGTAATTATTTTGTTGGATTGCATCACTTATGCTATAAAGTATATGTGCTCAATTTCATCAAGTGCTATTCCTTCCTAAAAACACAATTTTAAAACAAGAATCCGGCTATACTATCAAAGACATGCTTGCAAGGATTTTATATGATCATGCTAGCAACTACCATCATAGAACCTAAGAAAGGGATATCTGTCAATTCTAACATCTTTTTTAGATTTTTTTTAAAATTTTTTTCAATCAATTTTTTTTCGATTTTTTATTGAACGAAACTACTTAAAATAAATAAACACACAAGACACATAAGGTAACAAGTTGTCTACTTTCTCCCACCCCATACTTAAATTTACAGTGTCCCCACTGTAAGAAAAAATAAGAAGAAGGAAAGAAATAGAAAAGAAAAGAAAAGAACAAAAAACAAAATAAATAAAAAGAAATGACATAAAAAACTTACAAAGACTCAAAAGTGGAAAACAAGGAAAACGTCTTCTGCAAGCTGAATCACTGGTTTGGTGGAGGAAAGTAATGCTCGAAGTTCCCCATGAAGTCGTACATCGTCCTCCAACGCTCAGCATCATCCGCCTCTCTCTGACGATGCCTCTCATCCTCCATCGACATGCGAGCAGAATAGACAGACTCCCATCTATCCATTCTCCGATGAATATGGTCCTGCTGGAGGTGAAGCTGTTGCATCTGAGCAGAAAGATCCTCGGCCCACGGTGGTGGCATACTCGATCTTGTGTACTCGGGCTGAGGAGGTGGTGGATAGTGAGGCTGGAAATGGTCTTGGTACAACTCCGGGTTATATGGCATGAGACCACAGGAATGAGGGTTGGCAGGAGCTGGCGGTAGGTCGGTAGTTGTCCTCGGGACCTCGTTAACGAAGCTGGGTGCCTCGTTAGGAATGTGGGGAGGAGGCTGGAAATGGTCGTTAACAAGCCTGGTAGGCTCGTCAACGAGGACGTTGGTGCCCAAAACATCCGTGTCGAGGTCTTCATCCTCGAGGTTAAGCTCCTCTTTTCCTCCCTCGGTGTCGGATTCTTCAGTGTCATCGCCAACCACCTCGGTATCCTCATCTTCATCATCCATGCCATCTCCGTCTCGCTCGAATCTTGTCTCACACGGTCTAAATGATAGCTCATCCTCCGGCATGGGCTCTAACGGGTAAGCATGGCCCGTCCACGCCTCGTACCAATTTGGTACGTAGAGTAGCTCCAACTTGTCAAGGGTGGGTGTAACTATGCGGTCTTGTACTTTCACTTTGAACCCTCCCTCGGCTTGAATGAAAATACCGGAGCTATACCAATAGCTCTTGTTGAGGAGTTGAGCATGAGCCGGTGTGTAGCGAGTAAGGTCGACTCCGAGGTTTGTAGCCAAAAGACTAACCAAGTTACCACACCAAACTTCCTTGGACTTGGTTGATTTCTCTATGTAGTAGAGCCATTCATACCCCAAATTCAAAGGGTCGGGCTCCTCGAAAAGGATGGTGCGGAGACAAGCAACTTCGGTCCTCGTTGGCTTGTTCAACTCTCTCTTCGGCCAAAATGTAGCGGCTAGGACTCGAAGAATGATTCTGAATATGGGGTTGATGATGCTTGCCCCAGATAATGCCGCTGTGGAGGATTGGTCCTCCCCAGTGATATAGCTCCGAGTCCGAGTCACCCTGTAGTCTTTCAAACTGTAATCTCTAGAAGGATTTGGGAGCTCCAAAATTGCATTGAACTCCGCCATGGTATATTCTCGGCTCACATTACCGAGCCTAAACCGGATGCGTCCCGCCGAATTCTTTGACGGAAAACTAGTCTCTAGAGTGGCCAAAAACTCGGATGTGAGGGCCGGAAAGTGTGGTAGTGTCTCCTTCTTCAGCAAATGAGACACACCAAGAATAACGAAGGCCTCCTTGACATCCGTGTAAATCCCCATGGCCTGAGCACTTGTCCTTGAGAACCACCGAGTGTTGTGGTCCTTGTCTAGGATTGCTCTGTATCGGCCCGCTTTCCCTTGAGTGCGCAAGATCACATTGTCCATGCGAGGTGGAGATGGGGACCTCTGGTTCCTTCTCTTCTTCTGAGCTCGGGTAGCGGGTCTGCTGGAACTTGCCATGTGATCTACAAAACAATCATGATTTTCCAAGATAAGATCCACTCAAGTTAAGTTAGGCAAGAGACCCCATACTTGGTCTCGAAATAATCCTCGGAATTATTCGTTAACTACCCAATTGGGTCGTTTACGATTCTGGATGGGTATTGATCTTGGAGGATATGCAGGGTCGTTAACGAGCCTGGGGGGGTCGTTAACGAGCTGCTGAGAGCCAGTTCGCAGAATTCCGAATTTTTCCAACTTTAAGAATCAAGCCAAAATCAAGTATGCAATCCTCTATACTCCTCTACTAGGCATACAATCGGATATATGTACCCCATACTTGCTCGATTACCCATCCCGAACATGCTAAATTTACCCGAAATTTTGACATGCAAAGTTTGTATCTTAATACTAGAACAAGAAAAATTCATGCTTTTCTAAATCAACATCTAACATGAATATCCTTCCCTAGGCCAAGAGCTACTAAGCATAATCAAACTTTCATGAGCAAAATCCAATCATATCAATCAATCCTCTCTATGAACTCAATTCAAGATATGAAATTTCTACCCTAAAAACCATGAATCATGCAATTTCGAGTTAGGATTTAGAAATCATACCGGAGAATCGAGAGATTGAAGAACAAGAGGTCGGAATTGGGTGGTTAACGAGCTCGGATCTCGTCGGTGAGAAAAACGGGTTTCCGGGCTTCGTTAACGACGGCTTCTCGGTGGTCGGTGGAGTGAAGGATTCCGATCGATGGTGAGGGGATTCGGTGGAGGTTTGAGGGATTTGGAGTTTGAGAGAATTGTGGATAGAATTTTTGAGGGTTTGGGAAGGGTTAAATAGAGGGGGTTAGAAAGGGGAGGGGGGTAGGTAATGGCGGTTGGGGAGGGGTAAGAATTAGGGTAGAGGATAAAAGATAGATTAGGGTTAGAAAAACTTACCTTCCCGAGTCGGTTCGCCAAAACGGGTCGTTAACGACCCTGGGTGGGTCGTTAACGAGCCACCGTAGCCTCCTTGAATGATTTTCAAGCCCCTTTTTCTGCATCTTGTTAGCTCTAAATTTATCCTAATTTCTATCCTAAAAACTACTAAAAAAAACTTCAAAAGAAAGCTAGGAAAAAGAATCTAAAAATAGAAGAAAAGAAAAGAAAACTAATTCTATACTAAAAGCGGGTTGCCTCCCGTAAGCGCTATTTTTAACGTCGTCAACCCGACGTACTTACCTGAGCTCAAGGTGGCTCTTTCGTAGCTATGTTGGGGTCTTGAGGTACCCAATACTTAGCCTTGTAGCCTTTATGTGCTTGAGTTACTAAATTAGGTCCCTTTTCTTCTATCAATATGCCCGGTATTCCTACATGATGGTTAGTGAAATCCGAAAACCAAGGTGGTTTGGACTCCTCTGAAGTGCATATGATGGGGCATGGTGTAGGAACAAAAGATAAAGAATAGTCATGACCATCTTTAGCGGATTCATAGTTAGAGTACTTACCGTGGTTGTATTCTTGCACGTGGGACTCAGTAGTCGACCAATGTGGTTCGGTAGGGACTTGTATGAAATTCTCTCCTATTTTGGTATTTGAGGGAGGCTCGGTAGGGCCATCTTTGTCGAGTTCTGGTTGAGTCAACTCGATTTGTGCGATCGCAGTTGGGTCGTTGGCATTCTGATCCAAGCTGAATTCCACTCGTTCCTCTCTAATATCAAAAGTGAGGAGTCCTTTCCGCACATCGACTCTTGCACCTGCTATGGCTAAGAATGGTCTGCCGAGAATTATGGGGACATGAGGGTCTTCAGGCATATCGAGGATGATGAAATCATTCAGTATAAAGAATTTCCCGACTTGAATAGGATAGTCGTCCACGACTCCTGTGGCCTTGACACATGATCCATCTGCCATGTACAGATTCATATCTACCGGCTCTAGTGGTCCCATATTAGCTTTGGACCAGATCGAGAGAGGGAGTAAACTAGCACTGGCTCCCAGATCACATAAAGCTTTGAACTTGTGGTCGCCTATGCCGATCGTTATTGCAAATCCCTGGATCTCCTAGCTTTTCTGGTAAAGCTATAGATCTGACTTCATCTTGTAGCTTTGTAATGGATCTTTTCCTGCTAAGAATATCTTTCAAGAATTTTGTGTAAACCAGCATTTCGCTTAGGGCCTCAGCGAATGGGATGGAAATATTAATGCCCTGAAGAATCTTTACGAAACGCTTGAACTTACTCTCAGTAGAGTCCATAGATTTCTTAGTCACCATCCTCGGAACCAAGTTAGGCTCAAGGGGTGATGCTACCAGGTCGACACTAGGGTCGTCATGTATGCTAGGCGGGTCGTTACCGATCCTGCTAGGGTCGTTAACTACCCTGGAATTGAGAGGAAGGCTCGGATTAGAAAACTTACCTGGGGTAGGGTCGTTAGGTACCCTCGGAGCCTCGTCACCATGGTACACTGGTTCGGTAATTGCCCTCGTTGGCTCGTTACCGAGGGTAACCGTGGTGTCCTCTTCCTTCTTGTCCTTAGCTTGGACTCGCTCCGGTAATGTCTTTCCGCTCCTAAGGTGTACTGCTGCTATTTGTCCTTTAGGGTTTTCTTCGGGACGGATCGGAAGTTGCCCTTCTGGTCTCGAAATCTGTGCAGCAAGGTTCCCTAGTTGGGAATCTACATTCTTCTTCCATACATCGAACTCTCCCCATCTTTTATTCTGGTGGTTAAGGTTAGCTTGAACTTCATTGACCTTGTTGTGGACCCCATTGATGCTATCCTGTAACCCTTGTACCCAAGATGGTGGCTCCTGATGGCCTGGAGGTCGATAAGGTGCAGGTCGTCTATCTGGTGGAGGCACTGCATAGCTTGGATTTGATTCTGATTGCCCCACGTCTGATAGTTATTTGACCTGTCAAAATTGCTAGGCTGGTTCCTGTATGGGCCTCTCATGTAATTCATTTCAGCAATTGTCTCAGCGGCTCTTACCTGCTCTATGTTAGTGCAAGCAGAAGTACTATGGGCATAAGGACCACACTCTTGACAAGATTGATAGGATTTCAGAAAACTTACCTGCTTCTTCAGGCGGTTGACCTCGTCTTGTAGAAACTGATTTTTGACGTCTCGGTCAACTTCTTCTCTGCTAGGCACATAGAGATGTTTCTGCGGTTGGGGGGTCTGCTGGGTTCCATACATGGCATCATAATTGGACAGCTTATCCAGCAATGCCCATGCAGCCGTAGGGTCCATCTCTATAAAACCACACGCTGTATGCGTGTTAATGCAGTTCTTGGTCTCTGCGTTGATACCCTGGAAAAAGATTTCTTGCAGAATATATAAAGGTTGCCCATGAGTGGGGCACTGTCTGAGCATCTCTTTGAATCTTTCCCATGTTTCAACAAAGGTCTCATTAGGTAGTTGGTGATAGGAGGTGATGCGTTTCCTCAACTCCGTTGTCTTGGCAGGCGGGAAGAATTTTGTAAGAAATTGATCATACAAGTTCTTCCAAGTCCTGATAGACTTAGGAGGTAGGCTCTCCAACCAGCTCAAGGCCTTTCCAGTTAGAGACCACCTGAAAGCTTTTAACAGAACATATTCAAGTGAGTCACCTTCAGCAGCTATGGTGTCACATAAGTCAAGAAAATTTCTAATATGCTCCATAGGGCACTTAGTAGGTTTTCCTTCAAACTGAGCACGTTTAATTAAGGATATGAATTGAGACTTGATCTCAAAGGCTTTCTCTATCTCTGGAAGCACGACTGAGGACTCTGGCACCCTTAGTTCTGGATGCATATACTGTTTGGCATTCCTCGGATAGGCATTCAGTTCCTCCTGTAGGCGAGCATTGTCAGCTCGTTGACGCTCAGCTTCGGCAGCAGCGCCTTCCTTCTCGGTTTTCAACGCCTCCATCTGGTTGTGGAGGATCTCCAATTGACGAGCCATCTCTTCAGGTGTGGCCATGGATCGGTTCTCTCGGCGTCGACGGTGCAGGGAACGTTCAGGTTTTGAGTAATAACCAGCGTTGTCAAACTCAAGCCTTCGACGTCCTACCGGCATGCGCTGAGAAAACAGACAAAGAAAACAAAAATTAAAACAAAAACGGGGTCGGGCTATTCCCGAACCCACAAATAAACAAACAAACTCGTTGCTTCCCCGGCAACGGCGCCAATTTGTTGACGGGCCTTCACGCAGGACAACAAATAAATTTATAGTCAACACCCCGCTGAGTATAGGGGAGTCAGGATCGTTCCACGAGAAGCAAGGTTGTTTGTCTATTAACTACTAAAAATCAAACAAAATTAAGCAAAACACTCACAAGTAGCCTCGTTAACGACGTTGTCAGGGGCGTTAACGAACCACCGTAAACAAAAGACTCAAACTAACGACCTAAAAAGATTCGGTATCGAGCTAGCGAACTCAGCAACGAATATCTCTTAAGAAAATTCAAATAAAAACGAAGATCTAGGACTAGGGACACCACAACATAGTCATGCATATAAACTCGTAAGAAGATGAGATCATGCCTTTAAACAGATAAATTCATCAACTTTCGTTGAATATCAAGTAAATTAACCTACTTTCATAAACCAAATCACTCAATTGCTTGTTTTGGATCTAAAGCTTGAAACTTTCGTATTCAAACAATATCAACCTTCAAGTTAACAACTTTCTCTTTCAATCAAGTCAACAACTCAAATTACCTTGACTTTCACCTCGGTATAATCACAACAAACAATCTCAATAATAGATAAAAGGCATTCAACACACAATCTTACTCACCTAAACATGCATAACTATGTCGGGCTTAACCCCGACCCTAGAAAAGAAGATTACTCACTAATCATAACTATGAAACAAATAAATTCAACAAAAGAAATCATAGAAAACAAATCACTACTCAAATTAATAGGAAAAATATCGTCTTATAGAAATTCAGAAGAAACCGAAAAATACACAATACCGAACCAAAATAACGATTAACGAACCCGGTAACTCTCGTCCACCGAGCCTCGATCTCGATTCCGATCCTCTCTCTCTCTCTCTTCTCGGCTCTTCCTCCTCTCCAAGTCGATCTCTCTAAACCCCCCTCCCCCCCCCCCCCCCCCCGCCCCCTCTTTCTAGGCTAAACATGAGGGCTATTTATACTAATAAAGCTAGAAAGAAATAAGGCTAGAAGATAAAAACTTTCCTAAAAAGATAGAAATAAAATCCTAAAAGATAGAAATAAAATCTAAAAAGATAACAATACCTAAAATACATAATATAATAACCCTAAAATCATAAAAAGATACTCTACCGACACGGAAATAAATTCCCGCACAGGATCGGTGAGTCACAAAGTCAACTCTCGAAATCTCTATCTCGTGGCCTCGTTAACGATCCCTTACAGCCTCGTTAACGAGCCTGGGCTTGGTTTCTTCCACACTTTATCTCGTGAAACTCGAACTCCGACTTCTTCAATCTTGTATTCCTCTGTCTTTCACTGTAGCGCTCCAAATTCAGCTCCATATAGCACCTTTTCCTTGCTAAAACCTACAAAAATACACAAAATAGAGTAGCTTCCATACTTTTCATAAAAATATGCAAAACTATCCAAAAACACATAAAACTAATCCTAAACTATCAAAACTAGTCCTAATAAACTAAGAAAATATACTAAAAACTATACTAAAAATACGAACATCACATATACACATATTAAATAGTATTTATTTTTAAATATTTAGCATGCTGTATGCATATAAATTATTAGTATGAAAAATTAGTTAGGATTAGAAATTTGAATATAATAATACTTATTATTTTCTCAAATGAGAATTTTATTTTTATATGATCTCTTTCGACAAAAGTTTTAATGTTATCATTGGGTGATAATGTGATATCGATATTCGTTGAAAATAAAATAGATCTTGTGATTTTTTCTAAGCTTTTCTATCAAGATAAATACAGCCCACCCAAACGTTGATTCTTGGTTCCGTCCCTGACGAGGTCCTAATTCACAATGTGTGCGCAACCCGAGCGAGGCTCGGGGTTGACGCCAACTCTCAAATAGGACGAGGTCCTTACTCTCTAAAAATGTGCGCAAACCGAGTGAGGCTTGGGGTTGGTGCCAACTCTCAATTTGAGAGATGAGGTCCTAACTACCTTAGCGAAGAGCCCTCACCCTAGACGAGGTGCCAACTCTCAATGGGTAGAGTTGCATGAATATTGAACATGTAAGGAGGCATGTGTGCGTGAATTCCTTGGATGACTTGGGGTTAATTCAATGCCTGGGCCATCATTGCCATAGGCCCATCAAAATAGGTGATTTGGCCCTAATGAAGCAAAATTCATTATGTTGGCTTCCATGTACGTAGCGCTCATCGGCTAAGAAGTCCAAGTTCTTGCCACCTCATCTTGCTCAGGTAGCTATCAGGCTACTACTCTCCCACATCGGCCCTTTGACAAAATTAAAAGAGTTTGTAAATCCATTCTTCCATTCTATTATAAAAGCATGTGAGTAAATTTTAAAATACAGTGTATATCCTAAAAAAACCATACCTGTTTAGAAAAATTTACCAAAGTGTCATTTTCCCAATCTTCTGTCCTCTCCAATTACTCTCTCTCTCTCTAATTTTTTGCCTCTTGTTGCCCCTCTTTCTATGTCTTGTTCTTTCTTTCTTCTACTACTCTTTTCACGACGTTTATGGATGTCGACCGATGACGACAAGGCTAGAGGAAGATGTTGTGGTGATTTGGCTTCAAGGTGAGGAAGACGACAAAAGCGGTACCCAACGCCTTTAGCCATAAATCTCCTTCACCTTGCATAGTACCGATTTTGTGATAGGTATTTATGCTCTCCTACCAAATTTCTCATTGATTTTGTGCTCAAAAGATGGATTTGGGTTGTTGTGTATTATTAAATTTAATAGTGGTTGGATTTAATTGATTTGGGCTGAGGTGAATTCGTTCGACTGTGCAATTTGGATTTTTGATTTTGTTTCTTCCTCCCTTTTCTTTGCTCGGATCTGGTTCATTTTTTTCCCTCAACGAAATAAAAATTCATGATTTGACGGATGTGATGCTATGTTTTGATCGTAATCACTATTATAAGTATTTTATGATCACGTCTTGCATAGTATGAGTATGATAATATATAGAATAAACATTATCTTCTATTAGAGTCTTCAACAAAATATACATAATTCAAATAAGCAAGTGGTTGTTTGTAAACTTCAGATGTTGGGGTTGTTCCTATATGTAAATAAAGTTCATAGACATCCTAATTCTTCACTTAATAGTTTAGCTTTGATGCTGCTGTTTTTAATTTAGTTTTTTAAGTGTGTTGACACAAAAAATCTGCATTAGATTTCAGCACACATGGTGTTTGAAGAGGTGGATGTAATCATAGGTGCTTCCATCTTGTCTCTCAAGCTTTTCTATTTTGCATGTTATTGAACACAACAGTTTTTCAAGATACAATTTAAAGTTTCTTCTGCATAAGGTGAGTGGTTTTATGAAAGAATTTCCTTAAAAAAATATGTTGTACAACACAACAGAGAAGCATACTCATTGTGAAAACTTTTTTGATTTCTTTTTGATGTTTGGATACTCTTTTAGAAGAATACCATGATCATTCAAGCTATTGTTATGCTGGATGATCTTGATAAAGAGCTGAACATATCAAGGAAATGCCTAATTAATCATTCATAATTAGGCTTCATGATGAGTTTTCTTTATGGATTGGATAAGACAAAACTATTGTTTTTACATTTTAAAGTAAATGCCTATATAGCTATCTTGATTTACTATGCATCCCTAACCCTGTCTCTTATATTGTGATGACGGTAACTCCCTCTTTGTGTGTGAATCGTGACACATATGGCTCAACCATTTATTTTGTTTTTCTCCCTTGTTGAGGTTGGGGTTCTATGCTTGTGTAGTATTCTTATATAACACTCCCCTACTTCTCTTTAGAAATTGTTTACCACGGTTTTTAAATGGTACAAAACGACTTGTATTTCAGGGCACAAGAATTTGAAATACATGCTGAATTGGATCTCTTGACAAAGGAGGAAGATTTTTGGTATTTTAACAAGTTCTAATTCGCAACTTTAACAATAATTGGCTTTTTTACAATTTTAGTTTTTCTTTATTTTTTCCTAATCTTGCACATAGGTAAGTTGCATCCACTTCTGATTCTAACATGTTCAAGGAATGAATTAAAGTAACTTGACATTTCCAGGACCTTGGTAGTCAAGAAGTTAAGTTATAATATCTAGATGTAGGAACTTTGATAACTTGCCAAGAAAAATATCAACCTAAAAGATTTTTTTTCATTTTTCTTATTGAAATTGCAAGGCTAGTTTTATTAAGAAGTCTTGAGGTGCTCACCACTATCATGGCATTGACACCAATTTTCATTTCTAATGCAGGAATCCAAGTGAACTTGTTTATACCACCAACAATGAACTTGTTCTTGTAGTACTATCATTGATAATTGGTAACTTACTGACTTTAATGTGTTATTATTTCTAGGTTTTTTGTGTTTGATGCAGGTAGAAGAGATTGAATAGCATTTTGTTGCCCAGGAAATGGAATGTTTATTTTCTTTTCAATTCGAATTTTAAATGTATTTTCCGATTAGTTGTTCTGGCTTAGAATTGTTATTTTTTCAAGCAATCATCTCAATGCTATTACCTATATCTCATCTATTTCTATTTGATATGTACGTATAAGGAAGTATGCTAATTTTCTTGTGACAAAAATGTTGTTACGATTTTGTGCTCAAGAGCTGAATGATTGTGATGACTGTATTTGGTAAAAGTGATGTCGCTTTTTTGAAGGTTTCAGCTTGTAGCTGACTAGGAAGAAAAAAAATGCACAATCAGCCAAGGATGGTTACATTAATATTGAAAATGGATATTCAATTTAGGAGTCTACAGTCTATATATATATATATATATATATATATATATATATATATATATATATATATATATATTCGGAAAACGAGATTGAGAGGAAATTTGTTTGAAAATGCTTCAAAATTTATGCTACTTTGGTTGTATGCAGTGTGTAATTTCCAGACTGTTTATGATAGCATACATAATATTAATGTGCTTAATTTTGTGTGATCGAACCCATGTAAAGAAAAATACATTTGACTGAAGTATATCAGTTTAGAAAATTAGTTTAAAATTCTTACTATATATGGTAATTCTTTTAATTTTGTTAAATTTTTGGCGTATAAGGCACGCCCCTTTAACTAGTCTTTTAAAAAGGACGTGCACAACAAAGATAAAGGGGTCGAAAAACCTCTCCGGGTCGGGATCTTTTTCATGTACCTAGATTCGACGTGTTGGATCTCCAAGTGTGATCACGATATTTACTGTATAAAGTCCAAAAAGTTTTATTTGTAAAAAAAGGAGTACATAATAATTAGCAATTGGTTGTACAAAATCCGAGAGTTAGTATTTAATAAAATCTCATACTTAGCGTGTATTATATTCGGACTTCAACAATAGATATTTCTACTTCTTTCTTTCCCCTTCCTCTCATCTCTATACTTAAGGTTCTTCCTCACTCGATCGATCCTCATCAATCTTGGCGAGGAAAATAGAACTTTTTAACTGATTTGATTGTCACTTAGCTAGTATATGTTAAATACTAAACATATTTTCATTTCTTTCCTTTTCTCAATCTGTGTTCTTTCTTCAATTGATATACTGTTCAAGCTTTCTCTCTAATGTAAAGCTAACGTTCATTCATGTTCCTCTAATTTTTCTTGTATGGGAAAAATTGATGAAACAATTGTAGCTTTAGATGGAGTTCTCAAAATAATTTATAAGTGCATGTGGACACCAAGTGATTGTCACTTGGTGTCCACATTTACTATAAAATGAAATACTAGCTTTTGATCTACTTTTATTGTAAAATGTGTTTAGCCTATTAGGTTAAATGGTAGAGTATTTTGTTTAAAAAACCAATGACATGGGTTCAAATCCCAGACTATTTAATGATCTTTTAATGACATGATTTTATGTGGTAATGACAAGTGATGATATTTGATGACACATTTGTTTTTTTATGTGGTGATGATGGTTGTTACTATGTGGTAGAATGTCATCAAGTTTCTTTAAAAGCCTTTGATGACACTTGATGATAACTTTTTATAATACTTGATGACGGTTGATGAAAAACAAATAAATGTCATCAGGGCCAGTACGTGACACTTGTTTGTCATCAAAGACTTTGTTAACACTTTTTGTCATCAAAAAAGTTATATCAATACCTTTGATGATAGTTTTTGTCATAAAAAACTATCATCAAGGTCTTTGATGACACTTTTTGTTATAAAAAAATGTCTTTAAGACCTTTGATGACACATTTTTCCTTTGATGATACTTATTGTCATCAAAAAAGTGTCATCCATGCCTTTGGTGACATTCTATTGTCATCAAAAAAGTATCACCAAGGCGTTTGATGACACATTTTGTCTTTGATGACACTTGATGTCATAAAAAAGTGTCATCAAGGCCTTTGATGATACTGTTTACCTTTGATAACACTTGATGACAAATTTTGTCCTTGATGGCACTTTTTTGCCCTTGTTGACAATTTTTTGTCATCAAGGCATTTGATGTTAATTATTTGTCATCAAAGACCCTTTTGATGACGGTCAATGACCGATCAACTGTCGGTCAATGACCAAGGTCAACTCAATTGACCGAGACAACTCACAATGGATAGGAGGGGAAAGGAGAGGATTACCCAATGAAATTAATATATATATATATATAGCTCAACTTAAGGACATTTAGCCCCTATTTAAGGGATATTTTCCAAAATCCCCGTATTGTATATGCTATTATGGTTAAATCGTGACCTAAAATTTAATTATTAGTTTAGATCTCAATAAAATCACATCTTTCAAATGAAATGATATATTTAAAAAAATAAATAATTTTTTACTAAATCTTAATAAATTTTTCATCTAAGAGGAATCAAAACCTATTTACATTTGGTCTAAATATATCATATCTTAAACCAATTTTGTATATTCTATGTTCTCAAAAGGTGAAACTTTAAACCATATTTTAAATAAACTATTTAAAAATCTATTGTTATCATTTACATTTCACATTATTATTATTATAACTATTTTAAATAAATAATTCCAATCCTCACTAACTCCAATTTTCAGTGCATTGATGGAAATAATTGTCTAAGTGCTCATGGTGAGTTATTTTTTTTCTTTATTTTTTGTTGAGTTAAACTTGGAGTTATTTTGTAACTAGGATAAAGATCCATTACTTTCAAACTAAATTGATAAATGCGAGTAACAATTGATATTTTATTATAAATGTGAGATTTTATTATATTTTCAAAATAATTTAAATTACGCTTAGACCAACTAATTTGTTTTTATATATTATTAAATTTTAAAATCATAAAAGATAAATGTGTGTTTTTATTATATTGAAATTGGATTGCAAATTTTTATCTACCTAAATGCTTTGATATGATAACCAATACTATGATTTAAATCATTTTCACACTACTATTTAAATGTGAGTTTTTATTATATGGCATATCTCCCATACTATGATAAATGTGAGTTTTTATTATATTCAAACGTATTTTTTATGAGGAAAGGGACTGCATGGGATTAGACCTGGGTCCGGATTGCAAATCGGCGGTTTTGGTTCCTCGGAACAATGGAACCGGAACCGGGCATGGGCCGGTTCCCCGATTCCGGTCCGATTCTGGTTTCCGCCGGCTCCGCGATCGCGACAACCAACCGCGATCGCGGTTCTTCACCCGCGATCACGGTTTGGGTAACCCGCGATCGCGGCTTGGAGATCGGATCAAGGCATTAAGGCTATTGTTCTTCAAAACAAAAAAAAGTTGGATAATTAAAGGGCTTGGACTTAAAATTAAGTTGCCTACGTATTCTCTCGGGTTATAGAGGAATCAAAGCCCACGTAGTTCTCTTACCTTTCGATAAGAAACCCTGCTTTGCTTACCATCTACGTCGATCCATCGGAAGCGCTTTGGGATTGGGAGTCATCGTCTTGGCCGTCCGAGTCGGAAGTTTCAGATACCTCAGCCTTTTGTTGACGAATTTCCGCCCTCTTCTAATCACATACGCACACTTGGGCTTCCAAGACATTGGGCTTTAAACTCGATCGTTTTGCATCTAGGACGTGTCCTCCTTCGCTAAATGTTTGCTCTACCGGTACGGTCTAGGCGGGAACAACAAGCACTTGAACCGCAATCTTGACCAAGGTTGGGAAACTCTTCTTGTGGGTCTTCCCCCAAGCTAAAATATCAAATTCTCCTTCACCAAACTCAAAGTGGGTTGTTAGATATGTTTCAAACTCCGCATTCGAGCTTGAATGTCTCGGTCTCTTGGTAAGGGTATGCAAAAGATTAGCCCCCCACCTTTTAGTAGCAACGAGGGCACTCGAGCTCGAAGAGGAGGATGAATGTGGAGGTAATGGAGAAGAACTAACACTAGATGAATATTCGGTAACCCATTCCTCAATTGATCTTCTAACTTTACTAAGTATATCCCCAACACTAGCAATATCATCATTAACATCCAACTCCAATGCATCATAATAACCATTCAAAAACATTTCTAAACCACTCATCTTAAACCTAGGATCAAACACACAAGAAATAAGATAAATATCGAGGATAATTTTATAATAATTCAACCATTTCACTTTCATAGCATCAATAGCACCAGAAAGTTCGGGGAATTTATGCCCCTCACAAAAACCACCCACCACATTCAATGCTTCAAAACAAAATAAATGAGCACAAGGTTTATAAATATGACTAAAAGTTAATATTGCATCATGAAATATTCTCAAAACTTTTAAGATTTTATAACAATAATCCCAACATTGAGAAATAATGACACTGTCGGGAAAATATATGGACGCAAAAGAATTCAAAAGTTCTTTGTAAGGCATGCATGCATGAAGTAGTTTAAAAGTGGAGTTCCAACGATAGCAAACATCTTTTGAAAAAGTTTGGTGTGGAACACCTTTGCTATCACAAAACGACTTCCAATCACCGGCGGTTCGGGGGCTAGCCCACATCCGACTAACAACATATCTAATAGGAGCGATTAAACTCGACATAACATTTAAACCATCTTTGACACAAAGGTTTAAAATATGGAAAACACATCTTACATGAAAATACTTTGCTCCAAGAATTGGTTGACAATGCGGAATCAATTCTTGGATTGAAGTGGTGATGTTAGATGCATTGTCAAACGAGATAGAAAAAACTCGATAAGAGTGGTCTATACTCTTCCAAAATAGTACGAATAATGTTACTAATCATTAAAGTGGTATGAGAAAAATCAAATATTCTATAAGCCAAAACACGTTTTTGCACATTAAAATGATCATCAATAAAATGACATGTTAAGCCCGTATATGAATGATTTTGCCAATGATCACTCCAAATATCACTACAAATTGAAACTTTAATATCATTTTGAGCAAAAAAAATACCAATGCCATTTTATGGGTTTTATATGCTTTCATCACATTTTTTTACTGACTTCCTAATAGTCGGTTTATAAGCGGGTTGTACATGATTAGTCATCCAATTGTTAATCCTAACTTTTCGGCAAAACTAAATGATAAGTGATCAACACAAATAGACTCGGAGAAGGCATACATGCTATCATTATGGTTATAAGTAAATAAATGAGGGTTATGATGAGGATTAAGGGAAGAAGAAGTTGCAAACCCGAAGAGGTGGGATTGTCCTCGGATCATGCCTAGCTTGTCGAGGTGTGCTTTCTTCACGTGACTGGATAATGTTCCATAACCTGATCCCGACAACCATGTGTAAACCTTAGTACAATAGTTTCAATGGATTTTAAATTTCTTGGTAGATGCATTACAAACTCCCTTTTGAAAATGTTTTGTAAAAATGTCGGATTTAAGGGATGGAGCCTCGCTCGCCTCGGATCCATGATCCACATCCACTCCGTCATTTTCATCGGGAGTGGACGATCCTGGTTGTACCACATTGGGATTCGAGAAGTCCGACAAGTTAATAGGTGGTACAAATTCTACATTTGCACCACTCTCTTGTGAGCAAAAAATTTGATCAATGTTAAGAAATTCTTCCATTTTCTTAAAATGTAACTAAACAAGTAAGCAAAGAGTAAGGTATAGTAAAGAAATATGTAATTAAGAAGATATTGAACCTTAAAATTACAAAGC